>OX638069.1:38240598-38380377 GCA_951804385.1 Trifolium dubium
ATGATTTAACATAAAAATGAGTTTTAATTAAACGCCTTAACCATTTTTCCTCCATTAATCGTTGACCTTTGGTTCTTTAGAAATATAGAACTAATGCTAGTTCATATATACAACCAAAATGTTACTATTAAGAAAAAGTTGACTATTGGTCAGTTTTAGCACTAATGCACTAGAGAAGTCTCATTGTATAACATCTAATCTATAACTGTGATGTTTTTTGTTTAACAATTGTTTTCTTAATCGTGATAAGTTGAATATTTAATCACAAAAACTACTTTAAGTTTTAGCACATTGAATAGATCAATCTTTTTTTGTCCTGAAAAAAGAACATTACCCTTAAACTCTAGTAGACTTCTAATAGTGATGCAATAGAGCACAGTATTTTCCAAAATTGTTCAGTTTAATTACAGTTGCATATACAGAATGAATCAGCCCATTGAAATTTGAAAATATTGTCCGTATGACATTTTTAAAGCCTTTGCTTGATGCAATATTCCTTGAGATTCCGCAAAGCTTGCCGAATTGTATCCTCATCTTGATTGGAATATTTCAGGCATAACAACCTTTGTGCAACATGATAAGTACTCTGTATTGACTGATTCTGCAAGCAGTTGACTTCCATCCTTTTCTTTTCCTGATGACAGAGTGATTCAATATCATATGTTAGTGTCAGTGCCCGTTTATGCTTAACATGTTAATGGATATGAAAGTCTTAAAGAAGCACTCAATTTTGCACAATTTAGATGTATTCATTGATGGCACAATCGTAGTGATGGCACAATCAGTTTGTATGAAACTAGTAGAAGCTAAGTGAACATGTTATTTAGGAATGATGTTGCCAGTGTGTTTGACTACAAGTTTTATATGCCGAGTTTCTATATAAAAATTTAAGCACTTGATTCTTCTGTTTGCACTGAAACATCTTATTTTTGCAAGCATGATATATCACCTTTTCTGAAATTCTTGATGTGATCATTCTGGCCGTCTCGACAACCGAACTTGGTAATCCTGCCACTTCTGCCAAGAGAAGACCATAATGGGGGATATGTTTCGGTCCTTCCTTAAGTAGAAACTAAGTAAAAGAAGAGTGTCAGTTTGCAGATAGTCATCCAATGAAGAGAAAAAAACATAGAAATACCACCTTGAACTCCAAATGGTTGTTTTTTAATTCGACGTGAAAGTGAAGAATTTTGACATTGGGATAGATTGTTGCTAATTCCGATATATTCTCCATATGAGTGGCAAATATGGTATACCTGAAGGAAGATAAAAATATGGCTCAGAGGACAGGAGGGTCAATTATATACAAATGTTCCTTTGATGGGGAAAACTTTTGGATTCTCCATTTGACTTGCAACAAACAATTCAATACCAAAGCAGTAAATGAAATTTTAGCTCCAAGTTTGAGTGTTTTAGTGTCTTATATTTTTGATCAATTTATCTTCCACTGAGATAATGGGAAATCGAAAAAGCTAACCAAGACCTTCGATTTACTCCCTCCGTCCCATTATATAAGCACACTTGACTAAAATTATCCTTTGTTTGTATGTGTAGAGATTTGACTTTTTGTATTCCAATGCAACTTAGTAGTAATAATTAGGGGTATGTGTAAGCAAAAAAGTAATAAATGTACCTAGTAAATTGTAAAGGGGCTTATATTTTGGGACTAGACTTTTTTTGAAAAGGTGCTTATATAATGGGACGGAGGGAGTATTAGTTATCAGAAACTCATTCCATCAAAGTTTGCTAAAAATGACTATGATAATAAAAAAGTCAAGCAACAATTACGCTTTAAGTGACAAAAGATGCTCGCAGCAACTCCATGCAATTGCAAATCCATCAGATGAAGAAGTGGCCCTACCAAGTTCATCCATAACAATCAGACTCCTGCATCAAACAAGCATTTAAAGTTGTCATGCTCATGCATGCCAAAAGTGGAGAAAATCAAAAGGTAGTTTTACCTCTGTGAAACATTCTGCATGATAAAAGCCGTCTCTTTCATCTCTGTCATGAACTACACTTCCAGATAACTTCATATATAATTAAAAACCACGCGATCATAGTCAAATAGGTAAACACAGTTATCTACAAGTTGTACCGTGCTAGAGTTTGATTCAAGATTATCAACTGCGCCCATCCTTGTGAAAACACGATCAACTACCCTCAGAGTTGAGAAGCGAGCAGGAACGTAACACCCAACTTGAGCAAGAATAACTATGAGACACACTTGTTGAAGGTAAGTACTCTTTCCGCTCCTGGGGAAAAGGAATGTAGAAATAAATATCAAGATTATACTCTTCATCTAAATGGATAGCCACACAAAAAATAAACTTTGTTGACATTGTTGTAGTTCACGAATAATTCATATTTAAAATGTTAAGTGATGCATACTAATTTTAAAGAGGGATATTGGATTTAAGGCATTGTTTGAAGGACAATGCACTGGGCATGCTTACATCACCTAATTAAGTCTAGTCTCAACATATATTGTTTATTGGATTTCTAAAAGCGACAACCTCGTCTAATTTTTTTTTGTATACTCTGTGCTATTTTTCTTATCACTAATAAGCCCATACATGCTTCTCTATTCTTACGAAAAACATTCAGTCATTGTCTAGGTCAGTTAAAGTTCATCTAGAGTTTCACTGCCACCAATCCTCCTGTTTGTAACAGTTATCCTTGGATGTGAAACAGATATTTTCTTACATATTGGGGCCTGTCACAATCACCATGTTTGAGGCTTCAGACAGAAATATATTGTTGGCCTGCAATTCAAAAGATTAATTTACTCAATATAGAAAAGTGCAGAAATTCTTGAACATGAAAAAAGTGTCACTATGTTGGGGAAAATTACAATGTTTACCACATATGCTCATTACTTACAACAAAATCATTGTGTATGCTCTCCAAGATTGGGTGTCTACCAGAATCAATTGCCATTGGCCCATTCTCTAGAAAATAAAATAAAATATCAATAAGGATTTTTCTCCATAGCAGTGCAAAAATGTTACAGAAATTACAAATTTTCTTACCTGTAAATTCTGGTCTTGTATATTGATCCACAGGCTTAGTTGAAATCATATGAGCAAAAGAGTTCACAATCATATCTAACAAGCACAAGATCTCAGCTAGCAGTGTCAACGCAGAGACATTCTCACGAATCGCATCCATTAGTTCTGCCAAAGTCAATGCGAGTTGTGTAATTCATGCACAAATGAACAAAGAAGAAAATATGCCCAAGCCCATGAAAGTTTGTAATGGCAGGTGGCACTTGGAAGCACATTAAGTACTAGTACCTTCCAGACAAAACTTTGTTCTTGTATAGCATTCTGCAGCTGCAGATTTATTCCTAGCATTCAGCTGCAAGTTTCATTAGAATAAATAAAATTTGACTTTTCAAGAGCTCAAACAAGCTTCTAAAGAAACATTTTATAGTGTGGTGACATCGAACAAATGCAGCTGCAATTTATGTGTTATATTTTAATCAGAAGATTGGGTCATGCTTCCCATTTTGCGAGTTAAAAAAATTCTTGGCCAAATCATATACAGCACAAAGATAATTTCACCAGTGAAAAGCTTAAATGTCTAATCAAATGTGACATTTCCTTCAGTGGAGGTAGATGGAACAGAGGGATCATTTCCTTCTGTGGTATATATCCATCAAACGTCATTATTGGGAACAATGCAATTAGCTTGACCAAGATCTTATTAAACTTTAATGCACCCACATTAAAGTCTTTACATTAGTAGACTCTAACCAAATGTGTCGTCAAACAAGTATATTAATGCATTTGAATAGGCCATTTTTTATCTGTATATTGTTATTGTAAGTTGAATAGAATTCATATGTCAATGAAATTCAAATGATCAAATTACTCACAGATGCTAGTTCCAAAGTTGAGCAATGAATGTTGTTTCCATGTTTCACAACCTAGTACAAGCGGGGTAAAAATACTAGGATTAGGGAAAAGAGACATTTAGAAGGATATTCTTAAAAGTATAGCAACAAAAATTCAATCCCTAACCTGAATGAACTTGCTTGGAAGCTTTCCTTGAATATTCTTCTGTGGTATAACAAAATGAAATCCCTGTCTGTTTTTGAATGTAAGCTTTAAATTTGGCAACTTGAAATCCTCTCGATAATTGTTTGCAAGATTGTGGATAGCTGTGCAAGAAACACCAAATGCTTTAGGAAAGCCTCATATGGTTAGTTGCATTCGAATTTACATTACACTGTTGACAGGAAAGAAAACTTAAGGAACCATATGTATAAACCTTCACTGGTTTCACAAAAAGATCTTCGTGAAATATCCAACAGACCATCAATTCCAGCCTTAACAGCAAAGCATTGCTGAGTGCAGGCAACAAAAGGAACCCGAGCATGAAGCACATCTTCATCAATAATCTCCTCTATCCTATAACAAAATTCTCAAAGAGGTGAGCTGATTGGTCCTATTAATTTTTTATAGTTGGAATCAAATGTAAATATGCAGTAAAAAAATATTCTTTTTGGATCAGATATGTTATATATTACTCATTAAATAGTTTAAATAGCAGCGGGATGTGGCCATCTAGAGTATGAAGCTTTCTATCAAATATTCAACATTTAAAAGCAATTGGTAGATTTTTTTTTTTGATCCAATTGATAAGGTTTAACCTGTTGCACACTGTGTGCTAACTGCAAACAGTTTACTAGGATGGAACAATTTGTATTAATCAGGAACTCCATCACATATATTAACCATTTCGTGCAATCGTAATATGACAAACAAATCTTTGTTGAATATCGATTTAGCAATATTTTGCTCTGAATATTCTTGTCAGTTTCCACCTCATTATATCTTCAGAACTATACTAACTAAAGTAATAATGTTTTCATCATCTCTAACATGTAACAGTTGCATGTACGCATTGGCATGTAAGAAAAATTTAGCATACCTTTTTTTAATAAGATCATATTTTTCATTTTCACAAACAGACGTGTATATATTTGAAAGAAGGGAACTTTTGGCATCCTTAAGCGCCTGTTATGTTTATCAGAAGAAAATATCTGTAACATCTGTTAATTATTTGATAACTTTGGGAGTACCTAACTATAATTAGGGGGTGTTTGTGAGAGAGGGAGAGGTACCTTAGACAGTAATGGAAGAGCATCTAAAGCAGTTTTAAGAAGGATTACACTTGATACTAGCACTTGACTCTTTTTAGCACGATCAACTGACAAGGCCTCAATTGTAACTTTTTTCGGCTTAAAGCAGAAATGGCATAATACTCTATCTGAAATCATACAGTCTGTATGCATTACTATCAAAGATGTATAAACTTCATAAAGACTAATGTCAATTCAATTATTGCTCTTAGTTACCAGTCTCTTTTGGAAATTTACGCAAAACCTGACAGAGAGCAAAAAATAGTTGTTCGTTGTTCATCAGTTCATCCTAAAAATGAATAAACATAAAGGAACAATGTAAAACCTCTGTCGGGCAGTTTTTGAGCTTCAAAAATTCAAATCAGGCCACGATTTTATTATGAACGGAGTTTCAGACTAGAGCACTAAAGATTAAAGAAAAGTACACCAGGACTGAGTTTGATAATAAGGGTAGACTTGTAAACAAAAGGTGGCAATAAGAAAATTGAAAAGTTAGCAAACAAAGAAACATAAAGTTAAACTTCAGTAAATGTGAGTGACACTGACTAGGCAATCAAGACGAGCATTGATTGTTTTAATGTCTTTTAGAGGCTGCAACAAATTGGCTCGAAGGAGCCTAGTCCTGGAAGAAAGAAATAAATAGTTAGTCAACCAATGCTGCCACCTGGAAACTTGTGTGAATTATCACATACCCTCCAATAGTTTTAGTTGTCTTGAGCATGTGAAACAGACTTCTCTTTTTGTTGCTTGTTCCCAGTAAGGCAGAATGAAATGGATCAATAATTTCCAAATTTTGGACGCTGCATTTAAATTTGAACCACAAAAGCCATTATCGTAGATTGAACAGACGAGATGATATATAATATGTAAAATGGACTTTTTATCCATATTTTATTACTTAGTATATATCACAAAAGTAAGGTCAGGGATTCAAGAGAGATCAAATCAGTAGAATATTATTTTAGGGAAAGCTAATCTAGTTTATACTAACCCCGTCACAAGTATAGAATGACTACAGCTCAAAAAAGCAGGCAAGCTTACCTGGTCGCGTCAATATTCATGTGATCAAATGATCCATTAAAGGTGACCTGAAATAGAGAAATGCATCACGAAAATGGAGAATTCAATCCTCCATACACTAAGTGCAGATTGAAATTCATATAGAGTTGATGTGTGAGATTTGTGACATGGGACTTAAATTTTTTAGTTTGGGCATTGTCCGATGAAGCTATGTACTGAAAATTTTAAAGATATGGCAATGAGCCAAAAGAGTATACTGCCTGCGAGCATTGTTTGTATACTACTAAGCACCCTAAAGCTTATTGATTTGCATAATTAATCATGCAAAAAATCAATGCTTAATTCACTTCTACAATTTCAAATTTATTTACTCTGAGAAAAAAATGAACTTATTTTATAGTTTGCAGGTTTTGCACATTCGAAAATATATAATGCATCTTGGGTTTTCTGATATAGCACCGATAACCAAGAAAGAGACTGATTTATTATTTTAAATTTGAAACGGTATCCATACAAATGTGTGAACGTATATGCATGATGCACCAGCAATAAAATCATATAATGCTACTTGCATGACTTTTACAAATAAGATAGCATAACTTTAAAAACAGCTGCCACGCTCAAAGGTAAAATGGAGCAACATATATTATTGTGCAGGAAATGTTGACAAGATAAGCAATATTGCCTTAACATTACAGCTAAGTAATGTAACTTCAAAAAACATCAATGAAGGAACAATTATGCAACACATACCGACAATGAGTGATTGGTGACAACAACCCCTTTTTCTGCTTCTGTCCTGTCAAATACGGTAAAAAATGAATTTCAGGGAATCAAATAGTAAGGAAATGACTATTGAATATACATGTAAGCAATCACCAAAAGAAAGATACACACACATCACATGTTTGTCTTCATACATACACAAACACTTATTTTAATGATAAATTAAATGATTTTAGATTAATATAAGATTAACTTCAAAAGTTGTGTGTGTCTGTACACACACAGGGAGAGAGAGCTACATCCGCACAGTAGCTAAATATCGGGTTAATATCAAGGTAGGCAGGTCTGCAGGAGATTTGCCATAATTCTTTTATTCTCTTCACCTTAAGCCCTCAATTGTATTCCAGGTTTGTAGTTGGTATGATCAAAGAGATATAATGTACTATTTAATGGAATCAGATGCTGTGAAGGAATAAATCAAAGTTCAACATCCAAAATATTCTCAACATATATTTGTGTACTTGAAATACTTTTTCCATCTCATTTTATCTGTTCTATTTGACATATTGGCTTGTCATTTATTGGTATCTCAATCTATCTTATATTAGTTAGTCATCCTACCAAATTTCTAGTACAATAAGGATATTTTAGTCACAAAGCATTATTTATCCTTTGGAAATTGTGTAACTAATGATTTTCTTATGACATGTGCATTACATTAAAAGGACAAAAAAAATTGAGGCAGAGGTAGTACCACTTTAAAGCGGCGGCAGCGGCCGCCAAGCAAAGATAATACTGCTTGTAATAAGTGTCCAAACCAAGTGCTGAAGGATCCTTGGCGGCTAGGTTTTTTATTAAGATAGCGCCCTAAAACACAAAACTTTAGTGCATTTCTCTTGAAATCAATTGAAAGACAAAAAGTATGTGAATAAACCTTTGTGTCGTCAAAACAACCACGGGACAACACTGCCTGCATATAAAAGGAGTCCAAATGAAATGTACTTCACAGACAGACATCAAGCACAACAGTTTTGCACTGAAAAACACAACCATGAAAAGGGGTATAAGGACAAAGAGACATGGTCACATTACCTTCTTGACCGAACCATAATATCTATCAACCAATTCTGTAACTGTACTGGTAGAACTGGAAGCGGACTTGTTTGGGGGAACAATGATCACAATGGGATCATAGAAATGCAGCAATGTTTTCGTGTTTTGATATGAACTGCTGGTTTCAATATATTGTGAAAGGTGCAACGAAGCAGACCTCAAATCAAATGCAGCTAATCCAACCTGTCAGATGATCATTTGATTTGATCCCAGTTAGGCACTATATATTTCATATACTTAACTTAAATTACTTCCGTAATACGTTAGAAGTCAAAAAATGTTATCAAACTATACATAACACAGGAATTTCAACTGATGTCCTAATTCTCTGTTAATATTCCTTTTGAACATGTATGAACATTCTCAATACTCCATTCAATCCTTACAAGTTACAATCAATAGTCCGATTGTAACTTTCATAAATTAGTGGAAGACATGTTTTTACTCTTTACGTTTACCATCTCACTTGTTAGTTATTTCAAGTTTAGGATCGTATTAGTAATAAAGGATGCATTAGATTCTTCTTCAAAATGAATTTCCATGTTCAGTTCAAAATTCTTCATAGACTATTATACAAGTGTAATGGAGAAAACGCAGGAACAAACCACACCGCACTATTAGTGGCAAATTACAACAAGATAGTAATCTGGTTATAACAATCAGACATAAACTATCACAAGAATAAAAACTGAAGCGACAAAAATTTGGAGAAAACATTAAATTTGTACTATTAGTAGCGAATTTCATCGAGTTCTCTTCACAATAGAACAATTAAAACAAAAACCGAATATATTTAGCAAGAATTAGGGAGATAAAGTTCAATGATAACAGAATCTATAAACATAAAATGCATTTTTCATATTCTAAAGCAAATCAAGCAATCCACAAAATAATTAAATACGATAATGAGACTATACTTTCAGCTTCAATAACGCAATTCGTAAATTAAATAGCTATGATGCAATTTGCGACATTGCAATTAGGAAATCAAATCTAGATTTTCATTTCTAAAGCTTGCATGATTGAAATTCATGTAACGAATGAATCGGTAAGTATAATTAAAATCAGAGCTTAATCGTGGAAGTTGTGTGAATTTCGTTACGATCAGTCAACTAGACGAATCAAATAGATTTAAACAGAAAACAATAACTGAAGAGAGAAAAGGAGAGTGTGAAGATAATTATTCATTTATTGCAATGAAAATGGAAGAAAGTTTAACGAAGAATGGAAGATCGGAACCTCTTTCGCTCTATTTTCGATGATGCTGACTAGGAAGCTTGAACCCTCTCCACCTTCGTCTTCCATTGTTGCGGTTTCAAGTTTCAGCAAATTTTGATTTTCGCGCCACCTTGAGTGATACTTATAAGAGAGACGGTTATTTGTGACGCGAGGTTGCACTTTTGAGCGTCGTATTCGGTGTGTTAGACGAAAATTAATAATTTTAAAAAGTTAATTTTGTAAAGTTGGACTAATTTTGTAAATTACTCTTTCATGTCTTAAATATAAGAAATTTTTACTTTTTAAGTCAATCATTTTATGAATTTAAAAAATGAAAGTTCTATTATATTTAAGATCAGAGGAAAAAGATTGAATCAATTTTTTGTAAATTAATTTGAACGAAAATGAATTGACTGTAAAGTGGATTTTTATTAGATTTACAGCAAAAAAAATACACCAAAATTACTTTTTAGTGTGTGTACATTATCCATGTATATATATCTATGCAAAAGCTAGAAATCTAAGGAGTTGTTTAAGTTTGGGACTAAAATCAATTTTAGGAATGAAAGCCAAAGTTTATTACTTTGTTATTCTTTTGTAAAACTTTTACTTAAGCCTTGGGTTTACTTTTGCAATTCTCAAATGATTTTATTCGACATAGACAAAATTCTTAAGTGGTAAAAATTTAGGGACATATGAGTTGAGTAAGGAAAGGTTCAGAGATCAATTCTCAAATGGAGCAATTTATCCTTCCAATATAAAAAAAATACAAAGACTAATCACTTGAGTCAGATAGGACCATAATCAATAACTAAACCCTCTCACAAAATTTTTAGAGCTAGTATCTTCTTCAAATTAAATTCAACTCAACTTTTTGACTAAACTAAATGAACCATTTCATCTAATCGTTTTTTGGTGATTAAAATCTTTCTTATACTAAAAAGTAAAAAAATGGTCAAGTTATTCGTGAAGGTCTTGTGGTAGGAAGAGCTTATGGCCCTTGCAGCAATTAGCATAAGAACTATTATACGTTTTGTACCAATCATGTTACTCTTCTAGTTCGGGACTTGATTAGCATAAGCATTTCACTGAGCAGAGGTCAGTTTCAATGACAGAGAAAAACAGTGTATGTAGTAAAAAAAAATGACTAAGTGCAGCAATGAGATGAACAAAGTATTAAACCATCATAAATCATCAAAATCCATAGCAGACACTTCCAAAAGGGCAAAATTCACAATACTCATACAAAAACTTCAAATTGAAACACACAAATAAATGCTTGCAACTCAGTTAGCTTTCACATGCTGCAAAACAACATTATAGGCTTCGTGTTCCTCTCCGAAATCCTGCAAAACACAAATGCATAAATATACATACAGCACAAAAAAGATACCATAAACATTTGCATTTCAATTGTAAGTCAGTCGTACCTTGACAACCACACAAGAGCAACCAGTAACCTTTCTAGCTTTACCTTCTGAATCAATCTTGCACAACTACATGGAAAAATACACCTAATAATCAATACAATAAAATAATGCAGCAACACTGTGGAATCTTGAATAAGAACAATAAACTAATCAAAATTTGGGAATTGGGAGCAAATGAATGGCACTCGGAATTGGACAAAACTAGGTTAAGAGTCAAGCCGTCAAGGTCACTTACACCAGCCCATTCACCAAGGGTCTTAGAACTTGGAACTGTCAACAAACTAACATTATGCTCGGCACAGAGGGCTTTCACCAGTTTGACATAATCGGGTTGATCACAATCTTCTGCTAGAACACAAAGGTGTGCAGCATGTTTCTCAATCACTTTTGCACCTTCATGAAGACCTCGTGCAAGACCGCCATAAGCCCGTGACTTTCTAAGCACAAGCTGTACAGCAGTCATGATGTCCATCGGCTCACCTGGAATTGCAGCAGCAGCAACAGGCTCAACTGCAGCAACAACCTCTTCTTCACTGCATAACAAATATTTTTTCAACAATCATAAATTTATCAAAGAATCCTAAACCTCAAGAGTTAAGACGAATCATTTTCATGATAAAATGTACCAATGTAGTAATGCATATGATTAGTTCAGTTGTTTTCTTAATTACTTCTACCTTACTTAGGTGAACTATTTCAGATCCAATTATCTAACTAATTAAATTAAGTTGATTACTGTAGCTACCTTAGATACTTAAATACACTTCAATAATAATAATAATAATAATAATAATAATAATAATAGGAATATTGATAAGTTAGTTAAGGGAGGAAGAGAAATTAGCATACCCTGACATTTTTGGGGGTTGATTTGAAATGAATTGCTGAGTTTATTTCCTGCATAAAACAAACTATAACAGGTGAATGAGAGAAATAACGCAAAGATAGAAGCATAAGATCTGAAAATTGTTGAGAAGAAGGTACGGAACGGAGTGTGGAGTGTACATACAAGCTAAATGCGATTTGCAGGATGGCGGAGAGAGAGGCAGTGGTGGTGAACAAGGTTTCAAATGCGAGATAAACCCTACCTTTCTAGTTAACAGGGCCGTCTAACAATTTTTATTTTTGTGTTCGTTTATGTAATTTAGTGGTTAGAATTTTATGTTGCTTAAAGACAAATAGTTGGTGTATAAGGTTCGAACTTCTGTTCCGGGGCTGTAAATTACATGTAAATGTCCTAACAACTGAGTTAAGTTCTAGCATAGAATCAGGGTCGACCCCGACACATGTGCGGGGTAGGCAATCGAACAAGGTCTCAAAATAGTAAAATTCTATATATTTTTGTTTTGTCGAGACCGAGGTATCCATCGCCGAACGAAGTGACTAATCCCTCGCTAGATTTGAGGCTCCTCGATGGGTGGGATAGCTGGTCCAAAAATTTAAAGCTGCTCCATACCCAAAGTGAGGATCGGACCCTCAACCCTTTGTTAAGAGAGGATGAGCTTCATCCGCTCAACTACACCCCTTGGTTGTAAAGTTCTATAATAATAGTGTTATATATTTTGAATGTTCACAAAATATTATATGTGCATAATGCATTAATAGATTAATGGTTAAGTAGTTTGTTGTTTGTTAGCCTAAGGTCCTAGGTTTAAATTCTAGTTTTTATATTTTTTATTGCATAATTTTAATTCTTATTAGACTCAATCGTTATATTATTTAAATTTTTACTATAAATTTAATTTTTATTAGGATATATTTCTTTTTAAAATTATTTACAATAATAATAATAATAATAATTATTTTTTATGTTATTTATAATTTTAATATAGGATTTTTACATTTCTTTTTTCAAAAATTACTTTTTTATGAAGGACCCATTTTTATTATTCGAACAAGGTTTCTATAATATCAGGGACGACTTTGAATAGACTGTTGGATTTGTAAAAGAAAATATTCATAAACTTAATGCCTTAAAGTTTTTTTTGTAGATATGTGACGTTTCTCTCTTGTAGTCATGAAATATTGATTTATTGTTTTTACCGATGTTTTCCGAATTTACAAAATTTAAATACATTTTTTTAGATATTTTTCGTATGATTGATAACATGAATCCAACCGATCATTTCTATTAACGGACCAACACGAAATTAAAAAATAAATTAAAGATGAAATTGAAATTTTTATCAATTAAAGGGCCGAACCGAAATAAAAAAAAAAAAAAAGTTAGGGACTAAAATAATAATTAAAAGGAGTACGGTACAAGTTGAATGCATATACTGTACAGTAGTACATGAGGAGTTACTGAACACGAGACGAAAGTATTCGAACCCAGACCCAGCAGTGAGCGCCGAAACTCCACAATTCGCCTTTGTCCTCTAAACTCTTACTCTGTAAATTTTCAAAAATGAAACCAAGAATTCCGCATAGATTCCCCATACTCTGTTACCATACTCGTTTTCTCAACCATACTAAACCCTTCACTTCCTTCACTAAAAAGCTTCTTAAACCTCAAACTCGTCCTTCTATCAACGCCACCGGCAATGGAAACTCTCGAGGTCAGTTCAGTTCAGTTCATTGCTTCTCCACTTAACATTCCTTTTTCTTTAATTCTTTCGAAACTTAACCCGATTCAATGCCGAACAATTAGTGAATTAATATTTATGTCTAGAAATTTAAGTAGGTTTTCATAATACTCACCTCGTTGGAAATTGGAATCAAATATATTATTATAAGCTAATTGAATAAGTTATCCCGGAGAACTTATGGAAATATGCTAAAAACAACTAATGAAGTTACGAACATGTTATAAGCTGTTTTTATAAGTTCTTCTAAATAGTGTTACAAATGCTTATGCCGGTAGATAAGCTCAAATAAGTCAATCCAAAGTCCAAACAGATCCTTTAAGAGTGTAAGTAAGTATTATTATCAATGTTGAGAAGCTTTGAGCTTATTGTGCAGGGGATTCTTCTTATCTTCTACCTGGAGCAACGGTTGCTACCATACTTATGCTTGGTGCTCTACATGCCAGACGAATGTATGATGACAAGAAGGTGTGCTTTTTATTACTCATCATGCATAATGTCTTTAGGGTTAGGGTAGCTGTTATATCGGTGTTTTCCATTTTTCAAGCATCATATGCCACTTGAGGTTTATTTTATTTGTTGGTTTATCAATTTGTATTGTTGTAGACTTGTAGAGTTTGACTGCATCTTCTATGACAGTAATTCGTCATTGCCATTAGGTCGTTTATTTCTCATTTTTCTTATACATTGATTGCTTTATAAATTAAAGCATATATTAAGAAGAACAAGAAATACTTTGTGTGAGGCGGCGGCCTTCTGTTTGTGCCACACTTGAACTGTTTCACTTGTTGACTTTGTTGCTCAATTGCAGCTTTATTATCTCGACAAAAAAATAGGAGAATGTTAGGGCACATGTTAAGAAGACAAAATTATAAATATTCTCTTGGAACTTGTGCATTTAAGTGTTTAAACCTATTTTTTGTTAGTTAGGATGACCCGTTTACCCTTGTGGCAGATGGAAGAGATGCGAGAACAAGGAATTGAGGTGGGGTTCCAACCCGATACGAAGGTATAAATTTTACTTACCCAAGATTATTTCCTCTCCCTAAAAAGGGGAAGAAAGAATACATATTTTTGTGTTGTATGATTGTATCTGGACACTTACTGAGACCTGTGTGTATTGTCCTTGTCAACACTAGGCTTCATTTTTGAGATTACTGCCTCTACGATCAATTTCTAGATGTTGGGGACAGTTGGCTAGCATGGTAAGAAGTTAGCTCAATCTTTGGCTGTTTTGTTTTTTGTTTGCAATTGTGTTCCCCTGGTATTGCTGTTGGTTATAAGAATAAAGAGACAATATTGGACATAATGTAACTATGAGAAACCTAATGAAGAAATAAAAATGGACTTTTAATATATGGAAAAAAAAGAAAGTCCACGGAGATAAAAAAAATAGTACATAATTTTAAGAGTTTAAACTTTAAAGTATATATTTATTATTATATTTTTCTATCTCCTTTTATTCTATCCACGTCTTATATATTCTATATGCAATATTATTCATATGATGATTTTACTTAAATTTTCAGGAAATACCAGTGTGGTTAAGGCCACATGTGTACAAAGCCTGGGCTCGGGCATTCCATTCAAGTATTGTAGTTATGCCTTTCTTGTTAATGTTAACATTTTTCATTTCATAGTAATAAGCTCATATAGCCATTAAATTGGAATAAATTTTTTGTGATAAACTACGCTTTAAAATTGGGTCAATGTAATCCTAATTCCTAACGACATCTCAGATTTAGAAGAAGCTTCTTTACCTCTGGACAATTATACATCTTTAAAGGATTTTTTTGTTCGAGCTTTGAAAGAAGGTTCCAGGCCTATAAATGCTGATCCACAATGTCTGGTAACTGGTAACATCTATTTGGCAATCTCAAACATCTTCATTTGTACACTTTTTAGTTGATAGTTGATACATTACTTTCTTGACCATATTTATTTTCTGCAGGTCAGTCCAGTGGATGGCACAATCTTAAGATGTGGGGAGTTGAAAGGAGCGGGGGCAATGATTGAACAAGTTAAAGGGTTTTCATATCCTGTTTTTTCCCTTCTTGGTGCAAAGTCTCTCCTTCCAACAACTACTGATAGCAATGTGCTAGAGGAGCATAGTGAATCAATAACAACTACCGAGAAGAGCAAGAAATCATGGTGGAGAGTTTCATTAGCTTCTCCAAAAGTTTGGGACCCAACATCATCACGGTAATTTGTTGATGTAGTTCTAATTTTATTCTGCTGTCAATATCTTGATTTATCTGGTTATGAGCATTTGTATTTAAATTGTATTCAAATAGATCTGGTTATTAGAGAAAGGCGTAAATGTTAATAATGCAAATTTTAATATGGTTATTTTTCATGACGCATTTGGTAGAACTTTATATATGTTTTAAAATTCAGGTGGGTTTTAAACATATGAACTATGATTTTGCAAGCTTGCTGACCAGCTGTGATAGAAACCACTGTCAGGACTGATTTAACTAAATAGGATAAGGGGCCTAAGGATGCCTTTAAAGCTTTATAATGAAAAAGTTTCTTTTTCTTTTACAATTTTTAATGTATTTCCTTTCATCGTTTCAAGAAGCCCTACTTCTCTTTCTGCATGGCTCTTCTTATTATTTTACAATTACAAAGCAACCTTAAGAATAGTTCAAACTACACAAGAAAATTGGTTTTTCAGCACTTTTATTGCTTCAATTCTTACATGGTTCAGAGACGTGCATTTCACATTGGTATTTTTTATTTCTATTCCCACAAATGTTACTTTTTTTGCCATGTGCATATTGTTTTGCATTGATATGTTGTCCACTAAAACCAATATTTCTGCTTAATATTTTTATTGCTACAGAAATTAAATGTAATGCTGACAGTCTAAACATCATTAAAATTTTCCGTTGCAGCGCTAAGAGAGGCCTTTTTTACTGTGTGATTTACTTAAATCCTGGAGATTACCATCGGATACATTCCCCAGCTGACTGGAATATTCTTGTACGCAGACATTTTTCTGGTAAACCATCTCATGCAAATCTTACCAGTCTAACAAATTAAGAATAAAACCACGTGTTAATCTGTTTTAAAAGTTTAAGTTCTCAGGTATAGACACAACAACTCATGAATGGTTTTTGTTGCAGGCCATCTTTATCCTGTGAATGAACGTGCTACAAGAACAATTAGAAACCTCTATATTGAGAACGAGAGGGTAATTGATATCTTATTGCCATGGGCAATGAGAGAGTATTTTACCTAGCTTCTATTTGCATTCCTGTCAAAACTCGTGTTTTTATATATCTATTTATGTATTTTTGCAATTAAAAAAATTAAACTTAGGACCTTGTCAAGAAAACATTTTCCCTTGAAAGGAGGAATATGTTAGCCGAAAAATAAACAGAAACTTATTCACTTGTATTGGTACAAGCAACTCCATCTCTGTATTTCCCTATTTTTCTCATTTGAATATCTTTCTGCAGAAATAGTTTTAGTTTTTGGTTGGAGTTGGAGTTGGATTCTGTATAAATCATACTCAGTACTATATAAAAACTCCTGGAATTTTTCCTTGTGTTATGCCTTTGTGTTGCTTTTATTTTGAGAGAACTACCATTGAGTACCAATGGATGAACTTATTCATACAGAATACCCCATTAATCAAGAAGTGTATCCTGTCATAAAATGATTAATCATTCACCACTTTATAATAGGATAAACAGCTCTGTAGTTAGTAAGTCCTTCATAAGTTCATCACAATGCTGTCCTTTAATTAGACCTTAACCTTTATAATGCCTTGGATGTTGTTTACTTTTGCAATTCTTAATTGGTTTGATTCAAGAATGATTAAATTCTTTCACTATAAAATGTTCAGGTTGTTCTTGAAGGTGTATGGCAGGAAGGGTTTATGGCGCTTGCTGCAGTCGGCGCCACAAATATTGGGTCAATTGAGGTTTGTCCACAGTTTCTCAATGATGTAATAGTAGTATTAGTAGTAGTACATCTATATATTAAAAGGTCAACAGTTAGTTTTGCAAATCCTACTTTTCTTCCCGGACAAGTTAACTAAACATGCTATAGCTTGTCTATATATTAGCTTGCATAGATCATTAATAACTTGATAAGTTTCCTTTTAATGATGCCAAAATTGAAAAATAAAAGCCAGCAGACCCAATATAAAGATAACCCATTGGCTGGGACGATTTGTATGTATCTACAGTTCCTAAAATCCTGTCATTTTTACTGACTTTTTCCCTGATGACTTCAGTTTAAATTCTATCATTTTCATGACAGCTTTTCATTGAGCCCGAACTTCACACAAACAAGCCAATGAAGAAGTCCCTACATTCAGAGCTTCCTGAAGAACGGATTTATGATTGTGAAGGTGTTGGTAGAGTACTCAAGAAAGGAGATGAGGTTAGAAGTGTGATCCAATTTATCTTTTAGAAATTATTTACCTTATTCACTCTTATAGAAATTGTTGAAATGGTGTCCAATTTCATTTCCTTTCTATGGTACTCAAACTACTAGTGTGCTATCTAGTATATTTGGCAATTCATTTCTTTCTTTCTTGATCTCCAGCTAGGTGCTTTCAACATGGGATCGACAGTCGTGCTTGTTTTCCAAGCTCCAATTTCAAAACTGCTTCATGAGGACGATTCATCACACGAGTTCAATTTCAATGTCAAATGTGGGGATAGAATACGAGTTGGTGAGGCTCTAGGAAGATGGCATAGTTCGTGACCATGTTAATTTTATCCGCGGTTCGTCACATTTGAGAGTGTACTCTGCCCCAGGCTAACATTTCTAACATAAATTATTTTCAACATTCTAACTTAAAAGTATTTTATTTGCAAACTTGGCGCAATATTAATAGCAGTGAAAGTGATACAACAGATGCTGTATTTTTTATACATTGATAAATATTTGTGACTAACAATTTTTCACCAATTATATTTTTTCATTTTTTATACATCGATAAATATTTGTTAATAACAATTTTCACCTAGTGGGAGTATACACCTTAAACATGAAATTTCTGGTCGGATTCGAATATATGGTAGGTATGAAGGAACTTTCAAGGTATTTACTAGTATTTAAGTTCAAGATGCATATCTTACATCATCTTATTGTGTTTGAGACATTGTCACATGAATTTGTGTGCCTAATTGCATGATATAAGAACCACCACTCCACCCTAACATGAACACATTATCATTCGACAAATGATTCGACAACAGCTTATCATGACTTCTTTTCAAATGGCCCACTGAAAATCCAATGCCTGTTGTCAAGATAACAGTTCATTAGAAGTGACATTTGCACGTATTTTTTAATATAATTCAATTGATAGAGATATTATATGTATGTAAGGATTGAGATTTAAATTTTAGTACTTTATTTATTTATTTATCTGAAATTCTAATCACTAGATTATTTAAAAAAATGACATTTGTATTTATTTTTTTTGGGTACAATGTATAATTTTGCTCTTTATAACTAGGAAAATCAAAATAAAGGGATTTTGAAGTAACACTTAATTTTTTAGAAGAAAATAAAAGATTGAAAGTTATTTTTTTGTTTTTCATTTTTTTACATTATGACAATATCAAAGAGTCAAATAATTTTTTCGTTTACCGTATAGATATCAAGTGTCCAAAGGATTTCACCATCAATATGCCTAATTAAACACTTCAAATAGAATTATTATTATGATCAACTAAGGTTACATCCATCGATTGGAAGAAGATAGTGACTAGTCAATATTTAAATTTTATTTGAAAGAGATGTGTCCATGTATATAATGTTAAAAACAATGTCTCATAATATTATCTTTGGTGGAGAGATTATGTAGAAAATACATGTTTTTATATAGTTTATTGTTGTATATATAGATGCTTACTTCACGTGAAAAGTTGTATTTTTTAAAAAACGAAATAATATTTACAACTCTTGTTGTATAATATAAAAAAAAGTTGATATATCTTTTTTTTTTGACACAATCTTCTTTTTTCTTCATATTGGCTCTTGTGATATTATTTTTTTAAGGTACCAGGGGTGCTTTCATATGATGCTTGATTGGATTGATATTTTTGATATATCATTTTTATCTTTTCTATCATGTGTTATGTTTCGAAAGTGGTTGAAAATATGAATTTTGGCTTATTATGACCTATATGATAATATATATTCTTTGTTTTGGAATATGATAATCTATTTTAATAAAACTTTTAAATTGATTATAGAATTATGTCTAAATGATTTTTGTAAACATAACTCGGTTAATAAAAATATTACGCGTAAAATATTCAAATATTAAAATTCAAATTATAATACACTATTGCAACAAATGGAATCAAATAAGTGTTGGTTACTTTTTTTTTCTTCCTTAATATCCATATCTGAGAAAAAGTAGAGTTGTTTTTATTCAAATTATATTGGACAAGTGTGCAAACGTATCAAAGTTGCTAACATTATTTTTGGTATATTGTTAGGCACTCACGTTTAGTAGTCCTCTCATTTTAAGTATAGTTGCATATATTTTTGCCTCTTTTTAGTACACTTCCAAATTTCCTATCAATATTCATTGGATTGGAATCTCTAATCTTATCCGTTTTGACATTTCAAGTTTGTGGTCATTTCATTGAGAAAGATACCTCATTTGTTGCCAAAAATTTTTGCCCATTTGGCTTGATTTTAAAATCCAAATGCCATGTACCAAACACATTGACATTACAAAGACCATTGTAAGACCTTTTTTTTTTGTCATGCCTCACTTATTTTAGACCAAAAGGGAAGGATTAAGAATAAATATCTATGTAATCCCTATGTGACTTTTTTTGTCAAATAAGAATATTTTTTTCAAGTAGTCTAGTAGATAAAATTCAATATTATACAATAAATAAATAAATATATTGAAGTTCAAACCTCAATTTCTACATTTACATGCAATATTCTTTATCAACTCAGTTAAATTTACGAAAACGATTATAGAATTACAATGTTAACTCGGTTTAAAATGGAAAAGATAAAATATGTAAATAGAGAATACAAGATATGTTTGACCGTGGAGTTCTATCAATCATGCTATTGTGCATATCTATTAGATTACATAACGAATTCTCTTCCATAACAAATATACATAAAATATGTTAAACATTTGAACCGTCTGTTCTTAATCAAACGATCTAGATATGACCAACAACAATAAATGCAGTCACTTAATCATCTCTCTCTGAGTGCAGTGATTCCGCATCTCCTTTTTAACTACTGAGATACTCCTCTAATCTCATATATAAGTAAAATTGACTTTTTAAATGAATCTAAAAAGTTATTTGTTAATTATACAGTAGTATCGGCCACTACTGGGAAATTGTGAGAAACATATCTCCAGAGTACACTACAGTTCCACCGTCCAGAATATAGTCTATGCACATTGATTGATTGGACTGCCTTACACACTTACACACAAATTCACATAGTACTATTACTACTCAGTTATTTTTCCAATCTCCTAAATAGAATAGAACAATCGGAAAAAGGTACCACGTACGAAAACGCGCTAAACTAAACTAAAACCAACCAACGTTGTCAAAAAGGAAATGTCACACACACATCTCAATATAAATATTCCTCTTTCATTCATTACTTCTAGTACTACCACCACCTTAGTACCTTACTTTAGTTTTCAACTCTTCATCGACAAGAACCCATACCCACTTATCCAGGATTATGTTTTTCTTAAATTCACAACCATACTTTCTTTTTTTCTTTCAATAAAACAACCTTATATATAGCTGTCCTCAGCTCTAATTATCACTATTATTTTTTCCTTGGTCGGTTAGAATTTTATCTTTTAAAGTGAATAAGTCGACATACCAGAGGTCAACATGCGTTCTCTGCGTACGCAACGTCTCTAACAACTGAATTGAGCTAAATTCGGGGACAAGTATTTATTTATTTATTTTATTGTTAACTTCCACCTCAATTCGTGGTTCTGGTTCTTAACACAACAAATAAACAAACAGTGTTCCTTCTTACTAGTACTTTCACTTCTCTTCTGTCTGTCTCCTATAATATACTACTATCTCACACACTCATCTCATAATCTTCTCTTCAAATCAAAACTACAATCAAGTTTAGTCTCTTTCTTGTTCATATTTGTTGAGATCATAAACTACAAATTGATATGGAACAAAAAAATGAAAGTGATGATATGTTTCAACATTGGAGAAATGGATCATGGCAATGGCAAGAGTTTGAGAATATCAAACAAAATGATCAACTCAAGTTAGTTTTATCTTTGCCAGAAATTCCTGAACCACCAACACCTCTTGAGCCTATGGAGTTTTTGTCTAGATCCTGGAGTTTATCTGCTTCTGAGATTTCAAAAGCACTTTCTCAGAAACAACCTAAACAGCATACAACATTTCTTCATGATGATGATAAGAGTCCTGAAACATTGCTAGAAGCTGTTTCTGAACCTCAGTTAACAGTAAGTTATACTATGTCTTCTCCCTCACACAATAACCATTTTTATTTTGTATCATATCAAGTTATCAACCATTCATTGAATCAATGTTTGGATTCAGTTATTTGAGCCTATATAATGACATGAGCACTTGTGAGACTGTCTTAGAGAGTTTGTGAAAATTGCTTACGAGATATGTTCATAAAGTTGTTTTCAATATACTTTCATAAGGTCTCCATAATAGCTTATTTGTTATAGAAATAACTTGTATGTATAGCTTATATAAACTTTATGCTATAAGTGCTTAATTAAGTTGTATATGATTTGTGAGAGCTTATTGAAACAACTTATGACATGTCCATCAATTGTTTTCAGCTTATTTCAATAAGCTATTCAGAGTAGCTTATAAAAACAACTTGTATGAAAACAGCTTAATTGACTTTAAATAGCTTATATGTAACCACTTATATGATAAGTGTTTATGCTATCAGCGCTTAATTAAAATGTTTATTTAAACATATCCAAAAAAAGAAGCAAAAGACAAATAAAGTGGAAATTCAAATATGGACAAAGAGTAACAACATGCTTGGTTGGTGTATATTGTATTGTGTTTTGAATTTTGATTGTCCTTGCAAGTTTCAAGTTTTGTGGTCCTCTTTTGCAGTCAGGAAAGATCATACCTTCTACTAATTGTCGAAGAGGTACCATTGGAAAATGGTTACATCAGAAGCAGCATGGGAATGCAAACATGTCTGTTAAGAGGAAAGATCGAGCACGTGTAGAAAATGCGCGCGTGCATTCTGCTGTTTCCATTGCTGGACTAGCCTCGGCGTTGGCTTCTGTTGCCGCTAGTAGTGACAATCACTCTAAATTGGATGTTGCTATGGCTTCAGCCACACAACTCTTAGCGTCTTATTGTGTCGAAATGGCAGAGTTAGCAGGTGCTGATCATGACCGTATTGCTTCGACTGTCAAGTCTGCAGTCGATATTCAAACACCGGGTGATCTAATGACTCTTACTGCAGCAGCTGCAACAGGTACTACTCGCTTAATATTTTTATCAATGTTTAAAAAATTGAGCCAAACCAGACGGTTCAACTGGTTGAACTGTGAACCGAACCGACATTATTTACAGCTTGGTTATTTAAGCAGTTCAATCGTGATTTTTTCCTGGTTCATTGTCTGGTTCGGTTTATAAAACATTGTTTACTATGCATGTAAGTTGTAAGATTTGCTACGGAACTATATTGATGGTTAGTCTCTGATGCATTGCGTTGTAAGCTTTGAGAGGGGAAGCGGCTTTAAGAGCAAGATTTCCAAAAGAAGCAAAGAAGAATGCATCAATAAGTCCCTATGATAGGGGAATAGCAGAAACACAATGTCCTTCTGCTTTTGAGGGTCAGATGTGGGAAAACCATTCTCCATGTGTCGGAGATTTGTTGCAGGTTACTGAAAAAGGTAATTGATTGTTAAAGATCACGCTTAGCTCTTTCTCAATAAGATTAAGGAATTCACAACATTGTAGTATTTGATTTGATTTTGTTATCAGTATTTTTAGTCTATGGTTGTTGATGTACTTTATTGTTATCAGTATTTTTAGTCTATGGTTGTTGATGTACTTTATTCCAGGTGCATTACGATGGAAACATGTGTCGGTTTACATCAACAAGAAATATCAGGTACCCTGTTTCATGCCTAAAAACAGATATATTTTGGAGATAAGAAAATTTATTTAATATATATCTTAACTTTCAGGTCAAAATTAAGATCAAAAGCAAGCACATTGGAGGAACTTTCTCCAAAAAGAATAAATGTAAGCATTTTTAAACATTAAAATCTTGAATGTAACAATCATATGCACATATAGATTCATTGAAGAAATTAGGCACTTTCTAATTACACGTAACACGAGTATTGTAGGTGTGGTTTATGGAGTATGTAATGAAGACTCGGCATGGCCATATAGAAAAGAAAGGGAAGCTTCTGAAGAGCTCTATTTTGGCCTCAAAACTGCACAAGGTCTTCTAGAATTTAAGTCTGAGAGCAAACTTCAAAAGCAAAAATGGGTTGATGGGATAGAATTTCTACTTGGTCGAGTTAACTCTGCTGAAGCAACAGAAAAATCTATGAATTTTTTAAATACTAGTACCAGCACTTGATTTGTTTGGATTTTGTATATGCCTCACTAGAGTAGGATTTATAAAATTTTGCCAAACAAAACTCATAAGAATGTTATGTTATACCTTTTACGACACAATGGAAACACGAATATTAAGCAATAATATTCACTACAGGAACTACTTATGACCATGTTTGTTAATACTTAATAATGTTACCGCGGTATCATGGTTTTTGACGCTATTGTGACTATGGTTGAGATTTGAGTCAATGTCACTTAAACACGATTTTGTATAATATCAAATATCGTGACGCAACGACTGCAACATTAATCATGATTTAAAACCTTAGTAATACCTATATAAGTACCAAATGTGCAGTACAAAAAATTAATGCATTCAACATCAGACTTTTCGTTTTTTTTATTAAAAGTTCTAGGATTGTTGCGGTTTAGTAGTAAATGGAATATGAACATATAATATAATAGTACATAGACACCATATAATGTGCTTGCTATCCATGACATCCACAATGGCACTGAGCATCCAGACATCTTCTAATGTTACAATCAGAAGGACAAAGCTTTGAGCAATCGTGATCGAGGTTGCAAGTTGAATTTCGCAAAGTTTTTGTAGCAGAGTGTTCTGGACCAAAAGGGCATGCACATTGGCCATTTAAGCATATACTAGGCAACTCGAGGCAGTTCTTTTCGCAAACTCCTGCATCACATTTGCTTTCACAATCTGCATTTGTTTTACATTTATTATCATAATAAGTTTGTTGTGCTTGTGCTCCTACCATAACCAACCTTCTGAATTGTACACCTGCAAGCCAAAAGCATATACTAGATACAAGAATAAAGAAGATTATCCATAAAGTCAACTTGGATGAATCTTCTTTCATGATGATGAAGTATGTGTGTTGAAGTCTATATTATGAGAAGAATCTTTCACTACAACAGAAAAACAAATAGATTTAATTGTTTTATTTCTTCTTTTAGCTTTTATACATACCAAATATCATGTATATTTAATTGTGTGATTGGTAGTTTGGCGTTAGGTAAAACACACGTTATTGGCTATCAAAACTACACATTGAAGGATTATTTACTTCTTGGTCAAACTTCTTTAACATATTGTTTTTGTTGCCTTGTTATAGGTACGAAGTATCCACTATCGTTTCACGATGACTAATCTCTATTAGAGAACCTATTGGACACACAAAGAAAGTTCTCCCTCCCGACAGAGTTTTCTCCATACGCAAGAATCAGGGATCAAACCCCTCACCACTTGCTTACATTTGCTAAAAGTAATAATATATTACTTTTTTTATAATCCAAAAAATTCATTAAGAACATAAAAAAGGCTAACAACTTCAGTATAAGAAGTGCTGAAAAGTAGGGTCAACTGGTTTATAGCAGTTACAATTTCGGCATCAGCAAACATAACCGAAACCAAACAAAAGCAAAACCAGAATTAATCTACTAATCTACAATTTAGATAAAAAAACCACCAATAATATTTGATCCATCCATTTAGAGTGTATATCTCTCAAAGTCTTATCAGTAAAGTGGAATATAATGCGAGTTGTTCAATTACACATTTTGGTACATAATTACAGTATATATAGTTGATGTTTGCCCTCAAAACACAACAGTATTCTTTTCTTCATATGGTAATACTCGAAGCTCGCAGTAAGATCTGATAGCCATTGACAGACATTGTTTCTCAAGGTTCTCTGATTTCTCCACAAAACTCTTCAAGTCATCTCTATGAGAAACTCTTTCAACCTGCACTTGAGACTCAACCATTTTACTTGTAGCACAAGTGATGAAAAAATCAATCAATTGATAAAAATGAGTGTAAAAGATAAATTAGAAAATTTGTTCACCATTTGTTCAATAATAGGTCCAGCATCAACTCCTTCAGTCACAAAATGACTTGTTGCACCGATTAGTTTCACACCTGAATCAAAGGCCTGCCAAGATAATTTATCATGTTAAACGCGTTTACACCATGCTTGAATAAACAACTTAATTAAGTGCTTAAAGTCAAATGGTTTTCATATATGGCATGAGTTTTTATAAGCTATTCTAGAGAACTTATGAAAATAAGCTAAAAACAGCTTATGACAAAGGGTCTCATTACCTGTTTACATGGATTGCCGCCTCTAAATGATGGCAATAGGCAATGGTGAATGTTAATTATATCCTTTCCATAACTTCTAATAAAGGTGCTGGATACTATCTACACAAATAAATATATTGCCATAATATATCTTAACTCTTATAAGATATTGAAATCGAAACAGTAATAAACATTTAGAGAGCACGAATTCCAATAAGTTATTTACCTGCTTATACCTTGCAAGTACTAAAAAATCAGTATTCTGAACTAGCTTTAAGATATCCTCTTCTCTCTTACTCTCTATTGTTGTTAAATAATGAAAAGGAATGTTGTGCCTTTCAAGAAAGCGAATCACTTCGCTTTCTGGACCTCTATCATGGTTACTGTTAAATGTAACATTGAAGACAATGAGTAAGATTAAAAAATGATATTAAAAAAAATCAGTTTAGCTTAGTAGCTTCTGAAATTTCACCTAATTACACAAGTGATATCCACTGGTAATCTTCCATCCTGCCATCCATGTAATGAATCAATTAGACAGTGGTCCTGCAACAACATACAGAAACCATATTACTTTTCGATTATAACAAACAAACATCAATTTTAAGCATAGATTTTCTCTATGGCTTTATCAGTTTTAGAAATGCGCTTTTGTACATTTAAACATGGTTATCTTAAGATACATATGAATCATATCCTGATTCAATACTAAATTTAACTAAATCGATACGAATTTCTTGTGTGTATCTATTTGAACATAAATTTCATGACTTTGAATATTGAATTATTTTGAGGTCCATACACAATATATCAGCTTATAATTATAGTCAAAAAAAAGTCTTCTGATTCATGATATGAAACTCAATTAATAACCATACATTAAAACTATAGTAACAAATATCTACTCTATATTATTATGGAGATAACATGAGAAAAAACATTAATAGTAATGTGTATGTAGGTACCTACCTGGCTTGAAGCAAGAACAGCAATCTTATATTTAGGATCTAGAGCTGGAACTCTTAGAATAGATCTCACAGCATTAAATTTTTTAGAGATCTTTAAGAAATCATCTTCCATTTGCGGTCGAGGCCATTTAACATGATCAAAAACAAAATCACTGTAATCATATGAGAAACATATATAAAATGATTTATTTGAATGAATGAGAGTAATAATAATTAGTACATACGTTCTAGAGTAAAAGAGTCCTTTATTTTGAGGTACAAAAACATCAGCAGCAAGAATGTTACCACCATTAGAAGCAATACAATCTGATAATTTTGCTACAATTCCAATTGCATCCTACATATGATAAATAAATCCACTTGTGACATTTGATGATGATGATGATGATAATTCAATGGATGGTGAGTATGAATGTGACTTACAGGACATTGAAAGACATGGATACCATGTGTGAGGAAAGAACTTGAAACAGAATTGTGAGTGTAACTTCTGTAGGAAAATCTGTCAAGTTTGGAGCTGAAACCAGAATACAATCTTCTGATCTTGTTCATTTCATTTGGTTTTGTTTTGGATATTGTGCTTATGTTCACACACCACATGTACTCATTTTATTATTGGATATTTTTCTTATAGATATGGTTTGGATTGAATTAATATATTAAATTAAAATTCCCATACATTTTCCTATACGTGGTCTAAAACATTTGAAAATGACTTATCTATGTATGCTATATATATGTGGTATGTGTTTTTTTTCTTTTGACAGAAACATTTGGTATGTGTCTGGTTTAAAAACAATGTATACAATCACAAACAAAAAAGATATGTATTTAACAAATACTTTACAACTAAAATGGATAGCAAAACTTCAAACTTGAATTGGTGGGGTGCGCCTAGCCAATGCAATAGTGCAACGCATTGGCGACACATGAGAAGCCCAATAGCAAGCTACTGTGGTGGCAACTCCCCCTCAAAAAAGTAATTTAATATCGTGTGATCCATTGGGCCACATATCAGATATTAAACTGATAAGAACAGATACTACACTTGATCTTAGCCAAAAGGCCGAGAAAGGTATGAGTTGAATGACACAGTCACTTCTGCTTTTATATCTCACATCCACTCACTTGCTTTATTGAACCAACGATGTGGGACTATTGTGTAGTAGTATTCATTCTGCTTTCTCCTTGATCTTTACTTTCTTTTCTACCAAAAACTAAAAATTCTGTTTCATCATTGTAACTTTTTTGATTGATTTGGGAATTCAAGCTGAAGTTTTACATGGTATGTTATAGCTTCATCACTTTTTTGTTCATCTGTCTAAGTAAAAAATACAATGCCATGAGAAAATGCAAAGGAACATGTTCCTCCTACAACCTTAAATTCTTCTCTGTCCTTATGAGCAACTTTGATTGTTTGCACATTCAAGCTACCTAAATGATCTGGTGTATCAAAATTGAAATACAAATCGTTGAATTCTGATTTTTGGAACTGTTCCACAGGGATTATGATTCTTGCCAGAAGTACATATGAATATATGTAATTCACATAACCAGAAGTACAAAACTTAAGTTAAATTTAAATATATCTTATAAATAAATAATTTTTTTGACAGTATATAAATAAATAAGATGTAGTAATAGTGTATAACATACAACATGCTACAATTTTTTTAGTCGAGACTAGGGTATCCACCGTCGTGCATAGTGATTATTCTTCTCGTTAGATTGAAGACACCTCAAAGGATGGGACAACTGATCCAGAGGGTTAAAGTTGTTCCGTACTCAAGGCGAGAATCGAAATCCCAACACTTGGTTAAAAGAGGATGAATTTCAACCGCTCAACCACATCCTCTTGATTATATATTATAAATTGATTTCATATTATTTTTGTCAAGTAGTAATAGTTAAATTCACATTTAAATATGAAAATAAAAAATGAAAAATTCAAAGTTCAAATCTCAATTTTCGTCTCTTATAGTTACTAATAATTAAACTATATAAACACTACTAATTTTCTTTAATAAATGTATAATGTGTCACCTAATTATTTAAAGTTCAATACTGTCAAAAAAAATGATTTAAAGTTCAATAAAAAATAAATAAAATTTTACTAATAATTATTTCTTCAAAAAAAAAAAACAAATTTTGTTTCTTACAAATAATTTTCATATACCAAACGTTAGTTAATTTAATAATAATAATTATATTCCTGTAACTGCATTCAGAAGGAGACTGAAACCACCCAAACCAATCTCAATATCTCAATCTCAATCTGTGATTAAAACCTAAAAAATGACTTTATTTAATAAAAAATTAATAATTTATTCATTTTTTGCAAAATAACCCGAAACCCTTCTCTATTTGTTATAGTCACTCACCTCTCATTCCCCTTCTTTCTCTTTCCTTCCTGTGTCTAGTACACACGGAAACCCTAAATTTCTACCGTCCCCATCCCACCGCCACCTTCCTCGCTCATCCTTCCGTCCTCATCCACCGCTACCTCCATCTTCAATTCCGTTCCTCCGCCTCTTCTTCTCATAGGTACGGTTTGATGTCAGCACTTGGTTGTTTATTTTGTTCATCGTTTTACATCATGCTAATTAAACTCGTAATTTATCATTTTGTTATTCACAAAATTGCAAATGCTTGTGTTAATTGCTTTAATTTATTTTTTCGTATTAATTAGGTATAATAATATATACACAGTTTTATTATTGTGTGAATTGTGTATAATATTCGAATACTGTAATACAAATTTGAAAATAAGATATCAAACGTTAGTTGGTCCAGTGGTGATTGACGCTGGACTTCATAGAGAGGATCATGGTTTGATTCCCGCGCTTTGGAGGTGACTGAAACCACTTTATGCTAGGCTAGAACTTGTCCCGAACAGATTAAAATGGTGGTGAAAACCATAAAAATAAATTGAAAATAAGATATCTTATTTATGTACTATTCTAATCAAGTAGGATTTTATTTTGTTTAGAAAAATGGATTTACTTTCTTATGTTGTTACAGGGTGATTTTGGAGTGATGAGGATCAGGAAGAAGCAAAAGGGTGTTGCAGAGGCTGTCGACGTTAGTCAAGATTTGGAGACTTTGATTCGTGAACATGCCAGTTATTTTGACAAATTGGTTGAGCTCATCCCAGCTAAGTTTTATCTGTCAACTGATGATAATGAGAAGCCATATTTTCAGGGTCTCAACAAGAAAAAGAAAGCTCAGGCAAAGAAACAAACTAGAGAAAACATTAAGAAGTCACGGGTGAACCGTTTAGACCCTAGTAAACCTTCAACCACACTTGAGCTTCTCAAGGAAAGTTTGGTAAACAAAAAAGTCAATGTTGGTGATGAAGAAAAGGATGTGGTTAAGCCTTTTGATGGTCTGGAAGATGATCGGTCTGTGACCTATGAAGAACTTCGTGAAAAGTATCATCGCAAGCTTGAAGGGTTTCGGTCAACTCGTAACTGTGCAGATCCAGAAAAGGCTGCTAAGAAGAGGGAAGAAAGAGATGCCAGGAGAGGGTATCTTGACAAGAAACGTAAGAGGGATGATGGGATTGACGAAAGTAAGCCAGCACCTGTTGAGACGGAAGAGAAGGCGAAGAAGGATGCCGGGGAGGCTTCAAAGGAACTTATGTTTAGCCATGTTAAACTCGCGGATGACGAAACACAAGGGAAGAAGAAGAAACTTTCAAAGCACAAGGAACTTGAGAGGGCTAAGAAGTTGGAGGAAGTGAAGAAGAGTGATTCTGAGGAGGCTGAAGCTATTGCTAAAAAGGAAGCATGGAAAGCGGCAATGGATAGATCTTCAGGAATTAAGGTCCATGATGATCCCAGACTGATAAAGAAAAGCATACAGAAGGGGAAGAAGCAGCAGAAGAAAAATGCAGGGAAATGGGAAGAGAGAGTTCAATCAAGGGATCAGTTGAAGGCAGAGAAGCAACAGAAAAGGACAGCTAATATTGCTGAGAGGATTAATGATAAGAAAAAGAGGAAGATTGCTAAGAGAGAGAAAAAGCTTTTACGGCCCGGCTTTGAAGGTCGCAGGGAAGGTTTTATTAATGGTGCTTCCGGCTAACACTGCTACTAAAATGATTGAATTGTGCCTTTTCTTTGCATTGTTATCAGAGACAAAAACACATCTATCACTTTCAACGAGGGGTTTATTAGATTTTTATAAATTTAACATTTTTGATTTACTATTATTCACCCTGTGTTATATTTTGGCAATTAGTTATCCTTTTTCGTTTATTTCCATTTCACTGGAATACAATCATTTTGCTAAGTGGTAGTTAATTACATACTATTGGTTTTGCATCATGTCAACCTGTTCAATAGATTATTATGTTATTTGGATTTATTTTGTTTAGATTTGTTCATCCCCCTTGTAGTTATTTCAATAAGAATTATTGTTATTGTATGGCCGTGGTGAAGGCTTGGGACTTTGGAGTTTGCTCCTCTCAAGGTCTCAGGTTCGAATCCTTTTGGTGTCAATTTACGCATTGAATTGGGTAAGTTTTTACATAGCAAAATTTTAGTTTTAAATGGACTCTCTTGCTATTGGATGGTGTGATTAATGTCTTTCGGATTAGTCAATCTTTGGATTGGATACCGAGTCTTAAAAAATATGTTACTTTACCAAATACTTTACCATATAGTGTTTCTGTTTGTTTAACAAATTAACGGTGAAACTGTAATTTTGTTGAAAGCTATAAAATGTAGTTTGCTTAACATCATGGTGCACTAATGTATGCTTGGTTATTCTGGTTTAACATCAAGTGAACATTGGTTCTACTTTTCATTAGATATATTATTCCAATTTAGGTTATTCTGTACACTACAATTTCTCGAATAATTTTGGTTTAGCACTATGTGGTAGGCTATTTAGTACAGTGTTACGTATGTAAAATCTAGTGATTACCGATTTCTACTAATTGTTAGTTTGTAGTTGATTAGTTGTGTTTGAGAATGTAACATTGTTTCAGATCAAAACAAAGGGACTTTCATTCATACTTTTATAATTTACAAATTTATTACAAGCAGTGGATAGATGATAAAAGTTACAGCTTTCTTTTTTTTGAAAGAAAAAAACCAAGAGATTCAACACAGCAAGCAAACAGTAAACAAAGTTTAAGCTTGAAAGGACCAACAACAATATTTTTCATTCTTAAGGGTATGTTTCAGTTGATGGAGCTGAGGCATATGAACCAATGAAGATGTCACCATAAATCAACCCAGCCAAGCCTCCTCCTATCAACGGACCAACCCAGTAGATCCAGTTATCAGCAAAGTTTCCACTAACCACAGCTGGACCAAATGAGCGAGCTGGGTTCATTGAACCGCCGCTGAATGGACCGGCCGCTAAGATGTTGGCACCCACAACGAACCCAATAGCAATAGGTGCAATGGTACCAATTGAACCCTTTTTGGGGTCAGCTGCTGTGGCATAAACAGTGTAAACCAACCCAAATGTTATAATAATCTCAAACACTAATCCTGCAACAGGGTTCAATCCAGCAGCCACTCCATGGGTTGGAACACTCTGCAAATATACATCCAACTAAATATTAATATATGAAAATTCCAAACTCCGCGCCATTTGGGCGAATTAGAGATCAAATTTTGACTGAAATAATTATTGGTCATGCTACAGTTACACACCTTTTTGGGGTGTAACATATTTTTATATATACCTTAGAGGTGACATAATTGAGGAGGAGAGATGCAACAATGGAGCCAAGCAATTGGGCAATCCAGTAGAAGAAACCAGTTAGGATGGTGATGTTGCCTCCAATAGCTAATCCAAAAGTGACAGCTGGGTTCAAATGTCCACCTGAGATGTTTGCTGCAATGGCCACACCAACAAATAGTGCAAATGCATGAGCCACAGCTACTGCTACTAGACCTGCTGGATCCAAGGCTGCATCTGATGTAAGGTCATCTGCATAAACACAAAACAACCATATTTCATCAATCCTTGCACATTTGTACCAATATAGTCCAACACTAATACACCATATGGTGTAAGCTTATGTTTTGCCAATATTGCAATATTTTGAGTTAATAAAAAAAGCAAAGTATTTTAGTCTTTTAAGTTGTTTAATTGCATCAGATTATTCCTTCATACACCAGGCCTTTATCACTGTTCAAACATTTTGTGACAAAAACACACTGCATGTGTCGGTTTTGTTACTGACGTGACATGAACGGTGTTCGTGACTTATCATATGTGTACTCACTTCTCATATTCTATTTGTAGCTTAAACGATTGGAGACATATTGTGCGAGAGGGAAGAAAAATTAAGAAAATTGCCGACAAAACCTTACGCAACCTATTTCTCGTCTCTAGCACAATATTTGCTTCAAATTATTTAACTAGTCACTCTTCTTTTAAAAAAAATAGTCACACTTTAGCCCTACTTACTGTAAGCAATGGCTGATCCAACTCCTGCAAACACAAAAATTAGAGTGGCAATGAACTCTGATAGATAAGCCTTAAGGGAAGTAATGCTAAAAGAGTCGTCAAAGGTTCCAAAAGCTATCTTCACCATTTTGGCAAATCACTTTTAAACAAAAAGAGTGCAAGCTAATTAACCAAAGACTAAGGTATATTGAATCTATCTAATCAAGTTTTAATTGATGTCTTGCTTAAGAAATATTTGTCATATGGTATATATATTAAGAGTTTAGGAATAATAAAATGAGTATGATTGTGAAAGGGAGGGCTATTCTATGTTGCCATGGCACCGTCCATGGACATATGAGTTGTAAGATAATGCTTGATTAAAATGATAGGGCCTAACCAACCACCCTAACACTTTTCTTTATTTCAAAAGTAATAGGATTCTTATATGTATTTTATTCATTATGAGCATAAACTAGTATTAATTAATGCAAAAAGAAACTTGGCCGGGGGTTTAAAAAATAGTGTGTGGATAAGCATGTACTAAACGAATATAAATAGTAGATAAGCATTTTAATCATTATTGTAAGAGTCAAACAATTTTGTGTATATAGCATGTAATGTTAGAAATAAGTATGGGTTTAAGTAATTCTCACAAAATCATAAACACATATTCAAATCATCTCGCAACTGAAGTGAGACTTTTTTCTTAACATGTAATATTTCTATCAACTAATCTATGGTCACGGAAATTTAGTCGAGCAATTGGATCTCTAAATTTGTGAAATCAGATATTAAAAAAAATGTCAAATTACAATTTAACCTCTTAATTAATATACATCAATCAATTTGGTCCTCTACCAAAATGCCATATCAGCAAATATTAATAAATGGGTGTAAATTTTAAAAACTTACTACAATTTAAAGGATCAAAATGTTAATTTAGTCCTTATCAAATTAAATTCTATTAGCATTAGAAAAAGTTTGTGTCGTCATTTTCCAAGTAACCAAAAGAACAAAATGAGCTTAAATTAAATTATGATGATAACAAGGGTGGCAATAAATATGGTTATAGGGCATTATATTTTCCACCATGACAATGAGAGATGAACAAGTCTCCTTATCATGGTTCATAAGGTCCAATAATTATCCATCAATTATTATATGGCTTAGTTTTTCTCTCTTTTATTTTTTTTCTCTATGAAATGGCGAGGCAACATTAAAATATAACTGATTGATAAGGTCTTGTTTCAAATTTTTAATGTCATTTTTGAATTGTTTAATAATACGATGATTATTGAAACTGATCATGAGTGGTTGGACGGCTTAGTGGAATAGCAAAACTACTCTTGTCATTTTATGAGTTGTTAAGAAATGAATGGAAGGCTTTATTTGATACTGTATTTTCATGTGAGATGAACACAAAAAGAGAAATGATATTATCACTAAAAATTCTTTTACATTTCTTTGTATCTTTTTATCTCTAAATATAATTTCATTGCTTTTATTTCTTTCCAAATATACTAATTAAGCACTTTATTGAGCCATAAAGTGTGCACAAAATAGAGAAAAAAGAGAAGTCAAAATACAAATGAATGCCTTTAAAAGCAAAGGCACCAAAAGAATGACCCAACAGATAAAATAAATGTCCCAAAACCAACCCCCTAGACAAAACATGAGTTAAAATTTTAATCAAAATTCTTCAAATGCACTTTCATTTGCCACCACACATGAATTTTCACTTGATCAACAATGATGTACATATGTACATTGATCGCTTGATTGTTGAAAATAAAACAATTACAATTTATGAGCCTTCAAAATTAACTAAATTGTTACCGACTAAATAAGTTGAAAATAAGTTTTTAAGTTTCAAAAATTGAACTTAAAGATGGATAAAATGTTGTGCGTGAATGATAGTGTTATTAACGGACTTTTGTAACGGTTATTGGACTAAAGTGATGAATGAGTTTTACAAATAACAGATTTCGAAAGAATCCAAATTGAATGATAGTATTATTAATGGATTTTCATAGTTTCCATGTAGTTGTAGTACAATATAAGTTAGATAGACTCGAATATGCTTTGCTGTTACAAGATTGCAAAATCTTTCTCACAAATTACAACGATTATAAAGTTGTTTTACAAGACATTAAGCAAACCTAATTAACGTTCATGCTTTTGTAAGGGGTAATTTTATTTCATGTTTGTCACAGTTTTTTTTTATGTAATTCTTAGTATTTTTATTCTCAACTAACAAACCAATCTTTTCAATTGAGCTCTCGTATGGCTAAGTTTTAACTTTTAACCAAAAATTAATAATTGTTGCGCATGTTAGAAATAACGTCTAAGATTTTGTTTGAAAAAGTTTAACTTTGAGTTTATTTCTTATAAGTTCATATAACAAAAATGATTTGTCTGATAATTTTTATTATCCTTTAAACATTTTTTTTTTCATGTAATTGATATTTATAAATTAGTTCAACAATTAAAGAGAGTAAATGTCCATTTTTGTTTTCTCAAGATAGGATGTTTAAAAGAGGAAAAGTGGATCGATTCTATAGCGCACAAGTGAGACAAATTTTACACCATGTTTTACATGGTGCATAAACATTATCAATCAAATTAAAGGAACCAACTAAAATCCCTCCTTCAATGAGCATAGCACAGTTAATAGAGACATTGTATTTTATATGCAGTAACAAGAATTCGAACTTAAGATACTCTATTTATTCACTTGGTCACTGTACTACTAAAAAAAAACCAACAAGAAATGCATGCACAGAAACCAATACTAGCTCTGTTTCAAAATCAAAGTGCTTAGTGTGAATGAATATGTGAATTAAATGGCAACATTAATGCACTCAACTACTCATTGCTTGTGAGTTGTGACCACAACAGCAGCCATGCCAGCTACTACCTTACTATATGTCTCAATACTGCAGTCTTTAGGTAACCACTGTTTACACTACCATTTATTTCAATTCACTTTCTTCTTATCCTCATTTTGTTAATAAAAATCAGTTTCATTATTCCATTTATTAATTTACATTCTTCAAGTGAAACTAAGTAGAAGAAGAAGAAGAAGAAGAATGTGAGGGGGGTTTCTAGAATAGTTAAAAATTAATGATGAGTGAGTTTCATCATGTACTTGTAAATAACAGTGATGCAGAAGAAGCAAGTGTTGCTGGATATGTTTGTCACACTGCAAATTCTCGACACAGACGATCTAACAGGTTTTGTTTTTAACACTAGTTTCTTCAAATTATTGTTATTGTATTGTTTGTCCATTGTGTTTGTTTGGTATCGCGGTGAGTTTGACAAAATTATTGCGAGATGCTGTGATTTTGCAAAAGTTACATTTTGTAGCTTCAACAAAATCACAGTGTCACCATGGTTTTGTCGAACCTACTGTCATCAGTCACGAGTCATGACGTAGCATTTGTGTGTGCATTTTTCAGTGCTTCTGATAGAAACTTGAAATTCTCAAGAGGTGGTGGAGGTTTGCATCCCTTAGGGAAAAACCAGGATGAAGTTTTGGTGAGTGTGATTTGGTTTTAGACTTTAATTTTTTAAAATTGTGAGAAAAAAAAGACTGTATGACATGTGCATTGTGTTGGCCTTGAAGTTTTGAAAATGAGTTGAGAATCTTGAGATGATTGCTTGGTTTTGCATGACTTGAACAGGCATCACCACTGAGGGATTCAAGGATACAAACTCCTTTGCATGACAACCTCAATTGTATAAACAAGAAAGCTTCTTCAGATCATAGAGCATCCTTGGAACAAGATGTAAGCTATATATATGGAACTTATCTCTGAATTTCTAGATTCTTAACTGTAATATTTCCTTTGAGGAATTTTGTTGAATTTTGCATAGACCAAGATAACTCAGAGTAAGTTGAATTTTACTGTACCATGACAGCGACATATATTTTACTGATTTCCGGAGTCATATATTGATATGCAGGTAGAGCAGCTACAGTTATGCCTACAGCAGGAGAAATCCATGCGTATCTTGCTCGAGAGAGCAATGGGCCGAGCCTCGAGTACTTTATCACCTGGACACAGAAACTTTGCTTCACAGGTAATTTGACATTTGCTGTTCAAGTAATGGCCAATGTGAATTCACATTTTAAGTTGTTAAGATAGGAGTAGGCATGATTGAGACATGAATCGTTCTTGAGCACTCGCCAAAAACGCATAAGCTTTCAGTTTAATCTGGTTCCTTGTTGATAGACTGGACTCAACAATGAATAAGCATTCAAACTAGATTGTTAGGAGTTAGGACCAAACAAGCTAATTCGAATGTAAAGGATGGTAGTTTGATGATAACTGATAAATGATAATCATAATTCCTTAAATTTTAAATGGCACACGAATAAACAGCATACAATTTTTCATGAAAGTAATGTTATGGTTCCTATAAGTTTTTGTTGTGTGGAAATTAATTATTTCTAATTCTCCCCCTTTTTAGACAAAAGACTTAATTGCTGAAATCGAGTTACTTGAGGAAGAAGTTACAAGCCGTGAGCAGCATGTTCTTGCTATGTACAGAAGTATTTTTGAACAGCATGTTAGCCAGGCACCTTCTGAACAAAATTCTAGTGTGGCTTCACCCGCTCATACAAAACACGAAACAAGGAAGCACCCAAGCATAATTTCAAGCACATTTTGTTCATCGAAAAACTTCCCCCTGCGACCCCTGCAAGCTCTTATTTCAAATAATGATTTAAAGAATAGAATCTTTCGATCAAGTCATGCTCCTTTACCAAGCGAAAAAGGCAAAGCTTATTTTGGAAAGACTTGTCCTGATTCCACCACCAAGGTAGGATATATAATGTATCCCAAAAATGGTTTATATATAATATTGTACTACAGATGGAACAAGTATAGTAAAGATCCTCTTCTGATGTTTGTCCTATGATCCTATCCAACATTCTCACTTTAATCCTATGTTAGGTTCACGAGAAGTTTTTTCCAATAGAGAAAGCCCCCGTATTGCGAGCTTTAAAAGACCATCTACACCAGTGCCCAAGCAGACTTTCTGAAGAGATGGTGAAATGTATGGCAACTATATATTGCTGGCTCCGTAGCGCAAAATCTGACAATGCTGAAAACAGTAGGTCACCGATATTGTCAAGGTCCTCGACGAATGCTATACAGCCTCGAAATAGTATTGTAGAGGATCAAGCCTATTCTTGCAAATCTGCAGTGGAAATATCTTGGATAGCTACACGAAAACGCCATTCTTCTCATGCTTCTTACGCCATGGACAACTACAGGTTGGTGATTTGCATATAATTTGGAAACGGTGTTAAACATACGACAGTGTCAAAATTCAATTATTTTTTAGTTGCGTCTATAAATAAGCTAAAGGTAGTAGTGTGTCTTGAGATCGATTATTAAGTAATCCGAAACTCATATGATGTGTGTTAAGAAAATCATAGACAAGTTGACACCGACATTTGTTTTAACTGTTGACTTAAAACGTTTATCTCGTTTCCTTCAGAATTCTAGTGGAACAGCTTGAAAGGGTGAATATCAGTCAAATGGAATGTGATGGGAAAGTTGCGTTCTGGATCAACATTCATAATGCTCTTGTGATGCATGTAATACTCCCATTCATATGAATATCTATGGTTTTGAATTTTGATTTACCAGTTTATGGAACAAATAACTTTTTGTCCTGTTGACAGGCATATTTAGCATATGGAATTCCCCAAAGCTCTCTAAAAAGGTTAGCCTTGTTTCACAAGGTAGAATTTCTTTGATTGATTGTAGTAACTTTTGTTCCAAGTTAACTTTCTTTGACTTGTGATGTCATAGTCATACACTTATTTTTCTCATATGGAAGTTTTATTCTTGATAACATCCTTGTTTAAAAAAACCAATTATATCGATACATCACAATTCATGCACCAAAATGAATTAACAATTACAGTTGTGTAGTGCAGGCCGCTTACAACATTGGAGGTCATATTATAAGTGCAAATACAATAGAGCAAGCAATATTTTGCTTCCGGACACCCCGCCTTGGACGGGTACTCACTTGATAGTAACAGTTTTGGGAATTCTTTCCAAATACCAAAAGAAATGTTCCTAACAAAATCTGTGTTTATTAAATGCAGTGGCTTGAAAGCGTCGTGTCTGCTGCCCTTAGGAAGAAAAGTGGTGAAGAAAGACAACTCGTCAACTCAAAATTCTGTATTGCTGATTCTCAACCCCTTGTCTGCTTTGCCCTTTGTGCCGGAGCATTGTCGGATCCTATGGTAATATTTCTCTCGTTTACTTCTTTGTAGTTTGAATATCACCATAAAATGTGAAATTGTGAATGTTGTTAGAGCTTATTCTTATTGAGTATACATAATGCATCTATCTCAATCTGATGCATTGATGACTTGAAGCACAAGGAATGATATTTACAATTTCATCGATAATACTTTTTGCTCTCTAATGTGTTGTATTTATACAGTTTATCAATAATTTAGTTTGTTGGTGTAACGTTGCAGCTAAAAGTTTACTCGGCTTCGAATCTAAGAGAAGAGTTGAATGCTGCCAAGAGAGAGTTTCTTCAGACAAATATAGTTGTGAAGAAGTCTAGTAAAGTTTTTCTCCCTAAATTGGTCGAAAGATTTTCCAGAGAAGCATCAATCCGCATTGATGATATCCTCGGATGGATCATGGAAAATGTTGACAAGAAACTTCATGATTCAATACAAAAATGCCTTGATCATAAATCCAAGAACAAAAAGTCATCTCAGATCATAGAATGGCAGTCTTACAGTTCTAGATTCAGGTACATGTTCTCTAAGGATCTAGTAGAGAAGCCATGGTGGTTGTGACATGCTACAACTTTCTTATTGGCCTTGGAGCATAACTTGTATGAGAAGAAAGGAAGTTAGTTATAGATGCTTGAAGAAATTTGGTGTACATTATACCATAATATGATCTTTGCTTTCCTTTGATAACATACTTAGACTCATTCCTAAATAATTTTTGAGAAATATATAAGTGCACCTAATTAACATGTGAGAATAAATTGGGTTTGGATCCTCGGTACTGCATGATCTTAACTTTTGAATTTCATTAAATATTAGCGGTTGGAGAATAAGTGTAGGAAAGGATTTAGATCCGAAGAAATTTCACTCTCTTAGTAGAAATTATTGGTCACGAGAGAGGAGGTGAATCCAAAGACAAGACAATTTGTATAGGCATCATATGAATAGTAGTACATTTTTTCCTTGCACTAGATACTTTTCAAAAAAAAAAAAGAAAAAAAAAAGTTTAATAATAAAAAATAAAATAAAAATGATAACAGTTCTTCATCAATTTTTTTGTACTTTTGATAAAATGATAAATATTAACTGAAATTCACACAAAACTACGATATCTTTGACTTAAATCAGATAAAATTATTTAGTTTAACAATAACAAGCTAGACAAATATAATATAATAGTAGTACATTTTTATCAAAAGAAAATGTAATAGATCATTACAACTAAAACAATGCACCGATAGTGTAAAATAATTTTACATTGTCAATTAATGACAATCATGTGTTCCGCCACGTCACCCCACTTTCTACATTTTGACCCACTTAGTTTAAAATTTCATTTGATGTAAAATTTTTCACAATTAAATAAATCATTTTTCAATAAAAATCTCATTAATGTGTTTTATAAAGTAATAAATACTCAATAAATAAATGTGAGAAGAACATTTATTTATTTCCTAAAATATTTTTTTATAATGGATTCTTAGATATTATATATTATAAATATAAATATAGATAGATAGCTGTTTTGTCCTATAAATATCGAGATTTATCAGTTTCATTGTCACACTCTCGCGGGAACCCTAATTCAATCTTCAACAATTCAAATTGGGATTTTTTTGTCTAATCTTCATTGTCATTTTCGTTCTTCTTCATACCCAATTTCTCCCTTTAAACATCCCAATTCTTCGTCTTTCTTCTGTTTCTTTTCACATTCTTTCTTCTTTCTTCTGTAATGGAACACAAAAGAAAAGGGAGCTCAAGAAAGAAGCGTAATGTCGTTTGGACAAATCAACACCATGTTCAGTTGATCGAGGCTCAGAAAGAACACGGCAATAAGTGGTCTATTATTGTGACTCTTGACCAATACCCTCTGCTAAAGGGCGAGGACAAAGAGCTATTAAGGGTAATGCACTCTTTCTACATTATAATTTGGGTTTTTTTTTTTGTTTTTATGTTAAACGATAGTTATTTATGTTAATATTTGCAGAGATGGTGGAATGTGCACAAGAAGAGAAAGCTGAATGAAGTTGTTGATGAAGAAGAAGCCATGTCTAAAAAACCTGCTAAAAATATGAAGGTAAAGTTCGGAAACCAGTTTGTATTTTGATTTAAATTTCATCAATATAACCCGATTATACTTGTTGTTCCTCAGAAAACTGATGAACAAAAGAACCCAAATGTTGATCAGAAAACTGATGATGAAGAAGATATAAAGGTAAAATTTCGGTCTTTTTGTTTGAGGTTGATTATTTTATAAATTACTATTTCTTTGTTTTATCTTTTATTAGTTTAACAAATGAAAAAACTCAATTTGACATAAGTTAAATAATTTCTTTCAAAATGTTTAATATTAAAAAATCCCAAATGAGAGTTACTACTTTCTCATTCATACTTAGCAATATCATAAGTCCATAAGTCCATGGCATCGGTGCCATCAAAACGTGGAACTTCAAGTTTCATGTTGGGGCGGCGGGGTGGGTTATTGTTGTTAATGTTTTTGTTGTGGTGGTGTGGCTGGTTGGGGAGTATCGGGAACGGCGGTGAGGTTGGCTAGTTGAGTAAGAATGAGATCGACCTTTTCGGAAAGATCATCAAGACGTTCTGCATTTGTAGGGGGGTTAGCTGCCATAGTGAAGGTGTGAGGGAGGAGCAATGAAAGCACCAAATTGTTAGGTTGAGTTTCCTTGAGTTATAGGACAAGTGGCCTTCTTTGGGCTGAATTGGACTGCTAACAATAACTTAGTTGATTTTGTGCTTTTCTTGAGGAATACATTGAGTACCATAGATTTTTTTTTATAAAGAACATGAAAAATTGGTAAACAAAACATCAAACTATGAATCAAGTACAAAATGTGATTCTTTGGTTTATCTGTTTATCAGTTTAACTGGGGAACCCCAATTGATGGAAAGGAAAATGATAAACAAAAGCTCAAGGTCAGGTCTTATTCAGATTTGTTACTGTTATTAAATAAATTTTTTTTTTGATTTTATTAAAATATTTCTTTCGTTTATCTTTCATATTTTTTCAGTTTAAACGGGGAATTCGAAAGAGGAAAATCCCTCAGAAAACTAATGAACAAAAGAACCTAAATGTTGATCCTGAAATTATTTTTACTTTAGTGGTAAGCCCCTTTTGATATAGATGTGGTACTATTATTAAACAAGTTTGTATTTTGATTTTTATTCTTTTTATTTTACCAGGAAGGTTCAAAAGTTACCAACACATTGTTGCAAAAAATTCTTGATAATGTGCAAAGTGTAGGGACTTCGATTAAAGAACTGCGTGCAGAAAACCGTCCTGATCCATACAAACGCATCATCATCGTAAGCCTTTTTTAGTTTATATTAGGATACTTAGGATTGAAAATATAGTTATTTGCTGTCATTAAAGTATAGTTATTTGCTTTCAATTGTATTAAGTTTGTAATTAATTTGTTTTTGCAGCCTGAAAAATTGATTCAACGGTTTTCTGACTTGGCTATTATTAACACTTCTCAGAATATAGAAACATGTGGACTTCTTGCTGGTACAATGGTAAGAAATTTTTTTGTTGTACATAATAGAAACTTATTTGGTTCTAACTCTAATCCTATTTCATTTACTCTAGAAATCCAAAGATTTTCAAGTCACAACACTAATAGTTCCAAAGCAGAAAGGGACTTCCAACACGGTATGGTGATGGTTTGTAACATTTAAGTTTTCATAAAGTCTGTCTAAAAGCATTATAATTTTGTTTTTTTATAATGCATTTAGCATTATAATTTTGTTTTTTTATAATGCATTTAAGTTTATGCATCACTGAGAAGTATTTTGTCTTGCAGTGTGACATGCTCAATGAGAATGAAATGGTGAAAAATTTCGAAGATAACCACATCATTAATTTGGGATGGATTCACGTAAGTTTACCTTAATGAACTCATTACTACCTAGGTTAACTAACCCTGACTACCAACGCTTATTGAAAGGTTTTTATTAATCTTAATATTTTTTTGAACAGACACACCCTTTGCATGATTGTTTCTTGTCCTCGGTGGACTTGCATACACATTATGCTTACCAGGTAATATAAACTACAGTGCTGCAATTAGTTAATATTACTGTATTTAATGTTGAGGTGTATTAATCGACTTATGTCTTCCGCTTTTGTTTTAGAGATCATTGCGGGAGTCAATTGCAATTGTCCTTGCTCCCAAGGATGAAGTGAGGTGTATTTTTATGTTCATTTGAATAGACTGAATTGCACTGGATATTTTTTATTTATCTGTTGTGGACATTACAACAGACTGTACTGGATTGTTTTTTCTCTATATTTATATTCTGTTATGTGTTTTGCAGTGTCAGAGGCATTTTTCATTTATCTCCTGCTGGCATGAAAGTGATTGAAAGTTGCCAGAAGGGTGGATTTCATGAGCATGAACTTCCAGATGAAAGTTTATACAGGAGCTGTTCGCATGTTGTTATCGACCATGCACTTGAATATGTTCTGATTGATTTACGTTAGTTTTTATAGGATTGCGGTATAGGTGCAGCCTGATGTATAGGCTTTTTATAAGATTGTTTGAGAGACTCGAAATTACAATTTAGTGGTGCAAAGTATCTAGCTTCCAAAACATAGAAGTCATATGTGTTTGGTTTGTTTCGTAAGTTTTTTAAATCATTTGTATATTTCATATTTGTTTTATCAATTTCTAATTGAGTATATTAGCACAATATTAGAGTTTTATATTGAGTAGATAAAAATATTTAGTGTAATGCTTAAGCCACTACTCTCTCAACTAACAAACCAGACTTTTCGATTTAATTCTCGTATTGCTAAGTCTTAACCAAAAAATAATAATTGATGTGCACAATAGAAACAATGTCTAAGATTTTGAGTTGCTTCAAAGTCATTGTGAGCATAACCCAATTGATAAAGTCATCGCATTTTATAGGAGTTGGGGTTCGAACTCCGAATATTATATTTTTTTTGGTCAGCTTTGAATACTCTATTTACTCACTTTAAATGTGAAATTTCGTACTATTTGAAAAAGAAAATAAACAGCCAACCAAAAATGCATGCACAAAAACCAATACTAGCTCTGTTTCAAAATCAAAGTGCTTAGTGTGAATGAATGTGTGAATTAAATGACAATATTGAATGCATTCAACTACTCATTGCTTGTGAGTTGTGACCACAACAGCAGCCATGCCAGCTACTACCTTACTATATGTCTCAGTACTGCAGTCTTTAGGTAACCACTATTTACACTACCATTTATTTCAATTCACTTTCTTCTTCTCCTCATTTTGTTAATAAAAAACAGTTTCATTATTACAATTATTAATTTACTTTCTTCAAGTGAAACTAAGTAGAAAAAGAAGAATGTGAGGGGGGTTTCTAGAATAGTTAAGAATTAATGATGAGTAAGTTTCATCATGTACTTGTAAGTAACAGTGATGCAGAAGAAGCAAGTGCTGTTGGATATGTTTGTCACACTGCAAATTCTCGACACAGACGATCTAACAGGTTTTGTTTTTAACACTAGTTTCTTCAAATTCTTGTTAATGTATTGTTTGCTCATTGTGTTTATTTGGTATCGCGGTGAGTTTGACAAAATTATTGTGAGATGCTGTGATTTTGCAAAAGTTACATTTTGTAGCTTCAACAAAATCAGTGTCACCATGGTTTTGTCGAACCTACTGTCATCAGTCATGAGTCATGACGTAGCATTTGTGTGTGCATTTTTCAGTGCTTCTGATAGAAACTTGAAATTCTCAAGAGGTGGTGGAGGTTTGCATCCCTTAGGGAAAAACCAGGATGAAGTTTTGGTGAGTGTGATTTGATTTTAGACTTTGATTTTTTAAAATTGTGAGAAGAAAAAAAAAAGACCGTATGACATGTGCATTGTGTTGGCCTTGAAGTTTTGAAAGTGAGTTGAGAATCTTGAGATGATTGCTTGGTTTTGCATGACTTGAACAGGCATCGCCGCTGAGGGATTCAAGGATACAAACTCCTTTGCATGACAACCTCAATTGTATAAACAAGAAAGCTTCTTCAGATCATAGAGCATCCTTGGAACAAGATGTAAGCTATATATATGGAACTTATATGTGGATTTCTAGATTCTTAATTGTAATATTTCCTTTGACGAGTTTCATTGAATTTTGCATAGACCGAGATGACTCAGAATAAGTTGAATTTTACTGTACCATGACAAGGACATAGTATTTTACTGATTTCCGGAGTCATATATTGATATGCAGGTTGAGCAGCTACAGTTATGCCTACAGCAGGAGAAATCCATGCGTATCTTGCTCGAGAGAGCAATGGGCCGAGCCTCGAGTACTTTATCACCTGGACACAGAAACTTTGCTTCTCAGGTAATTTCACATTTGAAGTTTTTAAGATAGGAGTAGGCATGATTGAGACATGAACCATTATTGAGCACTCGCTAAAAAACGCATAAGCTTTCAGTTTAATCTGGTTCTTTGTTGATAAATTGGACTCAACAATGCATAAGATATTCACAGCTATAGGTTGTTAGTTACTTGTTAGGGGTTAGGTTAGGACCAAAGGAGCTAATTTGATCGAATGTAAAGGATGGTAGTAGTTTGATGATAACTGATAATTCATAATCATATAGAGACTCTTTCCTTAAATTTTAAATGGCACGCGAATGTACAGTCATGAAAGCTATGGTTTCTATAAGTTTTTGTTAATTATTTCTAATTTCTCCCCTTTTTAGACGAAAGACTTAATTGCTGAAATTGAGTTACTTGAAGAAGAAGTTACAAGCCGTGAGCAGCATGTTCTTGCTATGAACAGAAATATTTTTGAACAGCGTGTTAGCCAGCCACCTTCTGAACAAAATTCTAGTGTGGCTTCACCTGCTCATACAAAACACGAAACAAGGAAGCACCCAATCATAATTTCAAGCGCATTTTGTTCATCTAAAAACTTCCCCCTACGACCCCTGCAAGCTCTTATTTCAAATAATGATTTAAAGAATAAAATCTTTCGGTCAAGTCATGCTCCTTTATCAAGTGAAAAAGGCAAAGTTTATTTTGGAAAGACTTGTCCCGATTCTACCACCAAGGTAGGATATATGATATATGCCAAAAATGGTTTATATATATATATATATATATATATATATATATATATATATATATATATATATATATATATATATATATATATATAAACCATGGTTCCCCCATCACTAATTAACTCTAGACAAGTTTTAGACAAGTTTTGTCAAGGTGGGCGGTGGGTTACCTCCCCACAAAATCAAGGTGTGTACAACTTATCCATTCAACAACTCATGAACATAAACTCCAAGGAATGGGATGTTGAGAAAATGCACTCTTTGTTTTCAGAAAGAGAGGCAAAAATGATCCTAGATGTCCCGTTGCTACAAAAGATTGACAAGGACCGACTAATTTGGCACGGTGAAAGTGATGGTGTCTATACTCTATACGGTTAAAACAGGATCCCAGAAACTGTTGAATGAGAAGAACAAGAGGGGTGTGCCGAGACAGGAGAAAGCTTGGAATAGTTTATGGAAGATATAAGCTCCACCAAAAACCAAGCATTTGCTTTGGCGAATTTGTAAAAATTGTTTACCGACTCGAACAAGGCTGCAACAACGTCACGTGCAATGTCCAGTCGAATGCCCGTTATGTTTGTCGGAACTGGAGGACGAATATCACCTATTTTTCGAGTGTCATGGAAACATGGAGGCCTGGAATGTTTTGGGGCTGCACCGAATCATACAAACACGCCCAACCAGCTCTCATTATCTTTGTGATTTTTTTCTTGACACTTGCAGGTCTGCGAGCAGACAGGGGGTAGGTAAAATGGGGTACTATTATGGTGTATATGGCAGAATAGAAATTATGAAGTATGGAACAACACAAAACTGTCGGGTCGACAAATAAGTATGCAGGCTGCCCGTATATGGGGTGACTCGGCTTCCGTTCAGCAGTACTTTAACGAGCAACAACCACTAGTTTGACAGCAGCTCGGGGTTATGGAACAGTAGTGGCAGCACCCGCCCACGAGGCATATTAATGAAATGTAGACGCTAGTTTTTTCGCACCAATGGAGACTTCGGGCTGGGGCTGGTGTATCCGAGATCATGTTGGTAGATTTGTTCTAGCGGGAACCAACATTATGCAAGCCAAACTCACTACTGTTAATATAGTGGGTGTTGGGTTGCAAACATACTCCTACATGTTTTTAGGTGGGCGTTGGTTAGCAACCCCCTGTGAGAAATATTTCCAAAATTGGCAAATTCTACCATACCCATGAGGTATGATACCCAAATGAGTTGTTTGAGTTTAATTGGTAGGAGTACATGTGTTCTACTTTATTTATAAGTTAGAATTTTCAAACATTACCTAATATTTTTTTAGTTATTATTTTAAAACCCCAAAATTTTAAATTTATTATTCATAAGTCCTCATCTTTCTTTTCTCACTTCATCTTCCTCTCTCATGGTTGCATATACAATTTTTTAGGTTTTAAGTGTGTGATTCAAATCTTGCTCAAAATCTTTGTCTACCACGTTATTTTCCTCATCAAATCGGATTTACCGGACGATTTTTTAGATCTGAGATTTAACGAATTTGGGTTCTTTGAAGTTTTAGAGTTTTCTTATATCTGAGTTTTACTGTATTTTTTATGTATATTTGATAGAAAATACGGTTGGAAATTATATTAAGAGAGATTTCGTAAAAGTTATGTGATTTTTTTCGTTGATTTTAGCGTGAAAAACGTTTTGAAAATTCGGATCATATTCAGGTAACCGGGTCGCATTCAGACCCGGCTATAGGTTGAAGAAGATTGATGTTCGTTATAATAATAATAATAATAATATACATGAATAGTATATATTTGTAATTTAGACTCGTTTTGCAGGTAAACAGGTTTGGCCTAGTGGTTTAATATGTCTATCTGCAGCGAGGTGGCTTTGGTTTGACTCATGCCAGCTGCAGTTTTTATATTTATACTTTTGATTTTTTTAATGAAAAAGCAAAGATCTTCAGCAAGATTTACGAAACCACACATTCTAATCCATAATCTTCACAATGGAATTAGTTATTCGGCAACCTCAAAGATATGTTACTCCAATCTTCGCTGTCCACGTGGCTTGTTCCTTTGAAGAGCTTTTGAAGATTTTTGCTAAAACTTATTTGCTTCTTTTGATTTTGATATATTTTTTCACCTTCAGATGTTGACTTTTGATTTTCAAACTTATTTACTTCTTTTGATTTTGATTTATTTTTACACTTTCGGTTGTTGACATTTGCTTTGCATTTATGGGCCTTTAGTTGTGATTGACAGGTTTTGTTTGTATCAGTTGACATTTGCCTCACCCATTTTTGTTTTATTCGTTGACATTGTTCTATAAATTGTGGATCTGAAATTATAGATCGGCACTCAATTTCATCGCAGCAAACATTCTGAGTTTGGAGCTTTTGAGATCAGGGATTGAGGTAAGAGGTTTATTAATTTCTTAATATGGATAATGCATTTGATATGGTTGGTTCTATTTGTGTTGGAAAAGAGGGGCTGGCGGATCAAAGTTCGTGTTCTTAGGTTATGGAATGTGCCATCCTTTTTGAATCCTGAACAAGTGAATTCTATTGAAATGGTTCTTATTGATGAAAAGGTATGGTTTTTTTGGTTAAGTTTGTTGTTGATTTTGGGAATTTTTTAGAAAATTCATTGAAGGGTTTGTTATTGGAATCATTTTACCCTGATGGATGGAGAATATTTGTTTATTTTATTTGGTAAATATTGTTGGAATCGGTGTGCAGGGTAGTAAAATTCATGCTTCTGTTCGTCGTCAGCTGCTATATTTGTTTCAGTCTAAAATCGTTGAGGGCAATGTCAACAAAATGTCCCATTTTGCTGTTCAGTCTGAGGTTGGGTTTTATCGTGCTACAAATCATCCATACAAGCTTATGTTCCGGTTGAAGTGTAAAGTGCAGCCATGCTCGTTTGAGGCTATTGATCGTTTTGGGCTGTCACTCAAGAATATTGATGTCGTTTCTTCTCTTGGATCTGATCATGATTTTTTAGTTGGTTAGTGATGGTTGTTTATTATATATTTACAGATTTATCTATATCTTCATAAATGGTTATGCAAATTTTACTTTGTTAGTGTTAAGTTGGGATTTACTTATGTTCCCTTTAATTGTTTTTCACTTTTGTATGCCACACATTGATGATGATTTTAACTTAAGCTTTGTTAATCAAGGATGAATGCCACACATTTTTCGGAAGCTTCCATTTAAATCCACTGTCGTGTATTAAATTTAGACACACATTGAACTGTACTGTTCTTGTGGAAATCCTTCAATACCGACAAAAAAACGTTCCGGTCCCTCATCTTCGATTTTGTAGAAGATCGCTTTCACCGTAATGGCCTCTTCCTCAAAAAGGTAGGTTCGTTGTCCTTTTGATTTACTTTTCAGTTTTATAATCTTATGTCCTCAATTATTTTGAACTGTAATTTGGTCAAAATCTTTTTTCTCATTATTAGTGTTACAATTTTAGGAGTTTCATGCTTAAAATTTCTTGATTTTATCAATGTATTTTCTGAAAAAGTGTTTGTTTTTTCACTGCAAGTTGGGTTGAATCAAACCAAATGTTTTAGTGTAGTTTGAGGTCCTTGTCTGTACTTCTTAAAGAATATTTGATTTTTTGATGTTACCTTTGTGCAGATATATTGTGTTAGAGTTGTGAGAAATGTGTGGAACTGTAATTTTTGTGTAATCCTACATCTCATTTGAAAATTAATTTTTCTGGCATTTAGAAATTTAAGATATGTACTCTGCAGACATATATTGGTATACTATTTAAAAAATTCAAAGTCAGAAATATATGTGGGTTATCCTATTTGATATTGTCCTGTATACGTTTTAACCAATGACCTTGGCTCATATACAGGTTTTATGGTTTCTGTTAGTTGCTAAATGCTGACAAAAAGACCACTTTTTAGTGTTAAACACTTGATTTATTTAGTTGAGCGTTTTGATTAAATTGCTTTGGTTCACTCATGATACTGTTATTTTGCATCTATTGTTTTTATGTCACAGGATTTCTTTGAGATTGAGAAATACTGTATTGGCTTTAGGCTCAAACAAGAGGTCATTGATCCGATCATCATTGGTTCGGACAGTGAGGTCGAAACTGACATTGATGATTGTGGGCCAAATATTTGGCATTTGGTAGTTACCAGAGCAAATTCTAGCAAGAAAAAACCCCAGGTTCTGGTACACAATTTTTCCTTTTCTTTATTTAAATACATATTGATTGACTGCTTTTAGGTGAAATATATTATTTCTAAGTTGAAATTTTACTTGATGTGGTCTTTTGAATTTGTTCAGCATTTTCCAAAAGGATCAATTACAAGTTATGTGAAACATAGGACAATGATATGGCTTGAATCTGAAGATATACAACCTTTAGGTTTCCAGCAAAAATTATAACGGCTACTAGGAATAAAAGAGAATAGTACATTGGTCGGGGTTGGTATGAATATATATGGTATGAATATATATGGCAGCACAGTCCAAAACTTGGTGATTTGTTTATTTTCAAGCTTGATTATCATCCAAAGACTCTATATGTCAAATTGGTCCGGCGTAAAGATCGACCAAATTATGGTTGTTGAGGATCATTTGTTCATGTTTATGATCGGTTATTAGATAAATATATATGTACTGTGTTGAATTTTAATTTTCACAAACTTGGTTTTAACTTCTTAGAAATGTAATTATGAATGTTAATATTTTGTTTCTATTCTGGATAGTGTTTAGAATTTTATTATTTTCAATTCTTTTTACTGTGGTTTTTGTACTATATTATGGTAAACAAATTATTGTCTTGAAATTATATATATTTGATCTGTGAATAAACGTATGTCTATTGATAATTTTTACGATTGATTTGTCAATAAAAACTGCATACCGAGTCTAATTTATTAGGGCCGTGCAGGTGCACGGGTATACAATATAATACATTTGCGTATTTAAATTGTATATTTTTAAAAAAAAATTATTTTGAAATAAATTATAACAAACCATTTATTATTTATCAAAATTTTCAAAAATATAAAATTTGATATATTTTGAATTTATATTCCTCAAAATAGTCAATATTTGAAATTTTTACGAAAAAATGTTTAAAAAATAGCATAAAATTTATAAACAATGAAATTGTATTTTTTTCATATGATATCATCTCTAAAATATAATAATCACCTAATAGTGTTTTAATTCATAAAAATAGTTATCAATTTAATCAATTAATATACCCGTACGTTTGAATTATTCAAAGGTGTATATGTATTTAGAAAAAATAACAATCAATCAATAAATTTTGTGTTTAAATATAATTTTACTTTTTTTTAATAGTAAATATATTATTAATAAGATTAGATCCTGCATAAGAACCAATCGTTAGTTAGTTCAGAGGTGATTGACACTTAATTTGGTAGAGAAGATCATGGATCGATCCCCCGTCACTGCGATCGAGGGAGACTGGAACTATTTGATGTTATAACTTACCCCCGAACCAGATTAAATTGGTGGTGAAAAAAAAAACTCTGCATAAGAAGAGCATAAACCAATAAGTAGAGCTATAAATGGACAGGTCTGACCCAGCCCAACTTGACCCGCAGGACTTTGCACTATACATGGGCTAGACTGGTCCGACCCATTTTTTATTGAGTCATGCTTTTGCCTCCCTCGAAGTTATGGTGCATCAAACCACAGCGGAGGTGGTGACTCGTTGTACTAGTGTGCCCTCGTTAGTGAAATTGCCACTCTCATTCAAGGACATTCTCATTTGTCTAATATATACCTTGAAACCCTAGTTCTCAAGGTACGCACACTCTTATTCGCTTCATACACTCTTTCTCAAGCAAATACTGAATTGACCGTCAAAGTGCTAACTTTTTTTTGGCAGGCACCTCTCACCAGTCTACCATTTGAAATAACTCAAATGGATATCCTAGATCTACTCGAGAAAACTTTTAGTGATATATTTATCCACGTGCCTTGCAATTTTTTAAAAATGAAAAATATTTTTTAACAATATGTAGTAAAAAATAACTAAAAAATGAACAAACTCAAACCATATAATAATAATTATTATTAATTTAACATGACTTAAAATTATTTTCCATAACTTATTTATAGTAAATTTGTTTTTAATTCGCCACATCATATAACAATGTCAACATTATTCTTCAATATAACGAAATCTCAAAATAAAATAAATTGATTAATAAAAATCCAACAACATTAAAAATGTCTAAATAAATGTAAGCTTTAAAATAAATTAGATTGAAAAAAAATTAAAAATTTAATCCTTTTCTTATTTTTTCGTCTCAAATATAACCAAATAATTATATTAACCAAGTTTTTTTTTAAGTAAAAAATACTTATAGCATTTTATTAATCAAAATGTGTTCAATACAATGACCAAAATTTAGGGACTAGTTAATGTTTGCACCTCCGCCTCCTACAGCTTCGCCGGAATGTTATTTGCTCTCCGCTGCACTACTCTTTCTTTTCATTCCACAATCTTTTAGCAAGTGACCATAGCATCCAGTCATCCACATTGAGTGCATATAATATGGAGACCTTCATATTGAACATGGTACCAATCTCCATTAATTCCTACTCGACCAACCACCAGTTCAGTGAGATCAACTTCTACGCACATTCTAGCAAATTTTCCTCGAGCGACTCTTAAAGTATGAAGATCGACCTTGATCGGGGTTCCGACCATTGAAGCCAATGGGCAATGCCCACAGAATGCTCTCGTCATAGTAAACTAGATTTAAACTCGGTATTCTAATCCAAACCCTAGTTTTGTCTATAGTTGTTGTCGCCGCGTTGAAACTTGGAGACTATAAGCTCACAGCCAAATAATGATAAAAAATCATCCATGGACCTCCATTAATCACCTTATTCTTGTCTTCCTCTCCATCAAACTCAACCATGTAATAAGAATGACCAACATCCATTAATTGAAAACCTCCAGTGAGTTTCCACACGTTCTCTAATTTAGCCTTCATAGTATTATAATCCAATTTTTTGCCCAATAGTTTAACAATAAGAGCATCTTTCCATGGCTCACAAAGCTCTGCTATCACAGACTTTTCAACATGCAACATAGGAAGGAGTCTATTACCTTGTACTAGTTCAACCTTGGCTTTTTTGGTTGCAATTAGATAAACTTTTTCCCTTTCCATTAAAGCTTGGTTACCCAAAACTTTATCCCTAAAAGACATCATCTCTTTTGTATTTTTTCCATTGCCAAGATTTTTACCATCTCCTCCTACATCCGGAGGTTTTGGCGTTGCCGTCGGCGGCAGCACAGTTGTTGTGAACAGGAAGGACATGTTACTCGTGTTTTATCATTGCTACGGTGCAGATTTTCTAAGTTTATATATTTTGGAAGGTGAACACTTCCACACCCTTACCCTTGTAAATAATTTGGGTATACAACACAAAATGACTTGAACCAATAAAAAATTGGCATTTGTGTTTTACTTATTATATTATTAAAATTACTTAATATTTGTTAATGTACACTTTACTTTTAAATTTGCAAATCAGCCCCTATCAAATTAAACTTATTATTATGAGAAAAACACTCCCCCTTCAAATTTGCAGAAGAGTGTGTATTATCAGCAGATCTGAACAAGAAAATGAACAAAAAACCGCAATTTCAAAATGTTTTATCTTCCAACTCCAAACGGAACAATACGTATTTTGTAACAATATTACGAGTTAAAACGTTTCTTCAAATTTGCATATCTGAACATTATTATGGGAAAAAACAAGAGGATTATTTTTATGCTTTACGAGTAAAAACAAGATCTAAACATTATTATGAACATTCTGATTATTTTTTATGATTTAGGTGCTGTCAGTAGGTAGAAAAACATTACAGGGGGCGCGGGTAGTAACCGGGTCGGTATGACCCAGCTAAAGGTAGAAGACGATTGATTTTACAAATAAATTGTTAAACATATAAATATTCAAATGGCATTCAATATTTCAAAATATTAGTGGTGGTGTAGTGGCATATCCTTGTCTTCTGAATTTGTCAGGCGTGTGTTCGATCCCTGGCGAAATTTGTATGAAGAAGTTACAAACTATGGTAAAAGCAATTATAGACTTGCTCTTGATAAAACAAAATTAATTGTGAGTTTATTAAATCAACCCAAGATGTCTCATCGTCTCTCGTGTGTGTTTTTGATTATATGTTACAAATTTGATTGATATACGATGTATTTTTTTTATAATTTTTATTATTCAAATAATATTTATTTTATTGAAATAATATTAAAAAAAATTATATCTTTTTTTTTATTTAAATTTTTCGAGTTATATTTTTTTGGTATAGTAATTTTCGAGTTATATATATATATATATATATATATACACTCGCGAATAGTTTTTCCTTTTCGTTTTTCTTTTCTTTTTTTAGCTTTCATACTAAAAAAGAATAAATAATTACACATAAATAAAAAATTATATCTTTAAAAAAGGACTCTCTGAATCTTGAATGTTAATTCCCTTCGTCAATTTAATCCAAAATGTTAAACTTGATGTGAATGTCAACTTAGCTTTTATTTTAATTAATATTATTTTTAAAAACAAAATAAATTATAATATATTAAAACAAATTCTTACCCAACAAAAATCAAACCCAAAATTTATCATCATTAACATTAACATTCATCACCAAAGGGATCAAAACAAAAGAAAAAGCAAATAGAAATTTCTAATTGCGCTCTACTTGCTTCCTTTGCAAACTATTAATTTCCATTGTCTCACTTTCAAATTCTATCACAAACACAAATATTCCAAAACTTTCACTCAAATCTACCGAGTTCAGCCGGAAACGACACCTGAGTCATAACTCGCTCCCTTTCACATTGAACCATTGCAATCTCCGATTTCTTTTTCATTTCATCTTCGAACCACCGAACAACCGTTTCTCTCAACGCTCGCTCGCACAACGCGACTACAGTTCCGGAGTTGATAGATAATGTTGAAGCGACTCCAACAATCATTCGTTTAACTGTAAATTTCATTTTTGTGATGTTTATTGATTTGTAACAGTGTTGAATTTTTTTAATGATAAAATGCTTGAATCTGTAATAGTACTCTCTTTGATATTTTGCAGAATCTTCGCAGGTTTGTTAGTTTATATTCTCTTTCTGTTCAATTATGTATGTATTTGTTAATTTATTCATTCAAATTCCTTGTTATCATGATGAATTTAATTTAATTATTTTTTTTGAGCAGAGGTTATCAAATGTCCGGATACAATGATAATTTTAATTGCAATCTCTGTCGTGAAGTTACTAAAGCATGTGTTCATGCTGGAGCCCTTGATTTTGGTATGCTTTATTTGTCTGTCGTGTTTGGATAAAGTAAACAACTTATTTTGCAGTTTATAAGATAAGCGCTTATGAATCAGATATTTCTATTACACAAGAAAAAAGAAAGTCAAACTGTTTTTTGCATAATCTATAAAAAAAAATAAAATTATAAGTTATTCTGGAGAGCTTATCGACATAAGCTGAAAACAACTTATGAACATGACATAAGTTGTTTTCATTACTTCCCTAAAATTAAACAGTGTCACAAGTGTTTATGCCAGTAATAAACTCAAATAAGCCATTTCAAAGAGGCCTTCATCTTTATTAATCTGTGCTATTTCATTTGTGAATTTTTAGTATATGAAATGAAATTTGAAGATTATTTGGTTTTAACGTGTGACCAGGGAAGAAGGCATAAAGATGAAGGCCTCTTTGAAAGCATATTTACCAAAGAAGTAATGAAAACATTATAGAACTAATAAGATGAAGGCCTCTTTGAAATGGCTCTAATTTATGTCACTAAATTATTCATAATAAACACTAAGCTATTTACCTAAGCAATTCCTTATACCTAAACGGCCGGCATGATTACATTACTTTTTTGGACCCCAACGGAGACTTTCGACCATTTTTAGAAAAAGATTCTCACTATTGCAATATTATGTCCATCAGTCTATGTATGTGGTCAACCCATTCAATAAGTAGAATCAAAACACACACACAGTAGGTATATACAGTATAAAGTACAATGTTCTAATTATTATTATTATTCAAAAAACATTCACCGATATGAAAATTCATACATGTATTATATGATCCATGACTATATCACATTATATGATCCCCGTTATATTATGTGGCTACCGTATATAGTATACTAACTATTTTAACCACATGCATCTTCTAATTAAGACTATCACCTGATCACTTTATAATCTCGATTTAAAATCCGAAAATGAAATTACATTTCACTCGTTCCAATTCTTAAGGTCTTCAACTATATCTTCTAAGCTTTTCAAAATACGCTTCAACAGCCCCACTGTAATTTTCTTCTGCCTCTGAAAATCAAATTACATAAAATATAAATTTGTAAACCCCCAACTCATTATATTAAATAAATATAGAACTAAGACATTAAATTATAACATTACCAATAATTCTTTCATTGTACCATTATTTTCTTTCTTGTGTTCCATCAGCACATTAATCTTCTTCGGGTTCTGAAAATTAAATTAGATAAAATGTAAATCATAAACCCCCCAACTTTCGTTATTAATAAATATAGAAGTATTATATTACCACTGGTTCTTGCATCTGATGATTATGGTCTTCTTTATCGTTTTTCTTCACATTTTGACCGTTCTTTTTCATTTCTTGCTGAAAAATATTTCAAGAATAATGACAAATTATTTATGAGTAATTCATTCGAGGAATAATAACAAAAATTGATACTCACAACAGCAGCTCCAGGTTCCGTCTTTGATAGATCAATTAAGGACCCTGCAGCCATCAACTCATCCTCGTTCATCACCATACCTAAAAAATGTGCAATGTGTTAGTGCACGATGAAGATGATTGCACTGCACGGAAAGAGAAAGAACTTGGAGAACACGGAGAGAGAGAGAGAGAGAGAGAGAGAGAGAGAGAGAGAGAGAGAGAGAGAGAGAGAGAGAGAGAGAGAGAGAGAGTACTTTTGCTAGGAAATTATGATTTTTTTTTCGTATTAGAAATACTATTCAATATGCCACCTCGAGGTAAGAATTTGTTCCTTTGGAATATGGGAAATTATATTTATAACGAGTTGGAATTTTTTTTTTTGATAAGCACGAGTTTGAATATATATTCAATTAATTATCCATTATTTTATTATTTTTATTTTTTGTTTCGTTAATGAATATCACTATAATATATACAAATACAAATTTTACATTATAATGAATATAAATACGAATACCGTCATCTTTCACAATGCACAAGAAAAGCATATCAGTGAAGAATATACCCATATATATTGATGATCATTAAAAAAGATATAAATTTACGACACAAATAATTGACATCATATGTATTAATAAACACGTCTCAGAGGTCTGTGAAAGTTAGAACGTCAGTGAGTACTTCTGAATGAGACATGTTATCAACCTTTGTACCTTTTTCCAAACTAATTTGCATGGGCGTCTATTGACAATATGGTTAACATTAGCACACTTAGTTGATCCTATCAAAATAGAGAATATGTATCAAACAAAACTGTAAAAATAAATCAGATCAAATCAAATTAAATTCAAACCTCACAACCAATCAAGGATTCAATTAACTCCCAATAAATCAAATAAAGAATGAATAACCTGACCTGTTATCAAACTCAAATTTGTTTATTATTTTATCAAATATGGTTAATATACGTGGGAAAATTTTACTTTTAAAAGTGACAAAAATAAAACTTAAAGTATATACATGAGAATCAAGGAGAACACACTCCATTTAGAAGACCATCTTTGAATTCTTTTGATCAACGACAAACCACTTCCGAACAACTCAGACAACACAATTAACATTAGCACACTTAGTTGTGGTGTCTTTGATCATAGTATAATCTGGTGTATTCATCTTTGAAGGAAAGTTAATTATTTTTTGGAATATAATTTTTATTTGTATTATAGATGATTTGGAATGAATGCGTTTTCTATATATAGAGTGTAAATAAAATAGTTTTTATCCGTACAGTTGAAACAAATTAGTTGTTATCCATAAAATTTTCTTTTTGTTGTTATTCATAATTAAAAAAAATATTAGAGATGCAACTGAATTATACTAAAAAAAATCTCTAAACAAAATATAAAAAGAAATACTACCTCCGTTCCTTTTTACTTGTCGTTTTAGCAATTTAGGTTATATTTTACCTATTATACTCTCCTTCCTATTTTATTTTATCGACTAAATTTTGTATAATTTTTTTTGTTGAAACAATATAATTTTTTTATTGTATACAAATTTGTTTGTTTTTAAATAAAGTTTGTTACAATTTTATTGAAAATAGATAATGTTTGTGAAATAGTAAAAATTTATTGGTGGATTAAAAATATGATATATATTTTTAAAAAAGGACATAATAGGAAAATAAGGTGCAAAAATACACTCTCCTATTTTGGTCTTTTTTTTTTCTAAAACGACAGGTAAAAAGGAACGGAGGTAGTATTAAGAAGTTCTAATTAAATGTCAGTTAAACAAATTTTCCTAAGAATACACGAAAGAGCTCCGTGAAACTATCGTAATGTATATAAATAATAGAGATAGAGATATTAACAAGGTTGTATATTTTTTGATAATTTTTTTTTTTACAAAATTTTTGATAATTTTTACAAGACTATGTTTTTACTCATATTTTTTTTTTTTGGTGAGATTTTTTACTCATATATTAATAAAGTTACATAATTTTATATGATTCCTACTAGACTTATATTTATATCCATATATTAATATACTATACTTACTAGATTTAGACCCGCGCGTTGCGCGGGTTGTTGTCAAGTTTTTTTCAAAAATAGTATTATAAATAATGTATTATAAAATATATGAATAATATGATCCTATACTCTAAGCATGTAGAAAGTTTTTATTATTTTAGAGATTTTTTAAAATTTATTTATCCAGAAATTTTTGTCACAAAATGAAGAAATACACAAAAATCATTATTAAAAATTCTTTAAACCAATTTTTCATTTTTTAAAAAAAATCTGTTAAAATAATTTAAAGAAAAAAATGACACATTATAAAAATTATTTAACACACTCTTTATATCGTCATTAATTCAAGGAGTTATATAGTTTAATGAATAAGCAAGTTAATCGGGTGTTACGTTAATTAAAAAGAGAGTACACATGATCATGCAATGAGAGATGACACATAAACATCAACTAAACCTTAGAAAAAAAGAAGAAAAAATAGAGAATTTTGTTAGATTGACACGTCAACAAAAATAAGTTCTCGAAATTTATAATGCAAACATGAAGTTGTGCATAAAGTCACATATTTAGTTTTTGCGAAAAAAAATTACATATTTATACACACATTGGTTAAAGATAGAAAGAAAAATAGTAGTTCAAATCAATTGGATATAGAAGAAAACTACTAAAGTAAAATTGAATAAAAAGTTTCATCTAACAAAAGTGCGGCTCACATAAATATGAAAACACTTACATTATATTTAACATGAATCTCTCAAAAATTATTTATTCGAATTTTAGTACCATTCAAATATATACTTACCTTAAAGTCACTACCACACATACGTACTAAAACTCTCAATGGCAATTTTTTTATTAAAAAAGAAGGTATATTTAACATGAATATCTCACAAATCATCTATTCAAAAGGTAGTGCCACAAAACTACTAAAATAAAATAGAATGAAAAGTTACATCTTAAAAAAGTGAAGGTCGCATAAAAATGAAAGTACTACTTCACATTATATTTAACATGAATATTTCAAAAATCATCTATTGAAATTTTAGTACCACACATACGTACTAAAGCTAACTCAACCGCAATTTTTTATTTTTAAGAAAGTATATTTAACCTGAATATCTCACAAATAATCTATTCAAAAGGTATACCACACATATTTACTTTAAAGTCAGTAGCACAGATACTAAAGCTTTCAACGGTAATATTTATTGTTGATAATAGATGTTTGATCTATAACTTCAAAAGAAACAATAAAATGAGATCAACAAAATCGTACAAAAATATTATACAGCAAATTAAAATTTTAAATAGATTATATCTTTTCAATCTCAAGAATCAAACATAAATAAATAAAAAAAGAGAAATAATACATTATCTCTTCTTTCACCTCCCAAAATTTTTCTCTAACGATGATTAAGATACAAAAGCATAATTTGTGATTCGCAAACACACACACACACACAAATTAAATCATTTTGTTATGCATCAAAACTAAAAGCAAATTTACAAAAAAAAGAAAGAAGAAATAAATGAATTTCAATCGAAGACATGAATATACTCTCGAAGTGTATATATATATATATATATATGGTCTTATAAGCCTTAATTATCAATTACATATATTAGCCATTTAAAAGAGACCTATACCCTTTCAAAAAAAAGAGACCTATACAATTGCTTAATTAACCTTAATTCTAACTCTTCATATAAAATTGTTACTAAACTTTCGGTGTAAGTTTTTTTTGGTCGAGACCGGGGTATCCACCGCCGAACGCAGTGACTAATCCCTCGCTAGATTGGAGGCACCTCGATGGGTGGGATAGCTGGCCCAAAGATTTAAAGCTACTCCATACCCAAGGTGAGGATCGAATCCTCGACCCTTGGTTAAGGGAGGATGAACCCCAACCGCTCAACCACACCCTTTAGGTTAAACTTTCGGTGTAAGTTGAACATTCATTAAAATATTTAACTAATACAATAAAAAAAAAGAACTTTAAAGGTCAAGAAACCAAACATGTGAATTTTTCTAATTTAAAAGACTTGTATGATTTAATGAATATTTGTAAAAATTGTAATGATAAATAAGATCGACTAAAATTGTATAAATACAAATTTTATAGAAAGAAAATATGCCTTTTTTATATAGGGACTAAAGTTGTATGGATACTAAAATTGTATGGCTAACATTTTTGCAGGGACTAAAAGATAACACTTTTTTTTATTGTACAAAAAAATGTGCATTTTTTTTATAGGACCAAAAAAAACATTTTTTATAGGGATTAAAATTGCTTTTTTTGTGATAGGGGCTAAAATTGTATGGAAAATGATACCTGCAACAAAATTAACACTTGTCAATACAGAAAAGAGAATTATATATGCTATAAAAGGAAACAATTATAAAGGTTGAGCTACCATTTTTCGTAAAATAGGGTACAATTAAAGTGAAAATATATAGAAGTCTTTTTGATCCTCTTATACTATTAATTCACATGAAAATCAGTCATATCCACATTGAAGATTAAAGAAGATAAGAAATAAAGTTGGAAAATATTAACGTTTGCCTCATTTATATAATTGAGTAACTTGAGTTCATAGTAAGCAATAAAGAGTAGACATAAGGCAAGCAAGAAAAAGGGGGGAATAAACTGCAATACATATAATTGAAAAAGGTGCCACTCAAGAGTTGTTTCGAGAAAGTGACGAAAATCCAAAACTCAAATTATCATGTTTTAGTTTTCTTAATAAGTGTGATTTTTTATTTTCTCTTATAATTTGGAACGGAGGGAGTAAGCAATAAGAGTCATGGAATAGAAAAAATAGTATTTCAAAGATTTGTGTGAGAAAGTGATTTTTTAAAAAATCAAACTCTTATAATAATTAAATATCAAATTCATGAGTTAATATTGTGTTCTCTTGTAATTATATGGAATAAAAATTGGCAATGATGAATTGGAAAATAAAAACCTTAATTTTCTTCTCTTGAAATAATTTTAAGTTTTTTTTTTACCGTATAATTTGAAGATTTTTAAATATTATATATATAGAATTATAGAATGAGTTTTTTTAGGATAACTTGTCATTCTATAAAATTTGTGAAAATCTTCGAGAAAGTGATGAAGACCCTACATTTTTTGTCACCTCTCATAATTTTTCTCTAACGATGTTTGAGATACAAAGACATATAATATGTGATCGGCAAACACACACAAAAAAAATATAATAAAAATAAAAAAGTAGATTATATTTTTTCTCAAGAACCAAACATATAAAAAGGAGAAATAATGTACCAAAAAAAAAGGAGAAATAATACATTATCTCTTCTATTACGTACCTCACATAATTTTTCTCTAACAATAATTAAGATATAAAGGCATAATTTGTGATCTGCAAATTAAGCGCACACACATAATTTGTTCCCCAATATTATTCCCCTATGAAAATCAAAATTACAAATCAAAATTATAAAGTTAGTTGTTCTAATAAAAATTTATCATAAAAACAAATAAGATATATACACATTATATAAAATACTACTGATTACACCATATAGATAAAAGATACTAAAGTGAATTAAGATTCTTGTATCAAACATGAATTGATAGGTGTTAGAATTAAAAGTAAAAATTATGCACTTCTATAGTCTCACATGTTGAATCTATTAATATAATCACAAAAGTATGAGAAAAAAAATCTTACAATGCATACACGGCCGTAATTAGACCAAGTTGCAACTAATCCTAATAAGTGAGATACTCATCAGTCTCCTACATCACATTCACATCTTTAAGTACCATGAATCATGCTACTTCACAATTTCAAAGACCCAAAAATTGTTTCTGCATATCCTAATTACACAAAATAACGTAAAGTAGAAATAAATTGAAATCTATCGTTGGGTAAATTATAAAAATGTATCTTTTAGTTAGTTTATATTTAAATGTCATCTTTAAGTGTTTCTGCATATGATAAATGATTATAAAAATGACATACCTCAAGATCATTTTGAAGGGAAAACTTATCTTTACATATAATTTTTTCTTCAATATTATTTCCCTACATCAAATCAAAAGTACAAATCATACATTAGTATATCCATATAGATATCATGAAACGCAGATAATAAAAATTAATTGATTACCTTCATTTCTTTTCTTTTCATCTTCGAAGATCCGACTCTCTCATTAATAAAAGGTGTATATTTTGATTGAAGAGACGAAGGCAAGCTCACACAAAAAATTATTTATAAGTTAAATTATACCATCAATAATAAAAAGATACCACAATCCATACAACGGTCATTCAAGACCAGTAAACTCGAGATCATTCAACAACCAAACTCTCATAACCTACAAACCACTTAAACTTGAGTTTTTATAATAAATGATTAAATTATAAAAATGACATACCTCAACATCATTTTGAAGGGAAAACTTATCCTTTACATATAGTTTGTTCCTCAATATTATTTCCCTACATGAAATCAAAAGTTCAAATCATACATTAGTATATCCATATAGATATCATTCTAATTGATGAAGATAAGAAAATTCGAATTAAAGTGATCACAACATTATTAAAATGATGCGTAGCAAAACCAAATATACGTTAAACAAACCAAGATTTAATCTTCTTACCAAAAAATTTCAAGTGAGATGTTCTAATTAAAATGAGAGTATTTATCTATTAAAAAAGATTTAAAATGTAAGAAAATACCTTATATATAAAGGAAACGAAGGATAAACATTCATATTCATGTTCATATTTTATTCATTTCCATGAAGGTGAAAGGGTTAATTTTTATTCTTGTTACATAATTGCATGGGTTCATTTTCATATTCTTGTTGCTCATCAGTTTCTCTCGTAAATAAATAGGTGCTTTTATTTTTGACCTTATATTTTCTTTCCACTAAATTAATATCATTACTCATATTTATTTATTGTTTGTTTTTTTTATCAAAAATTTCATTGTTTCCACTTCCTAAATTTATTATTCATAACAATATTAATATATTTTAATTATCAATTTTAATAGAATAAAAAGTAAGAAGTGAGAGGTTCTTTTTAGAGATGACACATCATCTCAATACTTGCTTAAGAATGAAAGTTAAAAATTGATTTTTTTTATCAAGTTGACACATAAGCAAAATAAAGCTTGCTTTACATTTATGTATATATAGATAGATATTTATATTTTAAGCGTCAACTATCTCGCCTAATCTATCCCCAAATGTTTTTTTTACTAGCTAGATCCCCAAAATATTTTTTTAGTTAAATCCCCCCAAAAATAAATTGACTTAAATTCCCCAAATCTTTTGACCTTTCAATTTCCACTCTTTTTGTTTCCAACAAAAAAAATTAAATAATACTCCCTCTGTCCCATATTGATTGACGTTTTGGCCTTATAATTTTTTTTCAAAATGATGGTCTTTTGTAGTTTTCCTTCTTAGACTTAACATGGGTGTATTTTTTAAAAATATAAAAAGAAATTGTAATAATAAGGATAGTTTAGTAAAATTAACATGTTGACATTTTTAATATTTTTCTTAATTTGTGTGTAGAAACCTTAAAAGACAATTATTTTGAGACTGAGACGGGAAAACGGATTTTAGGGACGAACCGATAAAATTCAAGTCTCAGAGTAGGGATTCTAATGATCTCGAATAGAATCTGGTACAAATGAAATAGTATGAAACATAGTTTTGAAAGAGTTTGAGAAAAGATGATATTTGATAAATGTTTGATTGATTCTCAAATGAAGCATAAAAAATTCTTAAATACAACACCATAAAGGCTAAAAGAGTAAAATGACATAAATAAGCTAATATCTAAAATAGACTAATTCTAATACTTATTTATTTCCTGTAACAATACCCTCCCCTTCAAACATCCTTATCCTTGTCCTCAAGGATGAACAATCTCAAGTACCATGCTTAGGGGGTAAAGTGTTCCATTTGAGCCAAACTAAAGGAACATGAAAACTTCCCCTTTCAATCATTTTTCTGTGTAGAATAGCCACGACAAGATCAACATTAACAGAAAATTTCAAACCGATAAAATCCCTCCATTTGAGGATAAGTTTAGAAACAAGAACATGTCCTCGGTTGATCATTTTCCTATTCCAAATAGTCATACTTGCAATGCATTGAAGGAGTGGCTTGTATCCCTTTGTGAAAGAGCTGATAATAGCATAAGGAAGTGTTCTACCTAGCTTTAATGCAAGAGGACTATAAACTTCAAACACCATTCTTTTTCCATTAATCAAGTTATTGTATGATGGATGACAATTGTAGCAGAATGTATTAAGGAGGGAGCATTGCTGGAAGCTTTGTGATAGGTTAATCACATGTAAGCTCAATATGTGGTTTACCAATAAACCAAAGTGCATATGCAACCAACTCTCCAATAACTTTGATCACCAAAACAAACAAGACATGCATCAATTCTATTGTAACATGATTAGAAAACTCAATTTTGTAACTCAACAAAGTTTCATAAAAAACTAAGGAAACACAATCCACCAGAGTTATTGCAATCTCAGAGATGATGGCACCATGAATTTCATTAGAGTCTCTTAAAACCAATATGTCCCTAGCAGCAAAGATGAGCTTGAAAATATTTAGTCTCTTAACAAAAGTATTCTTCAAAATATAGAATTGACAATGATTATGCATCATGATAAAATGATATCTTCAATGGATTTTGACCAATCATCCATTCCTACAGCAACTTCCTTATTAGTTATGATATATAGTGTAATGCAAATATCCTCTTCATAAGTAAATGTTCTAAAAATGGACAACAATCTCCATAACTTGAAGACAAGGATAATTGAATTGGCAAACAGTATACATTCTTCTTTAGTAAACTCATTGAAAGTTTCAATAAGAATGAGTGAGCAAACTTTTGCAATTGGCTTTCTCATTCTCCAATAGACAAAATGCTTAATTCCTGTGGCATTAACCACAACAAAAACTTCAAAATCAGCAGCAAAATGCATGGTCAACAAAAGCTTCAATCTCCTAAATGCATCATCAATTGTCATACCGGAACATGTGAAATTTCTAATAGCATAAGAAATCATAATGAACTCATAGCAATTGTCAATTGGAAGTGTATGAAGCAGCCTGAAAGAAAGCAGTGAAGCAATTTCATTACCACCAACTTTAGAAACAAAATCAAATCTTCTAACCCCATTTCTTTCACTTATAGCAGACATCTCTTGTAAATAACATTGCAGCGACCAACTTGAGCAGCACAAGAAATCTACAAATGCATTGTGAAGATCACCTAGCACAATATGCATCCTATCCATGCTTTCGGACAAACTAAAATCAACATTTTCAAGCCCATTGTTAGTGCACTCAGCAGTAGTGATGGTAATCCAAACACTCAAAGGACACTTAGATGTTTGAGCAAACACTTGGTGGGTAGATGGAAACAACTTATAGGAAACAAAATTGTGCCATTGGGCTGCTATAACACTCCCAGTTCCAGCAAGCAACAAGGACATATTGAATAACGGAGTTGTAACGGCATCAGGTGGTTCCGGTGGAGGTGCAATAATCCAATGATTAGATAAGGCTTTCATACCAATTGAGACGGGAAAACGGTAAAAAACCCAAAAATTGGCCGAAAACCGTAAAATTGGGCCAAAATCTTAAAATCGAACAAAAACCCTAAAATCAACTATAAATCACACCTGAATCCTAAAATCGGTAAAAAACCCAAAAATCGGCCAAAAAACGTAAAATCTGTCAAAAATCCTAAACTCAAATATATATCAGACCTAAATCTTAAAATCGGTCAAAAACCTAAAAATTGGCTATAAACCAAAAATTTGGCTGAAAACCGTAAAAGCGGTCAAAAATCCTAAAACAACTACAAATCAGACCTAAATCCAAAAATCGGTCAAAAAACCAAAAATCGGCTATAAACCCAAAAATCGGCCGAAAACCCTAAATTCGGCTAAAAACAAATAAACCCCACGCAAACCCTAAAATCGGCCATAAACCATAAACTCAACCAAAACCATTAAATCGGCTATAAACTCTAAAATCGGCCGAAACCCCTAATATGAGGACTTTTTCTCGAAATAAAAAAAACTCGAGATTTTATTCTAGATATCGGAAAAAAATTTAGCATATTTTTTCTTGAATTCGAAAAAAAATCGTAAACTTTTTTCTCGGAATCAGAAAAAAATTCGAGATTTTTTTCAAAATATCGAAAATTTTCTTGCACTTTTTTCTCGAAATCGAAAAAAATTTCGAAGACTTTTTTTATCAAAAAAAAAACTGAGAACTTTTTTCTTGAAATAAAAAAAATTGAAAAATGAATTACTCTGTCGTTCATTACTTTATCCAAATAAAAAAATTTGAAATGAAGGGAATTCAAATATTTTGTCCAAACAAAAAATTTTGAAATGAATAAAATTCAAATTGAAGCATTTAAATTCCATGAATTCTCAAAATCCTTTGGATTTAGAAATTCTCCATCCAAACACACTGTTAACATATGCACTAGGTTTAAATTATATATATATATTTTGAAACGTGGTTTAAATTATATTTTGTTGAGAGAATTATTTGATATCTCTATGATTAGAATTATTAGTTTATATCGCATACCAAAAAAAAGAATTATTAGTTTATATCTATAACCAAAAAAAAATTATTAGTTTGTATCCCTATAATCAAGAGATTTAGTTTATAATATATATTCACTTGTTATAAACATGAACTTCATAATAAATACACAAACGGTTTTGGCACCGAAAAAACCACGGTAACCCTTGTATTCGATTTGATGATGGAGAAGAAGTATTTGAGGGCGGCACCCATTGATAGAATAAGCAATCTACCTGATGAATTACTTTGTCATGTAATCTCTTTTCTCCCAACCAAATTTGCTTTCTCCTCCGCAATTATTCTCTCCAAACGATGGAACCAACTCTTCAAACTACTCACTGCTTTCCACTTGGACGATGAAGATGTTAAATCCTCCGATGACGATGATGATTTCCTTCGCTTCCTCGCCTTCATCGACAGAATCACACTCTCCACCCAACTCATCAAAACAATTCACCTCAACTTCAGTTCTATGCACCGCCACCGTTTCAACATCCACCGTTGGATCGAGTCTGCAAAACGGCATCCTGTGGAAAATCTTGATCTCCTATGTTCGTATACGCATTTGGGGAAACTCGTCATCCCCTTGCCGCCAACTATTTTCACATTGTTTCCAACACTTGTGGTTCTCAAACTGAAGATGTTAAAAGTCCTTGATGATATCACTCTTGTTCATCTTCCCTCGCTTAAGACCCTTCATTTGAATGATGTCAATTTCAAAAATAAGCACAGTTTCAACAATCTTTTATATCAATGTCCCGTTTTGGAAGATTTAGTGGCTCGCATTTTTTATATAAAAAATGATGAAGAAGGAACTGAAGAAGGAGAGTTTAAATTCTTATCCAACTTGAACACTGCAGAGATACATATAATTAATTTACGTCATTTTCCTTTAAGAGCAATTTGTAATGTTCAGATTTTAAAACTCGCGGTACGTATATTGATCAATTTTTTACTATGAGGAATATGATATTCAATTTCATTTGTACATATGTAACTAATTATTTTTATGTTTTCCAACTTTTTTTTTTTATTGTAGATGGGCGGCATGCTTTCCTTTTGTGTATTTCAAAACTTGATCAACCTTCAAATATCCTTTTTTAACTTTAAGGATGTTCTAATGGAAATTCTCCGGTATTGCCCCAAGCTTCAAATCTTTCAACTTATCATGGTCAGTTTGTTTGTTTGTGGTGAATTGGATTGGATTTGGGTTGTTTCTTCCTATAAAATGTATTTCACCAATCTTATTTTTGTAAATTTTAATTTTGCAGTGCACAATGAGCACAAATATGTCCATAAGCTCAAAATACCCAAATTATGTTCCTCAATGCATTTCATCCCATCTCAAATCATGCACTATAGAGTCTATACGCTGTGCACATGTGGAAGAAGAACTTCGATTTATAAAATACATTTTACAGAATGCGCCTCTTTTAGAGCTCATGAAGATCAACTTTTCCTTATATTTAGAGCCAAACCAGAGGCGTACTTTACAACAATTATACTCGTGTCCAAGGATTTCTACCCAATGTAAACTTTTAATCGGGAAAACGTAAAATTTGAAGGCAGTAAGGTCTATGTTCTAATGTTTGGGTGAACTGCCGTTTTGGTGGAAGAAAGAACTATGCAAGATAGAACTATGAATTGTATGTTTTATTATTGGATGTAATATTATTATTACTTTATTATTGAATATGTTTTATTATTGGATGTAATATTATTATTACTTTATTATTGAATATTTTATGTGGTTGAGTATATAAACCTCTCAAATTCTAATGTGGTATCAGTTAAATTCATTTGTTGTTTGTTGCAGATACTTCTCATATTTGAGTCACTCGTTGTTGTTGATTCTACGTTTCAACTTGTTAAGTTCTGGACGTGAGGGAGAAAGAACTATGCAAGAAAGTATTGTGCATTGTATGCTTTATTATTGGATGTAATATTATTATTACTTTATTGAATATTTTATGTGGTTGAGTATAAACCTCTCAAGTTCTAATGTGGTATCAGAGCCTATTTTAGATCAATTTGTTGTTTGTTGCGGATACCTCTTATATTTGGGTCACCCGTTGTTGTTGATTTTACGTTCCAGCTTGTTAAGTTTTGGACGTGAGAGGGTGTGTTAAAAGTCCCACATTGACTAGAGATATGACAGAGATAACTTTTATAAGGGTAGTGCAAACCTTAACTCACTTTTGTAGTTGAGTATAAGCCTCCCACTTATGTTTTTCTTTTCTTCTACCTGTTTCTGTTTTTACTCTAACTGCTTCACTTCTACTTTTTACATGGTCTTATACTACTATATGTTGTAATTGTGTGAGTTGAAGTAAGGCATCACAATTTTTATAATACTTCTTTTTATAACTTGATATAAAAAGAATTCTTATACTTTAAATTGAATTCTTATTTTATAATGTTGAGGTTTTAAACCTAAGGGTATGTTACCAATTTGATATAAATGACTTATTTATTTACATTCTAATGTTGACATTCAATTTCATTTTTATAACATACTTCTCCACTTCCTGTTATAAGCAAAAAAATCACTTTTTTTTTATTCTAGTTTATATTATAGGCGAGATACATCAAAAAATAATAAATGGTTATTTGAGTGAAAGTGAGATCATTAAGAGGTTGTAATATGAGGTTGATGCCAACAAATATTGATCAATATTCAATACTAGTTATTCAAAAAGACAAAGGTTTAAAAACAAAAAAGAATGAAAATTAGGATTAATTGGTCTTTGCACCAGATATCGAGTTTTCAAAAAAAAAAGAAAAAAAATGAAAGTTTAATAATAAAATTTAAAATGATAAGTTCTTCATCAAATGTTTTTTATATTTTTAATAAAATGATAAATATTAACTGAAATTCACTCAAAACTACATATCTTTGACTTAAATCAGATAAAATTATTTAGTTTAACAATAACAAGCTAGACAGATAATAATAGTAATAGTCCTTTCAAAAAAATAATATAATAATAGTACATTTTTATCAAAAGAAAATGTAATAGATCATTACAACTAAAACAATTTTGTCAAAATAAAAAATTGCCCTAATTTATCCTTCTAAGGGTCTGTTTGCCAAGGGCTTTTTTTGAGCTTATAACTTATAGCTTATAAGCTCATCTGTCAAAAAAGTTCTGTTTGGTAAAATTTTTGTAACATTAATTTATAACTTATTTTACTGACTTTTAGCTTATTTTTCAGATGCTATTTCATATAGCTTTTAACTTATAGCTTATAGTTTATCATTTTTTCTTCCACTTTTACCCTTAGTATTTTAAGTAAAACCCACTTCTACCCTTAATATATTAAATGTTAAGAATACCATAAATTACCTCTTTTACTCTATTTTTTCTTTTACGTTTTTTTAATTATGTTGTACTCCCTGTGATGTACCTTTTTTACTCTATTCATTATGTTTTTTTTTTCCCTGTGATGTACATACGGTATTTTTTTTTTATAGGCTGTACATACGGTATATGTTTTAACGTAGTTACGCTACCTTTACGTAATACGTATGCTATATCCGTATATACCATCCTCTTTTTTTTGAGTTCTTCTTTGATTTTTTTTTTACAAATTTTTCTTTTGATTTATGCATTTGATATAAAAACTGTTATGTTTAAATTTTTTTCATAAAATATAAAAACTGAAATGAAAAAAAATTAAAATAAAATTTCAAGAAATAAAATTATATTTAAAATATATAAAATTTATATTAAATTAATAAATTTAAATTATTAAATTCTAAATATTTTAAATATTAATTGATATAGATTTTATTATAATTTTTTATAAGATATTTTATTATGAATTAAAAATGTCATTTTATGTCATTTTACATTTATCAGCTAGTTCAACAGCTAATTTTACCAAACACTTCAAATAACTTATCAGCTATCAGCCATAAGCTATCAGTTATAAGCTATCAACCATCAGCTATTAGCTATAAACTATTTTTGCCAAACAGACTCTAAACCCTCCATCAGCCGTTGGATCAAAATACTTAGTGCCCGTTTAGCCCTATTTATTTTCTACTTTTCTATTATGCTTAAATGAAATAGAGAAGTATAAAATTGAATTTAGCCATATTTCTCCTTAAAAGTATTAGAGAAATAAAGTAAAGAAGTAAAAAGTGAAAAGAAGTAGAGTCAAACACAATTTTTTACTTCTTTACTATTTTTAAGGAGAAAAAAAAAGGAGAAAATAAGCCGGACCAAACGAACCTTAGTACATCTAACTCAACACGTATTTGACATATTTACCCTCACCTTCTTCTCAAATTAACCAATCATCCATGTCAACATCACACACTATTTTCCAAATGGGTTTTGTTAACTAGTGTCCCAAGGGCACTAGTTAAGTTTACCAAAAAAAATAATACTTGCATTGGAAATTGTGTTTCTTTGTTTTAAAAAAGTACAATGCACAAACTTCAAGAATGTTTTTACTACTCAATAAATGGAAATGGCGCTGTATTACGGAGAGGCATTCTTTGTGGGGTAAAATACTTCAATATCGGTATGGGAGGATGCATGGAATTTTTTTGAGTGGTGGGGATCAACTTCCTGATTCTTCTCATTCAATTTGGTGGCGAAATTTGGTGTTGTTGAATAGACACAGTTTTCGAAGTAATGTAGGTATTAAGTTGAGACGGGGAGATAATGTGGGGTTTTGGCAAGAGAAGTGGTTAGGAAGTCAACCGTTGAGTGATCTTTTTCCGGGTTTATTTGCCAAAGACGCTACTCAGGAGACAGTGGTTGCGGATAGGTGGGATTCTCATCGGTTAAGCTGGAAATGGTGTTGGCAGGATCAGTTGTTACCGGTTGATTTGGTAGCGCTGCAGGAACTTGAAATTCTCTTACATGATATTAGATTGGATTCTGGTCAAGAAGATGGTTGGCGATGGATCCTAGGTTCTGTCGGTCAATTTTCTGTTAATTCTTGTTACTGTAATTTAGTGGATCTCAATGGTTCTCTGCCTGTTGCTCCGAATTCTATTGTTGCTATTCGTAAGTTGTGGAAAAACAACATCCCGTCGAAGGTTGTTTTCTTTGGGTGGCGGCTACTCTTAGATAGATTACCAACCAAACAAGCTCTAGCCCGTAGAGGTATTATTACTGATGATTTTGACATGTGCTGCGTGTTCTGTTTTATGCGGACAGAGGATAGTAAACATTTATTTTTTTCTTGTACTTTTGCTCAATTTGTATGGAGGTTGGTTTCTCAGTGGATGGGTTGCCCGAAGGTATCTGAGGTAGATGGTTGTAACCACTTTGTCCAGTTTGGTAGCTTGGTTAATATGAAAAAGGGACTTCGAGTTCGTCACATATTTTGGCTCGCCACGACATGGAATCTATGGAGTATGCGCAACAAAATTATTTTTCAGGGAGCGGTTGTAGATGTTGCAACTTTGATGCGTAACATTTATTATTTTTCATGGCTTTGGTTTTGTAGTCGGGTTGGGCATACTTGTTCTTTTACTTTCTCAGATTGGTGTCAAATCCGGTTGTTTGTCTACAAAGTGTGTAGTCCTTTCTTATGAATTGTAAGGATTGAGTACCCCTTGTACTCCTTGTAATTCAATTATTGTTTATCTAAAAAAAAATGTTTATCATTTTTCTTTCTTTCCAAATTCCAAAGTATAGCAGTTTTCTCCTATAACTAGTTACTACTACTTTCTACAAACAAATCAAAACCACCCACGTGTCTCAATGTTAGCCTCCTAAACTCTTTTAACCGTTAGATCTTTACCACTTACAAACAAATCCACTTTTCTAATTCCCATCATTTCTATCTAATTTTCGTTCATTTGCAAAAACAAATTATTCGTGTCTTCATTTTTTCTCATCCAAACAAAGAACAACAACAAAAAAATTCATTTGCGATTTATCAGTTACACTGTCACACTCTCGCCGGAACCCTAATTCAATCTGCAACAATTCGAATCTACCGGTGAGTGAGGTTTAGTTAATGTTTATTGATTTTAATTTTGATTTTGTTTTGTTGTGATGTTGAAATTAGTGACAGTGACGAAGTGATTTTTTTGTGTTTTGGTGAGTAGATGAATGTACGATTGAGGAATTGGTGAGATCAGAAAGGGTTGGATTTCGTCGCCGAATGGAGGGAGGTAGCGTCTCTACACTTACTTCTTCTGGTACTTTTCATGTCCTACTTTAGGTTCTTTTTTTTTGTTATGTATTTTTTTTGTATGATTTTAGGGTTAAAGGTTTTTCTAGTTTTCATGTTGAAGCGTGATTTTTATTCGATAAATGATTGATTTATTCGATAAATGATCGATTACGAACAGTTCATTTACTTGGGTGAGTTGCCCGATGGCTGTTTTTAAGACTTAAGAGTATTTGTGCTAGAATGACAGTTAAAAAGGAATGGAGGGAGTATTTTTTAAGAGTTGTTTGAAGTGATCATTTTTTCTAAACCTGCCATTTCATTTTGGATTAGACAAGACTAATGAAGAAGCCACTAAATGTTTCTATGGCATCTTCAGGATTACCCATCTGAATGCTTTATGAAATCAAATTTAATTAGACTTTTTTGATTTTTTTGATTTATTTTTAATGAATAGTTTTTTTTCCATGCATAATGTTTTCAAAACCATTTCTTAGATTACTAGACAGTCAACCAAAGTCACTGTTCTCTTGTGTCCAATCCTGCAAAGTGCATCAGCATCAATAGTAGATTTGTATATTAGATAGATATATTACCGTATGGTAACCTTAACTGTTTTTGATATGGTAGTTGTTTTTTCTTCTATTAATCTATGTTAGGTAATATGTTCACCTTTTCTTGGCAGCCTTGAAAATTTAGATCGTGTTGGTAGCTAGTAATTGCTATGAAATACTAGTTTTTCTCCTTTTGTTAAATTGAGGTTCTGTGTTTTCCTGCTTTATATTTGAGTGGTAAATTGTTGTCAGACAAGACCACAATTTTTTCATTTTAATAAATGTGTCTGTCTTTGTACATCCGTTGGCCTATGCATTTACAGTTTATATGCTGATTCTTGTATGATGATGATGGATGCATATATCATTGTGGAAGATGCGGAAGATCTCAAGATATTACGCAGTTTCTGTTTGATTTGTATTTGTCTCTATGCACATGTTCCTACTCATGCATGCATATAACTTTATCAAATTTTAGCACTATTCTGGTTGTTTATCTTATTCTAACATATTATTTGCTTTAGGGATTCACCCATGGATTATGATGACAGTGATTTTGAAAGCCAGAATCTTCATTTAGCCAGTGAAGGGAGCACCAAATTTCCTCCAGTATTACGACCATATGCTCTCCCTAAGTTTGATTTTGACGAAAGCCTTCAAGGAAATTTAAGATTTGATAGTTTAGTTGAAACTGAAGTTTTTCTTGGCATTGAAAGTAACGAAGATAACCAGTGGATTGACGCGTTCTCCCGTGGGGGTAGTAGCATAGAGTTTAATTCAACTGCTGCAGGATCTCGCTCTATATCAAGGTATGGCAATGTGTGGTCTGAGGCCACTTCCTCAGAGTCTGTTGAAATGCTCTTGAAATCTGTTGGACAGGGGGAGTATATTCCTAGACAATCTGTTATTCAGGAATCAGATACTTTTGATGAACTGGCCTGCTTAGCTAAGCAAATGGATTCCAATCCAAAACCCGACGATAGAGATGAATTTCAAGATAATGTTACAGATTTACGGCCACCTGGTGGCATTCATACAAGTTTTCCTGGACTGAAGAAGCATGTAGAAATGGAGCAGTCTCGGACAGGAATTTCCCAAAGTCATGAAAGTGAATTATCCATCGATAGAAGTTCAGGTACTCTCGAACCAAATCATGTGTTCCAAAATATTGACGTAGATATGTTGGGGAGTAGTCCAGCTGTCTTCACGAATGATAAAAGTAACATTACTAACCAAAGAGAAGTTGAGATCGTGGCTGATGAATCAGGTCGCGGCGAGGTTCGTGATTCATCGGCACTTGCGGTGGCAACTAATATAACCGAATCATCTATGCAAAATGTGGTTGATGAGAACCAACGTCCTCAGCTAATTCAATCTAATAATCAAAATTTGGAATCTTATATGACGAAGGAAGAAACTGTTGTAGAGACACAAACTCTGGATCATAATGCAGTTGATGTTGATGCACATCATTCGGATAAATCTCTTTTTTCAGTACCCGCACAAGATTCTTTAGAAGAAGGGAGTGTAGTTAAAGGGTCTGAGACCGGGCGAAGTAGTTTAGTGGATTCCATTGGAATGGGAACTGTTGCTGTTACTGATATGCAAAACGAAGAAAGACGCAGCGAAGACATATCTTCCTCTCATCTGTCTGAGGCCAATTCAAGTGAAAAATTAGTCTTGCTTAAAGATGTGGTGATGGATGATCAGTCTGTACCAGATACATGCACATTGCCGAAGGTTTCAAATAAAGATGATTCTGTCTCTGCCGGGCAGGTGGTTGAGGCTAGCAATTCCAGTTATGGTATTGCTCCTAATCTCCAGCAAACTGTGGATGTCATTGAGAAGAAAACTTACAGTGTGAGTAATGTTCTTAAGGAAAACGAGTCATTGAACACTGGTGATGACCACATGGATACGAAGATTTTATCTAGCAAGTCAGATGAATCTTCGTTTCCTGCAGAGGAAAATAGCATTTCTGTTGGTGTAGGAAATAATGACAACAGGGTCGGAGGTTTTTCCGGTTTCAGTTTGGTGGCTTCTTCAACAAACTCTTCCATTGTGGGCGAGTCAACTCAAATATCTGTAAACAACGAAACTGATAGGCAAAGTGACGTAGAAAAATTTGACCAAGATGTTTTTCTCAATGATGAAAAGAATACAAAGATTTGTTCTGATTCTAGCCAAATACATTCTGATGTTGCCCAATTCCATCTTGGTGATAAGGGAGTTGTTTCATCACCTCTTATTGCAGGGAGCATAGAATCTGAATTGACAACTCCCGCTATATCAATTGACACCAAACCTGTCAGTTATTCGGGTATTATTTTATTGGATTTATTTTGTTATACAAAATCTAAGTGGTGCACTATTATAATTATTGAACCATATATGAAAAAATGTTAAGAACTACACTATAGTGGAAAAACCATAGTTACCATATTGATGATCACTTGCAAACTTTCTGATTTACCAATTTATCAATAAAATAGAAGCTCTACTTCTACACTAGTTGTGGATTGAACTTAATAATACAATTATTTCAAAAAAGAAATCTAGATCTAAGGATATAATTCTTAATAGCCCCTAATTTTAAGCTTTTTGTTTTATCTTATTTTCAGCTTCACAAGTTATTTCTGAAAACATTAGTTTGACATCCTGTGAAATAATGAACGATCCACTTCCTAGTGAAGTTGTTTCAGTTCATGGAGCCACTGGCGACAACAATATTCAAAGGGTAACAACTGTTGAATCGTCTTCTGCTGAGGGAAAAGAAGAAATGGCAATGCAAATAACAGAGGAAGCTGGAATATCTGCTGTTGTCGGGTCTTCTGAACAGGAAACTGCTCCTTGTCCTGTTAAGGAAACAGAAAAACTCCTTCATTCTGGTACTTCTGAAAATTTGATATGTGACATGGCAAGTGACAGTATGCATGATGTTGAGACTCATGGTGCTGTAAAAATTGGGGAATCACAAGAGGCAATAGATGAGAAGGTTACCCAGAACTGCACAGAAGAGAAACAGGGTGATGGTATCGCAATTTCTGTCATTAAGGATGACAAGGAGACTTTACAGGAGATTCATGACAAGTCATCCTCGAAAGAATTAGGTAATCAGAAATCTTCACTTGGCCACTTAAAAAATTTCTTTGAAATTATGTATTTTTTACGAGGTTGATTTGTTACTTCCTGTTGAGATATATCAAATGTGTTCATCTAACCAGTGAAAGTGAGGCTCCTGCTCGATGGCCCAACACTTACTTACCATGGAGAATTCATACATAATAAATGGTGGCAACTATTCAAATTTCTCATGTTTTGTTGTGCTTGTCATGCATTTTCTATTGTCAAATTTATTCAGATTTCTCCATATGGATTACATTTACATGATCATCTTTGTACTTGCAGGTGACATTTTACTAGGGAACAAAGATACCACATCTTCTGCTCCTTTGTCCGACTCTTGTGTTGAGTTGGCTGAGACTGGAAGCTGTCCTGCCAGTAGTATTTGCAGCCCCTCTAGTACATTCAGAAGCCCTTCTCAAACTGAAAAATATGAGAATCGAGATAAGGTTTCTGATAATCAGAACCCCCCAGCATCTGATGTAAAAAATAGTGGCACACATAATATGTTGTCTACTGCTCAAGTTCTAAAGAGGAATACTGCATATAAAGATGAGACAAGCTCCACTCCTGAGGTGAATTTTGTTGTTGTTGATTTATCCCAAAAGGACACTGCAAATCTGGCTACAGATGTTGGCAAGAGACAACCAGCCCCTGTTATCGCAACCAATAATTCACCAATGGTAAGTCTTGTTGTAGTTTATAATAATCCAAACCAAGAAACTGTTATCCAAAATTCTGAATGGTATTTTATTTATTGCTTATATTTTGCAATTGTGTTTCTTCTGAAATTTACAATGATTTTAGTGAAAGGTTCATTATGTGAAATGCTTAGATTATATATTTTGTTGTTTTAGTTATGAATGACAAATGATCTTACAGACTTCTTTTACACTTTTTCTTCCTCTGCTTCATTATTGAAGGCTTTAGGTGAATCTCCTTCAACTTCTGGGCTAGGTCCTTCAGAAACCAAATCTGTAGCAAATATCTCCCATGGAAGTCCACAAATATCAGATGCAGAAGTAGCTTTGAGTGCTTCTAAAGCTACGCCCAAACGCAAAGCTAGGCAACCGTCGAATAAGGCCGCTGGAAAGGAATCTGCTAGAAGAGGAGGTCGTGTGAAAAATGCAAGTCCTGCTAGTCAGTCTGCAAAAAGTGATAAATCAACCAAAGTTTCCCTTAGCCCATCTCCTGGTTTCAAGCTGGTGCAATCAAATGAACTTCAACAGTATGGGCATGTTGATTCCAATAGTTCAAAGGCATTTTCTCTTGTAAATCCTTCAACATCTAGCCTTCCAGATTTGAACACTTCTGCTTCTCCACCTGTCTTGTTTTACCAGCCTTTCACAGATCTGCAACAAGTACAATTACGTGCACAAATCTTGGTCTATGGAGCATTGATGTGAGTTCAATGTTGTTTTTAGTGCATGCTCTTTAATCGTACTGCATACTAATGTAATGTGTCGGTGTAACTCACAATTTATTTGTCCTGCATTTCTTCACCTATCAAACGAGACCTCACCTAACATCTTCCTCCATAATCTGATGGCTAATTGGAAAATTGGGGAATCATTAGTAATTGTATTCTTGCTTTGTTATAATTTGTATGTTGAAACCTGTTACTTGTTCAATCACAATGCTATCGAAGTCCAAGGTGCATGGGAGACATTTAGATCTTCATCATGTAGCTATTAACTATCAAAATTTTCTATTCTAGCATTATAATCGATTGTCCCAATCATTGATTTTACTTGTTGCAGTCAAGGCACAATACCGGATGAGGCACATATGATATCAGCTTATGGGGGGACAGGTTAATTCAATTTATTTATTGTGAATTACTTGCAAGCATTATTTTCTTCTTTCTGTTATTTGTTCTTAAAACAATATATTGTGTTCCTTTACAATGTGTTGTTAGATGGTGGAAGGAACCTTTGGGAGACTGTCTGGCGTGTCTGCGTGGAAAGGCAGCGTAGTCAAAAATCTCATCCCATTACCCCAGAAACACCTCTACAATCACGATCTGGTATTTTTTTTTTTCTGATTTTCTCCTCAGTTTTTTTGCTAGTTTGATTATTTAACATGTTTGTTTAACTCTTTAATTTACAATTGAGATCTGCAGTTGGCAGAACATCTGATACAACAGTTAAGCAGAGTGCACTTCAAGGGAAAGGTATCTCTTCACCTCTTGGTAGATCTAGCAGCAAGGCTACTCCAACTAATGCCAACCCCCTAATACCTCTGTCATCTCCTCTTTGGAGTCTACCAACTCTCTCTTGTGATTCCCTGCATTCTAGTGCTCTTGCAAGAGGTTCTGTTATGGATTATTCCCAGGCACTTACTCCATTGCATCCTTATCAATCTCCACATCCGAGAAATTTCCTTGGGCATAACACATCTTGGATATCCCAAACTCCCCTTCGTGGACCGTGGATCGGTTCTCCAACTCATGCGCCTGACAACAGCACCCATTTTTCTGCATCACCTGCCTCAGATACAATTATGTCAGGTTCAGTGAAGGGATCTTCTTTGCCTTCGTCCTCAAGCATAAAAAATGTTACTCCTGGTCCTCCTGCTTCCAGTGCAGGCTTACAAAGTCCTTTTGTTGGGACTACTTCTCAGCTTGATGAAAGCAATGTGACAGTATCACCTGCTCAACATTCTTCAGATCCAAAGCCCAAAAAAAGGAAAAAGGTTGTGCCACCTGAGGATCTTGGTCAGAAGCCTTTGCAGTCTCTGACTCCAGCTGTCGGTAGCCCTGCATCTACTTCCGTTGCTGTTGAGACGCCTGTTGGCAATGTGCCGATATTCAGTATTCAAAAATCAGTTGTGTCGGTATCGCCTCTAGCTGATCAACCCAAAAGTGATCAGTGTGTTGAGAAGAGGATTCTGTCAGATGAGTCCCTTATGAAAGTTAAGGAGGCTAGGGTACATGCTGAGGAAGCTTCTGCTCAGTCTGCTGCTGCAGTGAATCATAGCTTGGAGTTATGGAATCAGTTGGATAAGCATAAAAATTCGGGATTGATGTCAGATATTGAGGCCAAATTAGCTTCTGCAGCAGTGGCAATTGCAGCTGCGGCAGCTGTTGCAAAGGCAGCAGCAGCCGCTGCTAATGTTGCATCAAATGCTGCATTTCAAGCAAAATTGATGGCTGATGAAGCTTATATTTCATTTGGCTATGAAAGTGCAAGCCAAAGTAACAAAATTAACCTTTCTGAGGGTACTAGTAACCTAGGACAAGCAACGCCTGCTTCAATTTTGAAGGGTGCTAATGACCCCAATTGCCCTGGCTCTTTCATTGTTGCGGCAAAAGAAGCTATTAGGAAGAGAGTGGAAGCAGCTTCAGCTGCCAGCAAAAGAGCTGAAAATATGGATTCCATTCTAAAGGCTGCTGAGCTTGCAGCAGAGGCTGTATCTCAAGCAGGAAAGATTGTCACAATGGGTGATCCTTTGCCATTAATCGAGTTGATAGAAGCTGGCCCAGAAGGATGTTGGAAAGCATCCCGAGAGTCTTCACGGGAAGTTGGATTATTGAAAGACATGACCAGAGATCTGGTGAACATTGACATTGTTAGAGATATTCCTGAAACTTCTCATCTACAAAACAGAGACGTTTCGTCTAGTGGAATTTCAGCTTCTATCTTTATTAATGGAAAGAATTCAAGAGGAGAAAATGCGCACAATGTTTCTAATTTAGTGAAGCCTGTTGACATGGTTCCTGAATCTGAGCCTGAAATACAGGCTCCTTCTTTCACTGTTAGGAGTGGATCTGAAAATCTTGAGGAAAATAATTTGAAGGAGGGCTCACTTGTAGAGGTTGTTTTAATGGTCCTTTATTTATTAATATATTTATTTGTTTGTTCTAATGCCAATGGCTTCATTTTTCTAATATCTTTGGAAGTAAACTGAAGCTATCATATACGTATCAGGTCTTCAAAGACGAGGATGGTTATAAAGCTGCATGGTTCATAGCCAATATTTTAAGCTTGAAAGATGGTAAAGCTTATGTATGCTACACTTCACTAGTAGCTGATGAAGGTTAGTCGAGCTTATATGTAATTGTACGTTGATGAGAACGGAAGTATCTTATGGAACAATAAAAAAATACAACAGATTTTTAGCGAATTTCAATAATGATGATGACGACGACGACGATGATGATAATAATAATAATAATAATAATAATAATGAAGTGTTAAAAATTAGTTATCAATGATATTGGAATTTGTGAAGAGAGAAACATTCAGCAGGGATGATCATTCAGAGTCATTCGCCTCCATTAAATTCCTCATTAATGTCAAAACTTAAAACAAATTAAATTCCAAGAAATCTTTACATCTCAAAGGAGAGAAGATGTGTAGATTTTGATATAAGAGAGGTTGTCTGTGTGTGTGTGTGGATAAATCAATCTTCTTTCATGGGAAAAGAGTGTAATTTACCCTTTCATATATAATAACGACTGTGAAAATAGATTCCGTTCATTTGGGATAAAAAAAAGGTTTTCATAAGATGTTCATGTTTTCTCCTTTGGCCTGCTGTAAACATCTAAATGTTATTGGCTCGTCAGCCCATTTTTAATTGAGGTCCTTTTCTATTGTGTATCGGTGAGTATTCATTTATTATGAAATTAAGAAAAGTTGTTGTTTCACTTGCAGGGCCTTTAAAGGAATGGGTTTCACTGGAATGTGAAACAGACAAATCACCCAGAATACGGACTGCTCGCCCTCTCTCTAGTTTGCTACATGAAGGAACAAGAAAGAGACGCAGAGCAGCTATGGGAGATTATGCATGGTCTGTTGGGGATAGGGTTGATGCATGGATGCAAGAAAGGTATCCTCTATGGCCATTATTTCAACACACTATTACCTTAACATGTATATGCAGTATAATATCATCACTCTGGAGTTTTCTAACATGATAGTTATGTTATCAGCTGGCGGGAAGGAGTAATCACAGAAAAGAATAAGAAAGATGATACAACTTTAACTGTCCACATTCATGGTATGTATATTGTTTTATTTGATAACTTTTTTTATTGTGCCATTTATTTACCTAACTATGGCAATTAGCACCTGATTTTTGGAAATAACAAACTGATTGGTTTTTTTATAGCTAGTGGAGAGACAACTGTTCTTAGAGCTTGGCATCTCCGTCCATCTCTTATTTGGAAGGATGGCCAATGGGTTGAATTTTCCAAGATGGGAGCAAATGACAATTCTACACATAAGGTACTCTGTTTCAACTTCTCATTATGTCCCAACTGCATGCGTGTCTTTGCTAAGTTTCAAAATTTTGTATACAGGGTGATACACCACATGAAAAGCGACCAAAGCTAGGTAGTACAGCAGTAGAGGTGAAAGGGAAAGACAAGATGTCAAAAAATATTGATGCTGCAGAGACTTCAAATCCTGATGAAATGAAACTGCTTAATTTGACTGAAAATGAGAATGTGTTTAACATTGGTAAGAGCAGCACGAATGAAAGCAAACTGGATGCACAGAGAATGGTGAGGTCTGGTCTTCAAAAAGAAGGGTCAAGAGTGATTTTTGGAGTTCCTAAACCTGGGAAGAAAAGGAAATTTATGGATGTAAGCAAGCACTATGATGCACATGGGGGCAGCAAGGCTAATGATAAAAATGTTTCGGGTAAAATTGGGAACTTTTCGATGCCTCAAGGTTCAGAACTCCGAGGATGGAGAAATAGTTCCAAAACTGATACTAAAGAGAAATTTGGAGCTGACTCCAAGCCCAAGACTAAATTTGGAAAACCGCAGGGTGTTTTTGGTAGATTGAATCCACCAAGAAACACTTCTGTATCCAATACAGAAATTGCCAAGGATTCTTCCAATCATTTCAAGAATGCTTCACAGAGTGAAAGTCAGGCAGAGAGAGCATCTTACACTACAACTGATGGAGCTACACAAGTACCAATCGAATTTTCATCAGTAGCAACTTCAACGGATACTCGTCCTACTAAGAGGACACTGACATCAAGAGCTAGTAAGGGAAAACTTGCACCTGCCCATGACAAGCTGCTCAAGGGTGGGGGCGGAAAGGCTTTAAATGACAAACCCACAAAATCAACATCTGAATCTGATGTTCTTGAGCCCCGGAGATCCAATCGTAGGATCCAGCCTACTTCCAGAGTATGTTATGTTTCTGTAACTGATAATTTTCTTTTACTGACTTTGTAAAACTGTAATATACCTGTGTTTTATTCTCGTATTGTGTTTGACTTGTGGCAGCTATTAGAAGGATTGCAGAGCTCTTTGATAGTGTCAAAGATTCCTTCGGCTTCTCATAATCGTAATATTCCTAAGGGTGAGCATCCATGAGTGCTTTTGCTAGTGATTTAGTTTAAGATGTTTTAGCATTTTAACTGATGGACTATAAAATTGTAGCAGGTAATAATCATCAGGGTTGAATGGGAGGAGTTTGCAACGCCGTACAGTTATTAGATGACCGACGCACCCAGCATAGATTTGTATATTTATTTATATAATAGGGAAAACCTAGGAATGGAAATTCTTGTTTCCTTTGTTTTAGGCAGAGATTATAGCTCAATAGATGGTTGCTCATATTGATCCTTTAGTCTTATGGCACTGTAGGCTGTGCTGTATATGAAAGTTGCCTTGTTTGTAGATGTTGATCAAATTTGTGTGTGATTCGTCCCGCGCCCTCTTGCTATTTATTGACTTCCAATCCTCCAATTCTACTCCCTTTCCTTTCTGAACTTTGTTGATCAAATTTATGTGTGATTCGTCTCACGCTCTCTGGGAATCCTTTTTGCAAAACTGCACAGACTAATTAGTGTCAGAAACAAAATGACTGGGAAACTATTTTCAAGAGTATTATTAAATGTGGTTGCTTTTCAATATAAGAAGTTGACAATTTTTTTTTGTTTTTATTTTGTTCTGGATTTATTCTTTTATAGTAGTCTGTTGACAAATTCAGTCAATATTTTGAATAGAGAATATAAATTATGCAATCTCATCATTTACTAGTCATTTGTATATTCAATCTAATAAATTTCATGTATCATAAAAGAGTCTCATTGGTAATAGTATTTTGTCTAAAATATTTCACTTTAAAGATTAAAGTACGAATTAATCATTAAAAATATAACTTTATTTCTTGTATTTCAGCTTGCCTAACTAGTAACTACACTTCACTAACTATAATTTGTAAAGGTATTTTAGTAAATGAAATTCATTTTTTTTTACTGTATAATGATATTCATTTTATTATAAAAGTCAAATACAACTAAGAATTTTCAGCGCACCACTCAAATTCAAATGACCTTTTAGATTCAATTCAATATCTTAATCTGGAACTCTTAAATTCAATTTCCAATGATTTAAACAATTATCAATTTAAGCCTTCAATGTCCTGCAAAATGTTTTGGTAAAACTTATATTTTGGGACGTCAGTTTAAATATGTGATTACTTTAGTATCACGGTGTTTATATCAAAATTACAGTGAGTTGTGATTATGATTTATGTAATACCAAACATAACCTAAACTGTGTGAGTTTTATTATTGGATACTTCTTAGGAGGCGTTTGTTTCAAAGCTACAAACTAAATTCCTGGGAAACTAAGGTAGCATTTATTTATTCCTATGTTTGGTACACACTCGTACTAAAATGTTCCAAGGAAATAATTATTCCCAGTAATTTTTTTCGGCTCCTTTAATCCCCATTTTATTCCCAGCGCTAAGGGTGGGAATTATTTATTCCCAGCAGTTGAGATTAGTTTATGTCTCTAAAGTCCATTTCTACCCCTAAGTAACTGCAAGGCACACGATACCCACTATGTGTCATGTATACATAGTAAGGATATTTTAATAATTATAGCATTTCTTTGAAAAATAATTCCCAGGAACTCAAATAATCAACCAAACAGATTTTGTTAAATTTTCCATGGAAAAATATTCCCACTATTATATTCCTAGGAAAGTTAATGATGGGAATGCATTTTAATTCCATGAAACAAACGCCCCCTTAATTATTATAAAAGTTGTTAAGTATGCAAACCTTTATTTTAACCCTAATTGCTAACCCTAATAAGTCTTAATTACTCCTAACCCAAATCAGTTAAGCCCAATAACAATACAAACTCATTTTAGTAACAATTAAAAAAACAAACAGAGCACGTGAAACAGAGCTGGTATTGGAAACAGAACAACAAGCACGCGTAGTATTCCTTTCCAAGTTCCAACACCATCTCTTCTCCATCTCTCCCTCAACATAATAGCTGAAATCAAGTATCCTATCCATTCACTCGGCATCACCGCCTTCAACCCCAATCTCTTCTCCAATGAAACCCTCTCTCACAAACCCTCCTCATAACTTTTGTTCTTGGCCCTTTTTGTTCTTGATTTTGAAAAACGTTTGTCTAACTCTTATTTTTTTTCAAATGATATGATTTTGCAGCGCCTAAGGGGGACAATGACAATGAGAAGAAGAGCGGTGATGTAGGGACGGTGCTAGGCGGCGTTGGGTTGGATGTGGATGGCGGCGACTAAGAGAAGAAAATGGAAGAGTTGTTACAGTAAAGAGCAAGGAGATAGAGAAACATGTTTTATTTTTTTTTTCTTCTTCTTTTCAATATTTAATCTCATCCGATGTTTGTTTTCCAACTAATATGATTTTTGAATTAGCAAAGGGTGACTTATGTGAGAAGAACTGAGGTGATTTAGAGTGAAAAAAAAAATCCTATTTTGTGTAAGTTTTTTTAACTTTACTTACTTCTCCTTTTACATGTTCGATGAGATGCCTCATTGAATATCACTATATATCACCCCTCATGTTGAAAATCGTATCCACTCATTGATATTTTTTTTATTGTGAAATTGTTTTGACACCACTCATGTTATTTTTTTATTACAAATGTAGTTTTTAGAGATTTAGGCTTTATGGAATCTTATCTTAATTAGAGATTGAGGCTTTATTGACACCACACCAAATGTTATTTTTTATGATGATTTAATTTACTGCCATTTTATTTTTTTCTGTGGTTTTAATGTTTATGCTACTAAATTTTTAGGTTTGAGGTTCATGTGTAAGTGATAAACAATCTTGGTCAACAACTAACAGGTTTGATTTGATTGTTTTCAAATTTTTGGGTAAAAAAGTGCAAGATTTGCTCGATCTATGAATCAAGTATTTTGGTTAGGATTAAATTGTTTTTTTGTAAAAAAGTATGCTTCCCTTAATTTGTAAAAAAGTAATTAATTATGCAAATTAACCCTAATATGTTTTTGTGAAAGAATTTCAATAGTGAAAGAAAATGTGATAATAAAAGAGTAAGTTGTTTTTAAGATAATTAAGTTGTCTATTTTGCATGTGTATGGGCGGAAGGCTGCAACAACATGAGTTGGATCAATTTAGGCGGCAAACCATCTTGATTAACATGATTTTAAGTTTACAAGGCATTGTCATTATTATTATTTGGGAACACTTTTAGATCACCACTTGCCGCCCATGTAGGCCTGCCCAGTTATTAGATTGATTTTTTTGGAGTTTTCCTTTGTGCATATCAATATTTATGAGGTCTGTCACGATTAGTAATTATGAAATTTGCTACTACCAAAATACTTGCCTACTTCTTATGCATGCTTATTTTCACTATGAGGTTCTGCAACTTCCTGTACATGCATCTTTTTGATAATCATGCATCGACACATTTAATAAGGCATGTGATTCATGTTAATTTACAATGCAACTAATTCACATGCATGCTACTTTTTATTTGCAGTTGCATTACTTTTTATTAGCTTATTGATTTAATTTAACATGTTTGATTAAAAGGCATGTGTGCATTATGAAGAGATTTACATGTTTGATTGAAACCCAAATGCATTGAAAAGATATCTCTATGACTGCAAGCCTGCAAGTCTGCAATTTCCATATTTTGATTCTAACGACAAAGAGGAAGTTGTTGTAACTGATCCTAGATCCTAGATAGTCAAATAGACTCCAACTAGCAAGTCTTTTTGGGAAGGGAACAACCAACAGTGTGGAATCAGTGTTTGTAAGGTGATTGAAGAAGCTGAATAATTTGGATCTTTATCATTCTTCTAATGAAATTAGTCAAGTGTTTGTCAAATTCTTTCTTAGTGTCATATGTTTAGCATTGTTGTTTATCTTTTCAATACTATTAAAGTGTCTTTGATATGTTATTTTGAACTGAAAGTATGGCACATAGATTACATTGATATGTGTTCATTCAATCTAAATTAAACTTATTGTTGTCCGGGTGAAAGATGCTATGAAGCTGAATTCAAATATTGTCTACCTGTTTCTCCATTGTACTAAAGGCATGAGTTTAAAGTCTATGATAGTTATTTTTATCGGTACATATTATTATCGGTACTATATATATTGAATTTTAAATATAGTATGTTCTAAAATACCCGTGCATGGCGCGGGTGAAAGATCTAGTTGATATAAAAAACAAATAAGTTGTTTAATTTTTCTTTTGGGAGATCTAAAACTATCACATTCTACTGTAATTAATATAAAGCACATATAATACCTAAAACTCATTCAAAATTATGATATTATTAATTAAATCAAATAAAAAAATATTCAGTTTAACAATATCAATATTTTACAATTTTTTTTTTTGAATCACAAATATTACAAGCTGTTTTACAATCACAAGTATAGACAATACTACTCCTTCTGTTCCAAAATAAATGTCATACTTGGCAAAATTATTTGTCCCAAAATAAGTGTCATATACTATTTATAACATTGGTTTTTCCTATTTTATCTTTTAAAACAATCATTAGGTGAGAGAAAAAGTACACTCAAAAATCTATTTTTTAGTATTCCAATGTTTACTACTAATAAAAGGAAAAATATTTTAGTAAAAGTCATATTCTCTCTCTTTCATTTACACATTTTTCTTAAAGTGTGTAATTTGATCAACTGTGACATTTAAAATGGGACGGAGGGAGGGAGTAGTTGTTTTCTGTAATAAGTCTATAACCCTAGAAGGCTAGAATTAGAAAGTTGATACAATGATACAAACAAATCAACACTACCCACGTGTTTCGATGTTACCCTCCTAAACTTTTATAACCGTTCGATCATTACCACTTACAGACAAATCCACTTTTCTAATTTTCTCTTTCCTTTGCAAAAAAACAAAATATTCGAGTGAGTGTTCCTTTTTCTTTCTCATCCAAACAAGAACAACTATTACACTCAGTTTCACTGCGAGATTTATCAGTTTCACTGTCACACTCTCGCCGGAACCCTAATTCAATCTGCAACAATTCGAATCTACCGATTGAGGAATTGGTGAGAGAGAGATAAAAAAGGGTTGGATTTCATCGCCGAATGGAGGGAGGTAGCGTCTCTACACTTACTTCTTCTGGTACTCTTCATGTCCTACTTTAGGTTCTTTTTTTTTGTTATGTATGATTTTAGGGTTAAAGGTTTTTGTATTTTTCCTTTCAAATTGTGATTTTTATTCCAAAAATGGTAGATTTATTGGTTACTCCCTCTGTTTCAATATGAGTGTCGCTTTTTGATGTTTTCATACATATTAAGGAATACAATTAGGCAAATGCTAAATAGTGCCCCGGGCACTCTATAAGCCTTTAAATAGTAAGTTTTTATAAAAATATTATAGAAATATGTGAAGTCGACGCATTGGAAACTGAAATGTTCAACTATTTTGAATAATTTATTTCCTTAAATGGAATCCTTAAAGAGTGCCCGGGGGCACTGTGCACTGTTTAGCAAGACCCATACAATTATTATGTTAAAAGGAATAGCACTTTTACTAAATTAACTTTACTTTTTCCTTTGTTTTCTTGGAAATAGTGTATAAAGTAGTAATTAGAGGGTAGAATTGGAAAATGTTGTATTGGAAATTGAAAAACGACACTCATTTTAAAACAAATTTTTTGAGCTAAAGCGACATTCATTTTGAAACGGAAGGAGTACTATGAACAGTTCATTTACTTGAGTGAATTGCTCAATGTCTGTTTTTAATTTCACAAGTTGGTTAATCTCTGAGTTTATAATTCTCATTTTATATTATAGGATTAATTTGGTTTGCTATTAAAATTTTGTGAAGGGGAGAATATTGCGCCCTGACAGTGTAAAATAGTTTTACACGGTCATCCAATAAGAAATCACCAATCTTCCAAGTCATATCAAGAAAGTGGGGTGATGTGGTGGAATACACGATCTTCATTGGTTGACACTTGAGAGTGTAAAATGATTTTTCACTTTCGGTGCATATTCTTTTTTCTCTTTTTATATACTATTTTTCTACAAATAATATTTTCAAAACCATATCTTTTGTTTTATTGGAATACAACGGGCCGAGGCCCAAGAGCCGAGGCCCAAGAAAGAAAAACTACATCGATACTAAATGGGGGAAACCCTAAAATCATCAGCTAACACTGACACCACCTCCGACGTAAGGCTATTGAAAACGCGCAACGGCGCAAGCCATACGGTATACAACACCCCATATTAGCGAGGACATCCGCACACCTATTTGCCGACCAATAAATGTGAGTAATTCAAACATCCCAATCAAAGACTAAGCAAGTGTTTTATTCTTCTAATAATACTCCACCCTCTGGCACTACCTATCCTTCCATTCTTAATGCTATCAACCACAATTAAGGAATCTGTTTGAATTTCCAATTGTTGAATTCCCATGCGATTAGCTAAAATCAAACCATCATGCAGGCCCCAAAGTTCAAAACCATATCTTAGATCACTAGACAGTCAACCAAAACCATTGTTCTCTTGTGTCCGTCGTCCGTCCTGCAAAGTGCATCAATAATTGATTCGAATATTACATAGATATATTACCGTATGGTAGCCTTAATTGTTTTTGATATGGTAGTTGCTTTTTCTTTAATTAATCTATGTTAGGAAATATGTTCACTTTTTGATGGCAGCCTTGAAACTTTGGATTGTGGTGGTAGCTATTAATTGTTTAGAAATACAAGTTTTTCTGCTCTTTGTTAAATTGAGGTTCTGTGTTTTCCTGCTTTATATTTGGGTTGGTAAATTGTTGTCAGACAAGACCACCATTTTTTAATTTGAATAACTATCCCTGTCTCTGTCTTTGAATAACTATCAATGTGGAATATGTGGAAGATCTTACACATGTTCTGTCTGCTTTTGTGTTTGTCTCTATGCACGCGTTCCTACTCAAGCATGCATACAACTATATCAAATTTTAGCACTATTTTGGTTGTTTATCTTATTCTAACATATTTATTTGTTCTAGGGATTCACCCATGGATTATGATGATAGTGATTTTGAAAGCCAGAATCTTCATTTAGCCGGTGAAGGGAGCACCAAATTTCCTCCAGTATTACAACCATATGCTCTCCCTAAGTTTGATTTTGATGAAAGCCTTCAAGGAAATTTAAGATTTGATAGTTTGGTTGAAACTGAAGTTTTTCTTGGCATTGAAAGTAACGAAGATAACCAGTGGATTGACGCGTTCTCCCGTGGGGGTAGTAGCACAGAGTTCAATTCAACTGCTGCAGGATCTCGCTCTACATCAAGGTATGGCAATGTGTGGTCTGAGGCCACTTCCTCAGAGTCTGTTGAAATGCTCTTGAAATCTGTTGGACAGGGGGAGTATATTCCTAGACAATCTGTTATTCAGGAATCAGATGCTTTTGATGAACTGGCCTGCTTAGCTAAGCAAATGGATTCCAATCCAAAACCCGATGATAGAAATGAATTTCAAGATAATGTTACAGATTTACAGCCACCTGGTGGTATTCATACAAGTTTTCCTGGACTGAAGAAGCATGTAGAAATGGAGCAGTCTCAGACAGGAATTTCCCAAAGTCATGAAGGGGAATTATCCATCGATGGAAGTTCAGGTATTCTGGAACCAAATGATGTGTTCCGAAATGTTGACTTACCTATGTCTGAGGGTAGTCCAACTCTCTTCGCCAATGATAAAAGCAACATTACTAACCAAAGAGAAGTTGAGATTGCTGATGAGTCAGATCGCGGTGAAGTTCATGATTCATCAGCACTTGTGGTGGGAACTAATGTTACTGAAACATCTATGCAAAATGTGGTTGATGAGCACCAAGGTCCTCAGCTAACACAAACTAATAATCAAAATTTGGAATCTTATACGACAAAGGCAGAAACTGTTGTAGAGACACAAACTCTGGATCATAATGCAGTTGATGTTGATGCATATCATCCGGATAAATCTGATTTTTCAATACCTCCACAAGATTCTTTAGAAGGAGGAAGTGTAGTTAAAGGACCTGAGACCGGGTTATGTAGTTTAGAGGATTCCATGGGAATGGGAGCTGTTGCTGTTTCTGATACGCAGAAAGAAGAAAGACGCAGCGAAGACATATGTTCCTCTCATCTGTCTCAGGCCAATGCAAGTGAAAACTTAGTCTTGCTTAAAGATGTGGTGATGGATGATCAGTCTGTACCAGATACATGCACATCGCCAAAGGTTTTAGTTAAAGACGATTCTGTCTCTGCCGGGCAGGTGGTTGAGGCTAGAAATTCCAGCTATGTTATTTCTCCTAATCTTCAGCAAACTGTGGATGTCAATGAGAAGAAAAATTATAGTGTGAGCAATGTTCTTAAGGAAAACGAGTCATTGATCATTGGGGGGGACCACATGGATACGGGGATTTTATCTAGCAAGTCAGATGAATGTACGTTTCCTGCAGAGGAAAACATCATTTCTGTTGGTAGTGAAGGAAATAATGAAAACCGGATCGGAGGTTTTTCCAGTTTCAGTTTGGTGGCTTCTTCAACAAACTCTTCCATTGTGGGCGAGTCAACTCAAATATTTGGAAACAAGGAACCTGATAGGCAAAGTGACCTAGAAAAATTTGACCAAGATGTTTATGTCAATGATGAAGAGAATACAAAGATTCATTCTGATTCTAGCCAAATGCATTCTGATGTTGCCCAATCCCATCTTGGTGATAAGGGAGCTCTTTCATCACCTCCTAGTGCAGGTAGCATGGAATCTGAAATGACAACTTCCCCTGTATCAATTGACGTCACAGCTGTCAGTAATTCAGGTATATTATTTTTTTGGATTTATTTTGTTACACCAAGTCTTAGTGGTACACTATTATTGAACCATATATGAAAAAATGTTAAGACGGTACTAAAATTGAAAAACCATAGTTACCATACAGATGCATCACTTGGTAACTTTCTCCATTCCAATTTACCAATAAAGTAGATGCTCTACTTCTACAATAGTTGTGGATTGAGCTTAATACAATTGCTTCAGAAAAGAAAGCTGGATCTCAGGATAGAGTTCTTATAATCACTAATTTTAAAGGTTTTTTCCATCTTATTTTCAGCTTCGCAAGTTATTTCAGAAAACATGGATTTGACATCCAGTGAGATAATGAATGATCCACTTCCTAGTGATGTTTCAATTCATGGAGCCACTGACGACAACGATATTCGAAGGGTAACGACCGTTGAAACATCTTCTGCTGAGGAAAAAGAAGAAATTGCACTTAAAATAACAGAGGAAGCTGGAATATCTGCTCTTGTTGGGTCTTCTGAACAGGAGACTGCTCTTTGTCCTGTTAAGGAAACAGAAAAACTCCATCCCTCTGGTATTTCTGGACATTTGATATGTGACGTGACAAGTTACAGTATGCAAGATGCTGGGACTCCTGGTGCTGCAAAAATTGGGGAACCACAAAGAGCAATAGATGAGAATGTTACCCAGGATTCCACAGAAGAGATTATGCCTCCAGTTCTATGTGAATCATCAGGGAAACAGGGTGATGGTATCACAATTTCTGTCATTAAGGATGACAAGGAGACTTTACAAGTGCTTCATGACAAGTCATCCTCGAAAGAATTAGGTAATCTGAAATCTTTACTTGTCCATTTAAAAAATGTCTTTGAAATTATGTATTTTGTTAAGAAGTTGATTTGTTACTTCCTTACCTTGGAGTAAACATGCATACAAAATGGGGGCAACTAATCAAACTTCTCATGTTTTATTGTGAATTATTTGATTATTAACTGGCATTGCATATGTACTCATTATCAAATTTCCGTCTGTCTGTCTTTCTGCTTATATCATACAACTTCAGTATTTTCTGTATTCATTCATTACAATGTAAAAGGGTCAACGTTTAAGGTGTTGTCTATTATTTTTTTCTATTTATCAAGATAGGAAAGTGTAAGGGGGAGCCTTGGCGCAACGGTAAAGTTGTTGAACGGTAAAGTTGTTGTCACGTGACTGAAAGGTCACAGATTCAAGTCCTGAAAAGGCTGCGTACAATACACCCAAAATGGTGGGGACCTGTTCCCGGACCCTGCTTATTTGGGAGCTTTAGTGCACTGGGCTTCCCTTTTTATCAAGATAGGAAAGTGTGTTCAAATGTATCCACAGAATCATTTAAGCATTACGGCTAATGATTCTAACAATGATCCATTTTCCGGGTATAATAAGAATTTTTATCCTCATATAATATTAGAGGGTTTTCCCATCGTTGTGGAAATTCCATTTTTCCTACAATTAAGCTCTTCTTTCGAGGAGGCAGGAATCATAAAATTTTACAAAAACTTGTGATCAATTCATTCAATTTTTCCGTTTTGTATCTATGTCAGGTATGGTGTTCTCTTAAAAAAGGAGAAAATCAGCTGGTAATCTCTTTGAATATGTGATTAATAAAACTCCTATCACGAGCGGTTACCCATATATGTCTACAACTAAAAACAAGTATATAATTGCCACTTTGTTAAGCATGCTACATTGCAACCCTTATTGATGGCCATAAATAACCTCGTCATGATGAAGTTTCGTCTTATGCTGCTGAGTTATTTTGTTTGTAATGTGCATGTCATGCATTTTCTATCGTCAAATTTATTCAGATTTCTCCATATGGATTACATGATCATCTTTGTACTTGCAGGTGACAAAGATACCTTATCTTCTGCTCCTTTGTCCGACTCTTGTGTTGAGTTGGCTGAGACTGGAAGCTGTCCTGCCAGTAGTATTTGCAGCCCCTCTAGTACATTCAGAAGCCCTTCTCAAACTGAAAAATATGAGAATCGTGATAAGGTTTCTGATAATCAGAACCCCCCAGCATCTGATGTAAAAAATAGTGGCACATATAATACTTTGTCTACTGCTCAAGTTCTAAAGAGGAATACTGCATCGAAAGATGAGAGAAGCTCAACTCCTGAGGTAAATTTCGTGGTTGTTGATTTATCCAAAAAGGACACTGCAAATCTGGCTACAGATATTGGCAAGAGACAATCAGCCCCTGTTATCGCAACCAACAATTCATCAATAGTAAGTCTCGTAGTTTATAATAATCCAAACGAAAAAATTATCTGAAATTCTGAATGGTATTTTATTTATTGTTTACATTTTGCAATTGAGTTTCTTCTGGAATTCGCAAGGGGTTTTATTGAAAGGTTCATTTTGTGAAATGCTTAGATGATATATTTTGTTATTTTAGTTATGAATGACAAATGATCTTACCAACTACTTTAATACTTTTTCTTCCTCTGCTTCTTTATTGAAGGCTTTGGGGGAATCTCCAACTTCTGGGCTAGGTCCTTCAGAAACCAAATCTGTAGCAAATATCTCCCATGGAAGTCCACAAATATCAGATGCAGAAGTAGCTTTGAGTGCTTCTAAAGCTACGCCCAAACGCAAAGCTAGGCAGCCGTCCAATAAGGCCACTGGAAAGGAATCTGCTAGAAGAGGAGGTCGTGTGAAAAATGCAAGTCCTGCTCGACAGTCTGAAAAAGGTGATAAATCAGCCAAAGTTTCCCTTAGCCAATCTCCTGGTTTCAAGCTGATGCAATCAAATGAACTGCAACAGTATGGGCATGTTGATTCCAATAGTTCAAAGGCATTCTCTCTTGTAAATACTTCAACATCTAGCCTTCCAGATTTGAACTCTTCTGCTTCTCCACCTGTCTTGTTTCATCAGCCTTTCACAGATGTGCAACAAGTACAATTGCGTGCACAGATCTTGGTCTATGGAGCATTGATGTGAGTTCAATGTTGGTTTTATTAAATGCTTTGTCTTCTTACTGGATACTAATGTGATGTGTCCATGTAACTTTCAATTCATGAGTCCTGCATTTGTTCACCTATTTTCCCATACAAGACCTCACCTATCATCGTTCTCCATAATCTGGTGGCTAATTGGAAAATTGGAGAAATGTTGGTGATTGTATTTTTTACCTTGTTTTAATTTGTACGTTTAAACCTGTTTCTTGTTCAATCACAATGCTATCTGAGTCCAAATTGCATGGGGGACATTTAGATCTCCATGATGTAGCTATTACCTATCTAAATTTTCTACCATGATAATCAATTGTCCCAATCATTGCTTTTACTTGTTGCAGTCAAGGCACAACACCAGATGAGGCACATATGATATCAGCTTATGGAGGGACAGGTTGATTTTATTTATTTATTTATTTGTTACTATTTATTGTAGATACCTTGCATGCTTTTTTTTTCTCTATGTATTTTGTTCTTAAAACGAGATTTTCAGTTCCTTTACATTGTGCTATTAGATGGTGGAAGGAACCTTTGGGAGACTGTCTGGCGTGTCTGCATAGAAAGGCAGCATAGTAAAAAATCTCATCCCATTACCCCAGAAACACCTCTACCATCACGATCTGCAGTCGCTAGAACATCTGATTCGGCAGTTAAGCAAAGTGCACTTCAAGGAGAAGGTATCTCTTCACCTCTTGGTAGAGCAAGCAGCAAGGCTACTCCAACTATTGCCAACCCCCTAATACCTCTGTCATCTCCTCTTTGGAGTCTACCAACTCTCTCCTGTGATTCCCTGCAATCTAGTGCTCTTGCAAGAGGTTCTGTTGTGGATTATTCCCGGGCACTTACTCCATTGCATCATTATCAATCTCCACCTCCGAGAAATTTTCTTGGGCATAACACATCTTGGATATCCCAAGCCCCCCTTCATGGACCATGGATTGGTTCTCCAACTCATGCGCCTGACAACAGCACCTATGTTTCTGCATCACCTGCCTCAGATACAATTATGTCAGGTTCAGGGAAGGGATCTTCTTTGCCTCCTTCCTCAAGCATAAAAAAGGTTGCTCCTGGTCCTCATGCCTCCGGTACAGGCTTACAAAGTACTTTTATTGGGACTGCTTCTCAGCTTGATGAAAACATTGTGACACTATCACCTGCTCTGCATTCTTCAGATCCAAAACCCAAAAAAAGGAAAAAGGTTGTGCCATCTGAGGACCTTGGTCAAAAGCCTTTTCAGTCTCCAACCCCAGCTGTCGGTAATCGTGCATCTACATCCGTTGCTGTTGCATCCTCTGTTGGCAATGTGCCGATATCTAGTGTTGATCAATCAGCTGTTTTTGTATCTCCTCTAGCTGATCAACCCAAAACTGATCAGAGTGTTGACAAGAGGATTCTGTCAGATGAGTCCCTTATGAAAGTTAAGGAGGCTAGGGTACATGCAGAGGAAGCATCTGCTCATTCTGCTGCTGCAGCGAATCACAGCCTGGAGCTATGGAATCAGTTGAATAAGCATAAAAATTCTGGATTGATGTCAGATATTGAGGCCAAATTAGCTTCTGCAGCAGTGGCAGTTGCAGCTGCTGCCGCTGTTGCAAAGGCAGCAGCTGCCGCTGCTAATGTTGCATCAAATGCTGCATTCCAAGCAAAATTGATGGCTGAGGAAGCTTTGATTTCATCTGGCTATGGAGATTCCAGCCAAATTAACAAAATTTTCCTTTCTGAGGGTACTAGTAACCTAGGACAAGCTACACCTGCTTCCATTTTGAAGGGTGCTAATGACCCCAATTGCCCTGGCTCTTTCATTGTTGCTGCAAAGGAAGCTATTAGGAGGAGAGTTGAAGCAGCTTCAGCTGCTACCAAAAGAGCTGAAAATATGGATTCCATTCTAAAGGCTGCTGAGCTTGCAGCAGAGGCTGTGTCTCAAGCAGGAAAGATCGTCACAATGGGTGATCCTTTGCCATTGATCGATTTGATAGAAGCTGGCCCAGAAGGATGTTGGAAAGCATCCCGAGAGTCTTCTATCTTAATTAATGGAAAGAATTCAAGAGGAGAAAATGCGCACGATTTAGTCAAGCCTGCTGACATGGTTCCTGGATCTGAGCCTGAAATACAGGCTCCTTCTTACACTGTTAGGAATGGATCTGAAAATCTAGAGGAAAAGAATTTCAAGGAGGGCTCACTTGTAGAGGTTGGTTTAATGGTCCTTTACTTATTCGTTTATTTATTTGTTTTCATCCCAATGGCTTCATTTTTCTAATATCATCTTTGGTGATGATTAGGTATAATTAATCAATTTTATCATGTATTCTTTACAATTTTGAAGATTAATGTGTTGCTCTTAAATTATACTTTTGGCTGACCTTACCTAGTGAGAAAAGGTTTTGCTGATTTTAATTGCTTTTGCATTAGAATTTTCAAGCAGACTGAAGCTATCATATATGTATCAGGTCTTCAAAGATGAGGAAGGTTATAAAGCTGCATGGTTCATAGCCAATATTTTAAGCTTGAGAGATGGTAAAGCTTATGTATGCTACACTTCACTGGTAGCTGTTGAAGGTTAGTCGAGCTTATATGTGATTGTACTATGATGAGAATGAAAGTATCTTATTGATTAGTTGACAAGTTACAAAAATTGTGTCTGTATTTTCTATTTTTTGCTATTAATGGAAAAGCCAATGGACTATTGATTTGGCTCGTGTGTGTACATTTAGGAGGATTATTTTTTTGGAGTTCTTCGGAATCGAAATGTTTCAAAACTATATAGTTTTAAAATGTATTTTGAAAAGTTCATTCCATCTTTTGAAGTCTTTAGAGCAATAATAAAATGTTAAAAAATACTACTTTCGTCTCTAAATATAAGACCCTGTTTGACCAAATTGTACTATTCATCTATCATGTTTTGACCGTATTTTATTAACAATATATAGACGTAAATATTAGCATATAAGATCTTGTTTGATTTGTTTTGATGAGTATTTTCAAAAATATAAAAAATTTATATTTTTTACTGCTATATAATTAAAAATATTAGTGATCAAAATTGTGCATTGGCGTATGTGCAATGGTCAAACAGGGTCTTATATTTAGGGACGGAGATAGTAGTTATCCAATGATATTGGAAATTATTAAGAGAGAAACATTCAGCAGGGATGATCATTTAGAGCCATTCACCACCAGTAAATTCCTCATTTATGTTAAACAAGTTAAAGTGCAATACATACTTGCATCTCAAAAACGAAAACTGTAGATTTTGACATTAGACTATTAGAGGCTGTTTGTCTGTGTATAATTCAATCTGTTTTCATGGAAAAGAGTGGAAAAAAAAAAGGTGTTCATAAGATGTTCATGTTTTCTCCCATGGCCTGCTGTTAACATCTAAATGCTATTGGCTTGTCAGCCCATTTTTAATTGAGACCCTTTTCTATTGTGTATCGGTGAGTATTCATTTATTTTGAAATTAAGAAAAGTTGTTGTTTCACTTGCAGGGCCTTTAAAGGAATGGGTGTCACTTGAATGTGAAGCAGACAAACCACCCAAAATACGGACTGCTCGCCCTCTCACTAGTTTCCAACATGAAGGAACAAGAAAGAGACGCAGAGCCGCTATGGGAGATTATGCATGGTCTGTTGGGGATAGGGTTGATGCATGGATGCAAGAAAGGTATCCTTTATGGCCATTACTTCAATACACTATTACCTTAGCATGTATATGCAGTATAATATCATCACTATGGAGTTTTCTAACATGATAGTTATGTTATCAGCTGGCGGGAAGGAGTAATCACAGAGAAGAATAAGAAAGACGATACAACTGTAACTGTCCACATTCATGGTATGTATATTGTTTTATTTGATAAATCTTTTTTTTATTGCGCCATTTTTTTTACCTTACTATAGCAAATTAGCACCTGATTCTTGGAAATAACAAACTGATTGGTATTTTTATAGCTAGTGGAGAAACAACTGTTCTTAGAGCTTGGCATCTCCGTCCATCCCTTATTTGGAAGGATGGCCAATGGGTTGAATTTTCCAAGGTGGGAGCAAATGACAATTCTACACATAAGGTACTCTGTTCAACTACTCGCGATGTCCCAACTGCATGCCTATCTGTGCTAAGTCTTACAATTTTTGTATACAGGGTGATACACCACATGAAAAGCGACCAAAGCTGGGTAGTAATGCAGTAGAGGTGAAAGGGAAAGACAAGATGTCAAAAAATATTGATGCTGCAGAGACTTCAAATCCTGATGAAATGAAACTGCTTAATTTGACTGAAAATGAGAATGTGTTTAACATTGGTAAGAGCAGCACGAATGAAAGCAAACAGGATGCACAGAGAATGGTGAGGTCTGGTCTTCAAAAAGAAGGGTCAAGAGTGATTTTTGGTGTTCCTAAACCTGGGAAGAAAAGGAAATTTATGGATGTAAGTAAGCACTATGATGCACATGGGAGCAGCAAGGCTAATGATAAAAATGATTCGGGTAAAATTGTGAACTTTTCGATGCCTCAAGGTTCAGAACTCCGAGGATGGAGAAATAGTTCCAAAAATAATACTAAAGAGAAATTTGGAGCTGACTCCAAGCCCAAGACTAAATTTGGAAAACCACCGGGTGTTTTTGGTAGAGTGAATCCACCAAGAAACACTTCTGTATCCAATGCAGAAACGGCCAAGGATTCTTCAAATCATTTCAAGAATGCTTCACAGAGTGAAAGTCAGGCGGAAGGAGCACCCTACACTACAACTGGTGGAGCAACACAAGTACCAATCGAATTTTCATCAGTGGCAACTTCAACGGATACTCATCCTACTAAGAGGACACTGACATCAAGGGCTAGTAAGGGAAAACTTGCACCTGCCCATGATAAACTGCGCAAGGGTGGTTGGGGAAAGGCTTTAAATGATAAACCCACAAAATCAACATCTGAATCTGATGTTCTTGAGCCCCGTAGATCCAATCGCAGGATCCAGCCTACTTCCAGAGTATGTTATTTTTCTATAACTGATAAATTTTTTTTAACCTCTTTATCCTAATCGTGAGCCCATTGTTATGTTTGTAAAACTGTAATGTACCCCGTGTTGTAATCTTATGCTGTTTTTGACTTGTGGCAGCTATTAGAAGGATTGCAGAGCTCTTTGATAGTGTCAAAGATTCCATCGGCTTCTCATAATCGTAATATTCCTAAGGGTGAGCATCCATGAGTGCTTTTGTTAGTGATTGAGTTTAAGTCTATGTTTTACCATTTTAACTGATAGACTGTAAAATTGTAACAGGTAATAATCACCAGGGTTGAGTGGAAGGAGTTTGCAATGCCGAACAGTTATTAGATGACCGACACACCCAATATAGATTTGTATATTTTTTTATATGATAGGGAAAACCTAGGGATGGAAATTCTTGTTTCCTTTGATTTAGGAGGCAGAGATTATAGCTCAATAGATGGTTGCTCATACTGATCCTTTAGTCTTATGGCACTGTAGGGTGTGCTGTATATGAAAGTTGGCTTATTTGTAGATGTTGATCAAATTTATGCGTGATTTATCTCGCGCCCTCTGGCTATTTATTGACTTCCGATCAATCCTCCATTTACACTCCCTTTCCTTTCTGAACTTTGCTAGAGCCTAGAAGGCATCCTTTGTGCAAAACTGCACAGACTAATCTGTGTTAAAAACAGAATGACTGGTAAACTATTTTCAAGAGTATTATTAAAGAGAAGTGCTATATGGTACGAGACATTGACCGACGAAAAACGACGACTGTGTATTTCCTTGCTTTTAGACCACCGCTTAAGTGTTTTTCTTTTTAAATATTTTATAATATTTCACATATATCCTCTAACTTTATGGACAAAAAAAAATCCTCATTCCAATTTGCATCTGCAATATCCCATTTTGCCACCATCTCTCTTCAAACAAAACTACCTTTGTCGCAAGCATAATCATCTCCCACAATTCCATTTTCTAGACGGTATCTAATATCAACTAGTTTTGCAATCAAACTATAAACTGTGTTTCCTGCCACCATTTTCATGGTTATTCACCTCTGTATATTCGTTTTAAACATTCATGAATATATAACTATAAGGTTTCCATTTGATGGATGTTTGAACTACAACAAGCCTTGTTACTCCAGCAAAAGAAGTTGTTGATTGCAATATAAATATGAAGTTTAAGACCAATTTAATGCACCAGAATTGTTTTCTATAGAAAAAAGAAGAAAAAAGAAGAAAAAAAGTGAGTGTGCTTTGTTTTATGTGTTTTGAAACAGTTCGTCGTATCTTTTCGTCGGTATCCCTTCGTACCATTAATCATTTTCCATTATTAAATGCGATACTATTATGAGTATTATCATATAAGTCAGTTGACAACTTTAGTTGCTACTATTCTCAATTGAGAATATAATAAATAATGCCAAATACAATTTCATTGTTTATGCAATCTCTTGTAAAAAAAAAAAACCTTTTTCGCAAGGGCATATCTTAATAATGCAAAATTGGTATTTCAATAATATACATTTATTAGTTGTATTTCAACTTGTATAATTATTTTACTAATTATGATTAATAAATGAAATTTATTTTATCATTAAAAATAATACTATTACTTTTTTAATAACTGCACACAATTTTAATGACATTTTTTATGAGACAAAAGTAAGATCTAATTCAAATGAACATTAGATTCAATTCAATACCTGAATTCGGAACTCTATCCTTTATGCCATTAATTTAAGTCGTTTAATGTCTTGTAAGTACAAGCCATGGTAAAAAGTTTAGTAACATTTGATAAGACTTTAGTTTTACTGTTGAACACTTTAAAATCAAGAAAAAAAATACAAGTTCAACTTCTTTTGGGAGATGATCTGGACCTCTCACATTCTGCAACTATAAACTCGAATGTAATTTACACAAAGCATATGTATTTATATTTATCTATTAACATTTGGCAACAAATTGATGTCCTAGGACCTATCCTAAGCCATCCATTTATCCTGGACCCTCCTAATGATTTACAATTACAATTGGAGTGTGAAAATGGAGGCATGGTTGCATTTCATTTATCCACTGATGTTCTCCTGACGAAAACAGGCGCGAGTGAGGATTCTTAACAATTTTTTCCCCCCACATAATAACCTCCGTGGTCCAAATTTGCTAACTTTATCATGTGCTAGTCTTTCTACTTCCTTTGAACATTGATTCATCTTTGCGGTCAGTAAGTCAGCTATCAGTCTTTGTATCGAATTCTTCCTCAACATATTGTCTCTCACACACACAAGAGCTGGGAAATTCGTGATGGTCACCTCGTCCAGGTCTCATCTCATCTGGCTCTCCCATGAATCCTCTTTGGCATGCCTTAACTTTTCTTGCGAAGGTATGCCAATCCATATGATGTCTTCCCGCAAAAAGTGTGCTAAGCTTCTTTGCATTTGGTCTAATTGTTCTCTTGTGACCCATATATCTCCTATTATAAACAAAAAGAAATGTTTAACAGGAGGTTGTTTAACCAAAAACCAAAGGTTGAGGGAAAAAATTAGGCAGTAAAAGTAGTTAATACTGTACTAATTATAAACCACAGAAGCACATGTGCATGACAACTCAAAAGACACTGATATACTGTATACTTTTGCATCAAGTAAGGAATTTTTTTTGTTTGTAAAAGGAGCCAATCCATATTATATTCCATACACAAGCTTTACAGAAACCCCCTGTAACAAGTTATACTTTTCATGGGAGAATTTATGCTTTAGCCAAAGAAAATCAAATCAACTCAGAACACTTTTTTATAAATGAAGTGGAAAAGGAATGGTAAATAAGGACTCAGAATACTTTTCAATTTCTGCCCTATAATTGGACTTCTCTAACTCCAAACAGTATACCAAACATGCAATTGTTGTTCCTAGTTCAAAATCAACTGCTCCCTAAAACTGTTTAAGTTGTGAGTTCTAAGTCCAACATCTTAGAAGGCTCGTAAAATAATCAACAGAAGAAAAATGTGCAGATGGAATAGGACCATACCTCATTTGAATTTTGAACTCATTACTTGAATTATTGTTAACACAATTAGGTATCCTATTCTTAAAGTATATATCTTTTGAGAACTTTGATCCCATAATTTCTTCCCTTTTTTTTTATACAAGACTGTCAGTGAATAAGTAAACTTAAACAAGTTTTCCTAAATTCGACCAAAACCACACAGCTCTTCAACCTATTTCTTAATATAATTCAAGAGTAAACAATACAACATGCTAACCACATTTCGTAATCGAATAATCATCATGATTCTAGCTATTACATTATTAGATATGGATAATCTTTTGTTGATTGTGTTTAAATGATTTTTTAGAAACAAGAAAACCCATTCATGTACTAAACAAACAAAAGGAGAGCATGGATGTAATTTTGTATATTCTTACCTTCGACCTGCTAGTATCTTGGCCATGTTGCCATTGTTGTTAGTAACAAATACATCGCTTTCATCGCAAACAATATAATCTACAGCTGCAAGTCGGGATGAGAATGGAAGGAAAGGCTTCAGCTCCTCATCAGCAAGCATTTCCTTAGTATAGATGTTAGGGAAAAGATCTTTGAGAGGCTGCATAGTCTCTTCCCCTCCATATATTTCTCCCGAGGCAACATAGAGGTATGTGTCATTTGTAAAACCAAGAGCACGCAACATCAAACCCACTTCATGAGGACTAAGAGGGCATTTCCCTCGCTTCCGTTCACCATCTGGGCTCAAATCCTGTTTTATCATGAGGCAACAAGTCATTCTTTTCATATCAACGTAAAGATAAATTAGCTTCAAATTTATGACGTGTTACAGAGCAAAATAATTTGTGCTTAGAAAGCATATCAGGACATGTTTCATTAAACAGTGTAGATTTCAACGCATTCAGAAAGACAGAACCGTTAAGAAAGAACAAAATGTCACACTCTTGCTAGTTGAATGGTTAAGATTGTATTATAAGAAGACGATGGATTGTAATCTTACAGGTAATGTTGTCCACCTTTTTCTGATTTCACCAAGCTCGGTTCTTTCTTTCTCTCCCCCACCAAAATAACAACCTGAAAAGGCTAGCATATCTGGTTCAAACCTGCAATAAATCAATAAGGTTGTTAGTGGCAATTACCATAGATCCCCTGTGCACTCCAAACTCTTGTCATCTATTCCATTTCAAACTTTGGAATGAAACAAGTTATTTATGTACTGCTATTATGGAGTTGCGTGACAGGGTTGATTTTGAGGTCCCGTTCCGTAGCACTACAAACCCAAAAAAGTATAACTGAACAAACTCTCAAATATTTTGCATTTGTTCACATGATTAAATGACTTTCAATTTCAAAACATTGTAAAGAAGTTGTGAGTAAAAAGCAAAACATCAAACAAACCTCAAATGGACTGCTATGAAACGATGTGCCATCTTTTGCATTCTCATAACAAGTGTTTGACCAAGTTCTTGTATTGGTTTTGTAAATCTCAAAGCATGGAAATTCACACGGCATCGTAGTTTTTGTAGCTCATCATCAAGGTTATTTGCAAGTCTAAAGTCAAACTTTGTCAATTGAACAACCTGCAACATCTCCTAAATGTTAGTTACTCAATTACCTTACTTAATACAGCCAAATTCACAGAGAAATTACAAATTGATCATCCGAACAGTTATTTCAAGCAAGTGGTCACACCTGTCGTCTCAAAAGTATTGGCAAAACTTGATCAAGATAATAACCGGGGTCCGATTTCCTTGGGACACGCATTGTATATGGGGGTTTTTCCATTGACCTCATTGTCTTATCAGGAACTCTTTTGACAATAGTAACGTCTTTTGCGAGATAAGAAATGAACCAATCAACATCAAAAATATTGATAAAGTCGCTGTAAATTTCAAAAAAGAGCGTCCTCATTAAATAAACCAATATACTTTATTCTTATATAGAGTGCATGATAGAATCTGCAAATTACCTGTCATCCTTCCAATAAGAATGATGATCCAACTCAGGTACAACAAGCGTAGCATTAAGAATTCGAGCAACAACTACGGCATCTGTTATCTGAATGAAGAATCAATCATAATTGTCATTTCCACGGAAAGAACTTATTAATTATCATTTAAAAGAACTTAAATTATCTCCGTAAATAGGAAGAGGTCCTAAGAAAAAGTCCCATATTCACAGAAAACAGCTAAATCAGAGCTGAGGTAAGACAAAATTCGTCTTTTCCTGTTAGCAACTAAAGATGTCAGATCCTAAACTAAATTTTCATGTCTTGATGTAACAAATCGCGAAATTCATATCCTACTTACCCCAGTTCTTTGTTGATTTAATCCTCCACTAGCTGCAATAAGCAAGTAGCCATTCGACATCTGCTCCCGCACAGCAGCTATATTATCCAATTACCAAAATAAGCGAGAAACGAAAAAATTAGTATATTGTTCAACCCAATCTTAAAAATAAAACATGCTAATTAAATACAATACTCATTTAAATTTTACTCGATACAACAGTCTTAAAATTCAAAGATAATACTCATTTCGGTCGCACTCAATACATACATATTTAGAATCATAGAAATTAGCAATGTGGTATGAATAGATATAAATAGTAGTACTATAAAATGCAACAAACCAACGAGAATTATAATTCGAAATCGAGGAATAAACTCACGAGCATAATCGCGACCCGGGTCACTGCATCCATAGTAATATTTAGACAATTTTGATTTCCAAATATCAATTGGCGCACGGTAATGCCCATCCTACAATTCATCCATCAACATCAACAACATTCACATGAAATGAAACCAATCAATATCACACATTTGTGATTAGCATTGATTAATCACAAATTAAATTAAGCAACAAAAATAAAGAAAGATTAAAAATTTATAATTACCAATCTAGTATAAAAAGTGGGGTGAACCAATCGATGTGAATACCATTCAAGATCAGAAAGCATGTGACCAGTAAAAAGTGAAATTAAACCCAAAATGAAAAGCATGAAACCACAAACAAGTGACCATGAGATCGTGTTGTTGTTCTTCTTTTGTTGTTGAGAACAAACATGTTGTTGTTGATTTTGTTGTTTTCTTTTGTTGTTTGGTAACAAAGCTATGTTTGTTGATAACATCCCTAACCTCCAAGCTTTGCCTATACTCACACCCATTTTGTGTTTAGGTTTGGAGTTAGGTTTGGAAGGGTTAGAGACACAAACCCAAAACCAAAACCAAAACCAAAACCCTCATTGTGTTTTAGTAATGTGTGTGGGAAGAACACTAATTACTAATTAGTATTAGTCAAGTGTAAGTGTATTTTTGTGTTGTGGAGTGAAGCAAGAAAGAAAGAAAGTGTAGTGTTGTTGGTTTGATTTGATTTGGTTTGTTGTGTTGTGATGGGAGTGAAAAGGAGTATGAAGAGGAAGCAGCAACACAACAAACTATTGTCCTTTCTTACAAGGCAGAATTTATTATTTTGTTTGTCGAGCTTGTTTGATCTACTAAAAAATAAATAACTTGACATAATAATTTTAGTTGTATTATATTTGATTTGAAAATTGTTATAGACCTGAACAAATTGAAAGTCAAGAGATTGGACAAAAACAAATATTTTTGTTTCGTACCAAAAAGAATAACTTGTTTAAAAAGTCTAAAACTCTTATATTTACTTGTGTCAAAGTAATAGTAGTTTAATGGTTAAAAATTCGACTCTTAGTAGATAAGTGGATGACTGGTATTCAAACTATGTCCCTTACATATATAATATAATGTCCTACCAACTGAATGAATTGTATTGTTTAATAGTATATTTTTGAGGTTACCCATAGTCTTTTACGTTAAGTTTAAGAAGGAAGGAATGAAGAGGTGTGATAATAGTAGTGAAAGAAACAAGACAAATTAATGGGAAACATAGTTTTGTTTCTTAGTAGTACTAATTATGTGGAGCTGGAAATAGGAAAATAAGGAAGAAATGGAATAATAACGTGCGTGATGGTAATGGGAAGAAGAAGAATGTACCACAAGTAGTAGAAGAAAGTGGATGGATACATCATACATTAACATAAATCCATACTTTATTAATTATTTCTCACGGTTCAAATGGGCAAAGAATAATTGCCGCAACACTCGATAAAGTGCTTGCTCCATTAAAGAATAAAAATAAATCATCAATTTGATAGTACTTACCCATCGTTTTCTCTTTAATTAGAAACATAATAAACATACTTTATCATTGATTTACACATGAAATGAAACCAAGAAAAGTATTACAGTACTAAATATTAGTAATACTAATAAAATTGTTTGTAGGTTTTCAAGGGTGAAATTGGATCATGAAAAACAACTAGTACACGAAGAAATGTCACCCTTGGAGTATGACAACCGTTTATAGGGAATATACTTTAATGCTTAAGCACATGTGTAGCCTGCCTCTAGATTTATCTTTTGGGTCATGTTAGTCTTTGCGCGTAACTGCATTTGCATAGCATAGACTAATCTTTCAAAGGCCATAAAAAAAAAAAACTAATCCTTCAAATCGGATAGAAATATAAAGGGTAGTTAAAACTCTCATTCAAAAGAACTAAACATTGTTATATTCTTATTTCTTAATGTAAGTTTTAATCTCATGATCTTTAATTAAGTTAGAAGATATCTCTTGCCATCTCATCCAAATATTCTTAGATTCTAGATTTATCTCAGTTACCCTTTATACACACTAAACACATAAAATCAAGACTAAAATAATCTATTTATCCTTATAAATTTGTGATTTTTTGGTCTTTTGTCCCTGTATTTTTTTAATGGTAAGGATCAAATCCAGTTGATTTTGGTTTATAATCCGTTGGTTTATAAAGCAACACTCTATGCTATTTTGTGTGTATATATACAAGTTTAATTACATACTCTGTTCGTCTTACAGTGAGTGATTTAATTGTAAAAAATATATTTTTAAATTAATTATTATTTCCATTTTAAATTCAATATTAATTATTTTAAAATTAAACCGCCGAATTAATTATTTACATTACTGATCTCAAGTCAACGTCTTCCACCTCACATTCGTTAACATAATAGTGAATGCATCATTACTTCATAATATATATATATATATATGGTGAATAATACTATTTTTATTTTTAAATCATAATATGCTTATTTTTTAATGACGAAAATTTAAATGTAAATTAAAATTCAATTATAGAATAAGTAGCTATAATTTATAATTTTAAATATTGTATGTTCTAGACTGGACTAAGACTCATACTCGTCTTGCTCGGCCCGAACCAAGTTGGGTTCAATCATCCAAATGACCGTCGAAGTTGATAATCTTTAGTACTCCCTCCGTCCCAAAACTATTGTCCTTTTAACTTTTTAATTTTGTCCCAAAACTATTGTCCTTTTCGGAAACCAATGTAAATTTAAAGTTAGTTTACCATTTGTATCCTTACAAAAGTTAAAGCATTAATTAAATATATTTTCTCTTTCTTAATAAAGTAAGGGTAAAAGAGACTTTACTTATCAATCTTTGTTGTTTCTTAATCTACGTGCATAACTCTAAAAGGACAATAGTTTTGGGACGGAGGGAGTATCAATCAACACATCAAAAGTCATTATTTTCGATTAAAGACAACCTTGCATTGCAGCTTCCACCCTCTCATCAATAGTTTTAAGGCCTCCGCATTGGAGACTTAGATATATGTACACCTTCAGAATAAGAAGCTAATGTATGTTATCTTTACTATAATCTATCATTTCACGTATATACTACCCCGAGCATCGGAATTCTTGCATAAACTCCTATTTCAATAACAATTATTTTGAACGCGACATGATCGATGCAGTCACATCTCTCTAATTAAGATCAAAATAGAATAATTTCTTAAAGCAAAATCAGTTGTATTATAAACAAATTAAAATTAAACATGTCAAAATTAAGTTTACACCTAAATATGTTTTGGCTTGGTTTGTGTGTTATGTGGACGCAAGTAACTTTATTACTATCATTATCACATGAAAACGAAATAAGGAGCTTCACATTACGTTGGTGTTATGCTAACGTGGTTCAAATTTATTTGATAGGTTAGTGAATGTTACACAAAGTACAAACATTTGCAAAATGAAGAAGACAGACATATATTGAAGCTCACGGCGGAGAAAAGCACCCTGTAAGTCAATTTTATTTTTATGATCATCACTTTCTTTCTTTAATTATCTTCTCTTATGTTGCACACTTGCACACAAATTAAGTGCTTTTGGTGGGAGTGCGTTTAGGATGGTCCAATAAAACTTTTTCATTATGGTGGTCCATATTTAACCACAACAATTCAAATGTGTCTATTGACAATGGATGTTTGAGATATTTTTTCTTGGTTACAATGTTTGAGATTTTTATTACATGTATCATACACCGGCATATACATTTAGTAGTAGTATTTTTATTAAATAAATTGTTATTACTATTTCATACTATTTAAGACCATGTTTAATCTATTACCAAAAAAAAAGACTATGTTCAATTTATATTTTTGAAAAATTAGTATTTGAGAAATTAACTTTTAGAACATCTATGATGTGAAATAGTTTTTTTTTGTTTGGAAATAATGTTTTTAAATGAATTTAAAATAATATAGGCTCATTCTATTTTTTAAAATTTTGGTAAAATTATTTTGAAAAAGATGGCATTGGTGTTTGAATGTATTTGGAAGGGTCTGACACCTTCAAAAATCATAGTTTTTTATTGGCAATTGCTTTATGGTATGGTACCTACTAGGAGTAATCTCGTGTTTAGTCATATTCTTGCGCCTGACGTGTCTAGTAATTATATTGGGTGTGAGGGCTTTGTTGAAACATCTGCTCATCTATTCTTTCATTGCTCGAGTGTTATATATGGTGATATGGTATGATATCTTTTAAGTGGTTGAGGGTGGTCATCGTGATCCCTCAAAATTTATTTGTGCTCTTTGAATTGTTTAGAAGTGCGGCAAGGAATAAAAAGGTTCGCCGTAGTTTTTTGATGATTTGACATGTCTCTCTTTAGTCAATTTAGAAGGCTATAAATGAAACCATTTTTGCGAACGACAATTTCAATCCAAGGAAGTGGTTGAAGCCATTAAGGTGTTGAGTTGGAAGTGGAGTTTAGCAAAAATAAATATGCCCCATTGTTTGTTTTATGAGTGGAATTGGGACTTAGGAGATTGTCTATCCCATTGAATGTATCCTAACGAGTTGCCTTCCTTGCAGTGCTTTTGCTTTGTGGGTTAGTTATGTTTGGGGGATTGATTTTTTGATTTTTTTTTTTACCCTTGTTGGCAGAGGCGGAACCAGGGGGTGGCTGGAGTGGGCCGCGGCCACCCCCGAAAAAATGGGAAATTACTATAATACCTTTGATAAGTTTTATAAAATATACAAAATATATATTATATATACTAGATTTCTCGGAAACATAATATAAAGATGTGTTAGCCTGGTGGTTTGTGTCATGCTTATTCATCCACAAGTTGTGGGATCAAATCCTGCCCCATCCTTATTTTACACTTTATTCTATTTTCATTTCTCTTCTTCATTTTCTTCCTTTTTCTTTTAAAACTATTTTCTTTTCTTCATTTTCTTCTCTTCTAAACCCTTCCAAAAAATATATTTTTTACCTATATCAATACAAAAGAATAACAATTTCTATCTTTTTTCTAAAAACTATATTATTTAAAGGTATACAATTTAGTTTTTTGATGACCTTATTATGACTTAATTTTTTGTATGAAATATAAATTTATATTTAGTTTAGAGTTTAATGAATGTAATGGAATGATTTGACAGAATAAACGGTTGCTATTAAATGATACTCCCTCCGGTCCTAAATATAAGAGAACTTTTGCTTTTTAGGTTCATAGAATGAATGATGTATTTGGTTCATAATATAGACTAAATACATCAATCATTCTATGAACCTAAAAAGTAAAAAGTTTCTTATATTTAGGACCGGAGAGAGTAGTAAAAAATAAAATAGTGGCCCACCCCAAATTCTTTTCCTGATTCCGCCACTGCTTGTTGGTGTTGTTTCGCTAGGGAGCTTTGTTGTCCCTTTCTTTTTTCGCAATTTTAGTTCAGTACCTAGTGCATCTCTTGTACTCTTTATTTAAGAATTGTCTAATACAATTTTCCATTTCAAAAAAAAGTATATAATTAGAGGTGAAAAGAAAATTATTTGCGTTTGAGAATTACAAACAAACCACTTGTATATGTTTTGAGAAAAAAGTTATTTGCAAAATCTGAATATAAATATAATTTTATTTGTCGGTGAGCTAGTTCATACAGAGTAAAAACTCTGCCTTTAAATGAGATCCCTGCAAGTGGATGGTGGGATCAGTCCTCTCGAATTAATCAGTCCTTAGACTGAATACAGAACTTTAAAAAATAAAGTATAATTTTATTTGTCTATTAGAAAATTCTCTATTGGATAATAAAACAAAAACAAAACATTAATTTAGTCCACAAATTGTCACTCTTTCTTTAATTTATATATAAATTGATGATAATCGTTATGAGACGCCACTCATTAATGTCAAGTTTTGACGCCCTCGAATTCGTAGAGGCGTTACACTTTAAGAGGATCCGAGGATTGTTGTTAATTGGTTATGACTTGGGTAAAACATGGATGTTTCTATCTTTGAACCTTTATCCTTTGTGACCAAATTAACACGGCAAGGACATGTTTTGGGTTCGTCTAACAATAAATTTAGTCAGTCTCTGTTCAAAAAAAAATTAGTCAGTCAATAGAATGTGATCAACCTTTTTTTTTAGGCACAAAGCCTATATGAGTAAAATATAGCATAGTCAATTTGTTTCTCAGAAAGTGAATGACCAATATAATATTCACTTTTGTTCCTTTGACTGCATATCCTTGTTCCCAGCTTAGTATTCAAAGCTTTCGTCACTTGTTACAACTTAGTACAACAGCAACAACATTATTATTATTGGAAAAAAAAATTAGAAATTAGTAGAAATGAATATAAAAATGTACTAAAAAAATGAAAATAAAAAATATTAGGCCCAGAAAGAAAGCCCAACCTGAGATTACGAAAGAAACAAAATGTTGGACCCACAAATTACTGTTGACAATGAAAGAAATTTGTACTCATGAAAGTCTCTAGTTGCACTCCCGTCACGAAAACGAATGCAAATATCACTTGGACCTTCTTATTATAATTTTGATTTTAATTTTAATAAAAACAAGCCCGACTAGGAAGAAGAAGCAAAATACCAAATCCCCTCTAATCTTCTAACTTTGGTAATCTTCTCAACGTCTTCATTTCTGCATATACCTAACCTAACACAAAATTGAAAATAATCCAACAAACATGATCTAAATTTAAATTTAGTCTGCGTCTATACTCATCATTATAATCAACTTTAATATTCAAGAACTGAACTGACCTACTTTGGAGTCGGTCTTTTTCCTTAGATTCCAACAAACAAAAATATCTTTGTCCTAACGATCGCTAAATCAATAGAGATTTTAATGGTGTTGATTCTCTCATATCATTGATGAGAATCTTGTAATTGTCTTCACCTCGATAATAATTGAGACTTCATGTCAGGTTTATTAATAATACTTTTTTCTTTGAAGAATTCGGACATGTAATCAAACAACTTTATACATCCAACTTCATGCATCTTATTGACTTGAGCATCGAAATATTTGCAAGTGGCGTGATTGACGTGGCGTGATTGACGCCTACCACCTCCTTCTATGATGTAAGATCAAAATCTTTACATGATTGAAGTGTACTCGTGTGCTATAATCAATTTGTTTATGTTGCTGGTCGGATTCAAACTCGGTTTATGTAAGCTAAAATCAGAAAAACCAAACCACTATATCAACAAACAAATTAGATAACAATTTAATATTATAGATACATATTCTTTAGATTTTTTGCCCTAACACAAATTTTATCCTAAGTTGAGCTGTTGTAGAGTGTTGCGCAATCTATTTATACAAAATAAATTATTCAAGAAAGAGAGCAATATACTTGTTCTCGATTGATTACGTGTAAGATTGTATGTCTATTATTTAAATATGTCAGTTTATATTTAGACTAAAGAGAAACGTTACAACTCTAAAAAAATATAAACTTTTAGATATATCTTTGATAGATTAAACACTCAATTTTTTTTATAGATTGAGCTTCTCATCTCCGAACATATATAAAATATCAATTAATTGATTTTTTTAATTAAATAACTTCAAAATGGAGCTATGTTGGTTTGACCTTATCATAGCATCATCCTATTTTTCAATTTGCACCAAGATTGCCTGCCTTCCCTCCTTATGTTCTTTTTTGGATAACCTTCCTTATTTTTCATTTGTTCTAATTAGTGATTATTCTCTATAATATGAATATTGCGTGTTTTCAATTATTTCATTTAAAAATGTAAATACATTTTATCTTCAAACTTAAAATATCCTCCTCTTGCTAATTATATGGATATTATGTAGGCTAAAATGAGATAGAGATAGAGGAGTACAAAAATAGATAATAAGTGAATTATATGAGTGATTAGGACAGGAAACGAACACAAACCATCCTCTTTCGTATGATCAAATATTGATTATTTTTTTGACCAGTCATCCTTTCCATCACTTTCTTTGTTAGCTTCATCCACATATTAATTTTTCTATAATAAAATAAAATCCATATTTGAATTTCATAGCACGCACTATGAAATGGAAAGCCCAGTATACATTTCGTTCAACGAAGTTGTGATTCATGCCAATTTATATAATTGCAAATTGATTAGTGATCATAAAATTCAAATACTCATAAACAGAGGAAAATACACCTTCTCTTTAAAATATGCTTATGAAACATACACTATTTTTTTTACGCAAAAAATTATACACTATTATATTAATTAAAATCTACACTTTTCTATTTTATAAAAAATATACTAGAAATTAGTCGAAAAAATACTAGAAAAAATTATGTTGTCCTTGAAAGATTATTAAATTACATTTTATTTCTAAACTTTTCAAAAGCTCAATCCATCTTAGCAAATAATCCAATTCAAAGAAACTTTTTCCACAACACATTCATCTTGACTCATAACACTTCGCAATTACGAGTAACGTTTCCAACGACCACTTGAATTTTTTATTTATTAGGTAGTTTAATAATTAAAATTTCATCTTAAAGATAAATAAGTCTCAATTCCTACATATAATGTAATGTATGATGTTCTATCAATTGAGTTAAACTCACAAAGACCGACCACTTAATCTTAAATAGGGATGAGATGCTATTTGTATTATTTGTATTGCTTCACCAACCATCACTTCTCAATGGCTGTTTTGAGCATGTATGACTTTTTGCAGCGACTAATGTACTTTCTTTTGTCAAAAAAGAAATACACTTTTTTTTCTTTCACTTTTAAAATCTCACACTCTTTATATTCTCTAACGGACTTGAGCATCAAAATATCGACATCTATAACTCTTCAACATCAATCTTAGCAAACAATATTCAAACTCGATCATATAAGTTCGATCTTCATCTCTAATGTTAAAATCAACACTCCAATCATTTATACGTTCAAATACAAAAATAAAAGTATAGAATTCTCTTAAAACATTCACTTGCTTAAAAACTGAAAAAGTGAATTACTTAAACATATACCCTTAGATGCTATGAGCACCATAAAATAAGTTAGAGTTTGAATTGAATAAATTAAGGCTTTTTCTTGTCTACCCTCTCAAGATTTGGGGGTATATACCCCCAATCACTTAAAAAAAATTTAACCGATATAAATTTTTATAAAATACATCGTTGGATCAAAAGTTTATATCATATAGATCTTTTGTGTAAAATTTCAGACAAATCTAAAATCATTTGATATGTTATTGAGACGAATCAAAATTAACAGTTTCTATGATATCTTAAACACCGTTAATCTTTGTGTGTCTCAATAACATATCAAATGATTTTAGATTTGTCTGAAATTTTACACAAATGATCTATATGATATAAACTTTCAATCCAACGGTGTATTTTATAAAAAATTATATCGATTAAAACTTTTTATAGTGGTTGAGGGTATATACCCCCAAATCTTGTGGGGGTACACAAGTTGTCACCATAAATTAATTGAGGAAAAACTTAAGCAGAGAAGGCCTTATTTGTCACGCAATGCGTAGTTATTTCCCAAATAACATTAAATCCTTGTCTCTTATGACGAGTTAAACCCACTTTATAACCACCAAATTCGGTCAACCAACATTAGTCTATAGTTCTTCAACTCAACTAAACTTGAACAAATCATATCTCATAAAACCTATTTTCTATGCAATTTCCATTTGACAAATCAGTCACCCACATACACCAACAACCCAAACATGAAACAAAATTAAACGGCCTAACATAAAAATATACTACTATATAGTTTAATAATTAATCAGAAACATCAACATAAGTAGTTTACCCACCTATCACACTTCAAAATTCAGTATCTCCCTTCAAAAGGGTCAGAATCTTCTTATCTTTACATCATCCTAATTAATTTCCCCTTCTTATCGATCATCTCAAAAACTATACCCATACGCATGTATATATAATATGATTCCAAACTCATAAATCATAATTATCATGATATACATATACTACAATTTATTTATTATATTATAAAGTTCATAAAAGTTCATAATAACAAACAATTGAGTTCCCCTGAAAAAACATAACTAAAACAACATCGTTCGTTATGTTTAGTTACTTAAATTTTTTGTTCTTTTTTCTGACCACCCTATTTCTTTTGCGCCCTTGTTTTCCCGCGAGGATTATACCAGAATCAGTAACCGTAATAACAACCACCGAAAAACACAACGCCACGTGGCACGATTTCTCAAGGTTTCTTCACGCCGAAAAAGGAACCCACGTCACCGGCATATCGGAGCTCAAGAAATATTTCCACCGTTTCGGTTACCTTCCACCGCCGGAAACCACCCTAAATTTCACGGACACGTTCGACTCAAACTTCGAGTCCGCCGTCTTCCTCTATCAGAAACAGCTCGGTTTACCGGTCACCGGAGAACTCGACTCCGATACTATATCAACAATCGTTTCTCCGAGATGCGGAGTTTCTGATACCGGAACAAGAACAACTCATAGAATACACACCACACGTCACTTCGCTTATTTTAACGGTAAACCACGGTGGCTTCGTGGTTCTCCGATGACTCTCACGTACGCTTTCTCACCGTACGATATGATCGACACTTTAAGCTTATCGGAAATCCGAACGGTTTTCGAACGTGCTTTTAAGCGATGGGCGTCAGTGATTCCGGTGAGTTTTCGCGAAACGGAGAAATATCAATCGGCGGATATTAAGATCGGATTTTATCACGGCGATCACGGTGACGGAGAACCGTTTGACGGTGTTTTAGGGGTTTTAGCGCATGCCTTTTCTCCTCAGAATGGTAGATTTCATTTAGATGCAGCTGAAAATTGGGCCGTTGATTTTAATCACGATGATTCAAAGGTAGCCGTTGATTTGGAATCAGTTGCAACGCACGAGATTGGTCACGTGCTTGGGTTGGGTCATTCGTCTATAAAAGAAGCGGTTATGTACCCGAATTTGAGTCCAAGGAGAAAAAAGGTTGACTTGAAAATTGATGATGTTGAAGGTGTTCAATCTCTTTATGGTTCTAATCCTAATTTTACTTTTAGTTCTTTGTTGCAGTCTGAGAATTCGTTCAATCTTGCGGTTCGGTTAGAAACCGGTTTGGGTAGATGGATATTCTCTTTGGGTGTTGCATTCGTGATATTAGTTTTGGGTGCTTGATGATTGTATTCATATACGTGTCTTTTCATTCTTTGATATATGTTTGTGTGTAAATTGAAAAATATATAGAAAAGATAGATGAAAGTAAAGTTGAATCGCATGGGCCAAACCCTAATGATTCATAGTTTATGATATTTTTAAGATATTTCTCTTAATTTTTGATTGTTACAATTATACGACAGATATTTCTTTAATTTGTTCGATGAGTACTTCAACTTAGTTGATACTTTAGAAACACTGATGTACCGTAGTTTGAATTTGAATATGATATTCTACATTTTGTACCTATTAAATTATTGGACAAAAAGAAACTTTAATTTAACAATATGTTTTTTTAAAAAATTAATAGAAAGAAGATTTAACTTTTGAGCATGGAAAGGGGAAACCATACTTTAATTGAAGTGAGAGTTTAGACAACAGTCATAGAAAAAGACACATGAAAAAGGGTTGATTAAAAAACATAGAACAAAGGTGAAAAGATAGGAATTCTTGTTGTTAGTTGGTTGTTATATGTAACTAAAGGATGGAATAACATTCTCGAAGTATATGCCTAACTCAAAAAGTGGAGGGAAGGAATTGAGGTATCTCTTTGTACTGAAGTTGTATGTAGTTACAATATGTATGTTAGTATGTATATATGTTTATGAACATACACATGAATACGACACTATTTAGAATTGAATATTGTGTGTAACTCAACTTTATAAAACCGGTTTGTAAGATAAAGATTGTCCTCGCTTATAAACAAAGAATGCTTTTTTGAAACAGGCCAGCTTGGACATAACCAGAAATCAAAGTGTTCCATAAAGTGCAATGTGACATATAGAATTTGATAAGGGATGTGGAAACATAGATATTTGAATAATGATACTCTGAACATATTGCATAACTGTGAAGCTTTTGCCCGAATTTGTGGCAACTGAAGTCAATAGCAGTTCGAATCAGGTCAACAAGAGCAAAAGCATTTGGTTTCATATCCCATTGGTTTGATTCTCCCAAATTTAATCTCTTTTCTATTTTTAAGAAACAAAATCTAGAATTAGATAACAAAATGATTTCAACATTAAACAATTACCACAACTTAAAAATAGTAAAGAATAATAATAACAAATAAATAAATAAAAGTTAAAGAGATATAGAGAGAGAAAGAGAAAGGTTGGTAAAGACACCAACATCATGATGATTATCTGAGAATTTATGTAATCTGAAATTAAATTCACAATTATGAGAAAATGTTGCAAAAGAGAGAAAGAAAGAAAGAAAATTTCAATCTTGATATAATAATTAGTTGAATTTGATTTGAAGAAAGAAGAAAAAATGGGGGTGGTGGAGGATGTGACATTAATTGGAGGATTGATAGGAATTCAATTTATATATGCAGGAAATGCTGAGTTAATGAGTTATTCAATGTCATTAGGAATTAGTCCTCTTACTATTGTCATTTTTACTTCCATTGCTACATTCCTTATTTTGTTTCCTGCTGCTTTTTTCTTTGAAAGGTAGGTACTCTTTTTAATTATATAAAAATTTGATTTTTATATTGGGTTTGGGATTATTTGATTATTAATTTGATGATGTTATTTGTCTGTTGTAGGAATAAGTGGCCTAAGAATTGCAGTTTAAAGTTTATTATGCAGATAGGGTTTCTTTCATTTGGAGGGTAAGGAATCCTAAAAACTTGTTCTTAAATCTTAAGTATTTTGGTTAAGTATCTAGAGAGGAAAAAAATGGTCAAAGATTGGTGTGAAAATCAGTTTCTGTTTTCAAAATCCCATGCTTTGTATTCATGCTTTGTTATATCTCGGCGGATTGTCAGAATTACGATGAGTCACAACGCCTCAACTTGCTTCTGGCAACCCACTCTGATACCAAAATTTAATAAATTGTGTTATTCTCATTTCTCCTTGTGTTTAGGTTCTTCAAATTTTTATATAAAGCAAGAAGTTATTATTGATACAAAACTGTCTTTCCCGTTGTAACGCAGATTAGCTTTTCAGTCTTTATTTCTCAAAGGAATTAGTCTAACTTCGCCGGCAATGGGAACAGCTATGCCAAACCTTGCACCCGGTCTTATCTTCGTCATCGCATGGATGTCTGGGTAATTTTATTTTGATGGGTTTTGATCATTTTCACTAATGCCTTAAAAAGCGACATCCTACTACTGACTCGATAAAAAGTGATGTCCTACTACAGACTGACTCGATACTGACTGGAAATTCTTGTATTTGGCAGGTTAGAGAAAGTAAACTTAAGCAACAAGTATAGTAACTTAAAAATCTTTGGAACATTACTATGTGTATTGGGAGCTTTCACAATGAGCATAATGCAAAGCATTTCTGCTCCTGCAACCGAAAAAATGCCTACAGTTCAATCATCATCAACACCGTCAGATCTTCTCTTTGACATGCAAAAGATAGTTGGTTGCATCTATCTAATGACTTCAGTTTTAATATTGTCAAGCAGTGTTGTCCTGCAGGTAACTGTTGTAATCAAATAACAAAGAGTACTCAGACAAATGTCCTTAATTTCTCTGACTCGATGAAAATTGTTGATTTTGTAGGCTTTTGCTCTTGGTGATTTTCCTGCACCAATGTCCTTGAGCGCAGTAACGTCGTTGTTGGGAGGATTCATGACTGCGGTCGTTCAGTTATTTGAAGGCGAGGAACTTAAAGCTGGGTTACAACTTGTGAGTTTTGGAGATTTGATAGGCTTCTCCGTACTGGTAATTTCTACTATTTCCTTATATCGTTCGTTTGCATTTTGATATTTATGCAAACCACTAGGTTACTCTTTAAAATTACAGTATCAAAATGATTTCTTAAACTGAAAAATATCGGATCACATTAATATATTTGAATCGGTCAATTTAACTGTTACATTGTCCCGGAAAGTCTAATGCAATCTATGACTTCCAATTTCATTGACAAAAAAATTGACAAATCCTACAATTGAAAAGCACAGGCTGGTGGAGTGAGTGGAATAACACTAAGCTTCAACGGATGGGCACTTAAGAAGAGAGGACCAGTGTTTGTTTCCATGTTTAGCCCAATTGGAACAGTATGCTCAGTTATTTTCTCTGTATTTAGCCTTGGAAACACTATAAATATGGGAAGGTACAATATTAAGATTTTGTAAGATATGTTCTAATTTGTAGAATCTTATTCATCAATCAAAATATTAACACTACAATTGATATTGCAGCATTGTTGGTATGTTCCTTATGTTTAGTGGACTCTACTTAGTTCTTTGGGCTAAAGGGAAAGAAGGATATGCAGATCTTGGAGATCTCTTTGAGAGTGAGTTTGATGCAGCCACGCCTCTCTTATGTTAATGTGTTTTTCAAATGTAATCAACATAATTGTTATGTCATGATTGAACAAGTAATAAGTTTTAAAAGAAAAAACGATTGGCGTGTATTCTAGAAACACCGACACAATAACCGAGCAGACACGAAACTACCGACACAATAACCGAGCAGACACGACACTGACTGTGTAGGACACTGAAAATAATTCTAAAAATAAATTAATTGAATGTATTCATATTGTCGGTGTTGTGCTGGTATCAGACACTGATACATGTAGGATACCAATACGTGTCGGACACTTAATCTGTAAGTGCTATTGATATTTCACTTTCAGTGATATAATTTATAATGTAATATGGTGTGTGTAACTGTGACATATATATAAAAACACCTACATTTTAAATTCTTTTGCAGAAGCTTGAAACAGCTGCTCCATTGGTGTATTTGTGACAAAGAGCAACTGATATGATAAGGGGTAGATTTGAAGTTTCTTGAGTTTGAAGGAATGAAACATTGCGGAACTGTAGATATTTTTTCCTTCTTTCTTGATACATATTTTTTGGTCAGGTAGATATGAATATGATAGTTTGATCAGATGGAGATGAAGCAAAATCACCACTTTAGGTATAGGAGCAAAATATCTTGTGCTGTAACATTAATCAGCTAGCTAATTTTTGTAAACAGTACATAAAAAAGCATTCTATTGTTATGTGAAGAATGAAGATGATTGTTTTGAAGTAACATGACTGTCTCTCGGTCTCATTGCCTCTTTCATAACTTGTCCCACACTAAATTGAAGTGATGATTATTTAATATGGAAAAATGGGGAATTCTCAATTGGTAGTTGCACTGACAGCGATTTTGTAGGGACTAAGTTTGAATCTCGAAGCCCTCATTTTTCCATATTTAAGGCGTGTGTTAGTTTAATCATCAGACTATTTAGCAAAAACATAAATAAATATTAATAAAACAAAACTCTCCCCGCAATCCACATGTATCCATTATTCATGTACTGCAGTTTAAGTATTTTTCTTTTTACATTTCGCAAAGATAAATGATTTAGTCCTTAAAGTATATAAATATAACAAGTAGTCTTTAAACTATTTGAACTCCGTCAATTTAGTCCCTAACAACCATACACACTTTATTATAAATTAAAAACAAGTAACAATGCTAACAAACCATAACAATTGGTGTAGCAACTAGCAGTTAAGCACTGGTGGTAGAATTCTTGTGACCTACTCATGCTTTTTAGCTCAAGTTCCTCTAAAAACAGTATACCAAACACTTTCAACACTTCTTGCTAGTTTTCAACATTTGTGGTGCCAAATGGAGAACCTTTGCTCAACAACATTCAACAATGGCAGATCATTGTATGGACACATGAAAGTTCATTTAACCACCCTCCCTCTTCCTCCTCCTCCACCTCCACCTCCCTCAGATGAACGATCCAGGAGAAACCGCAAACTCACCTTTGGCCAAAACTCAGAACAAAAGAAACTTAAACAGAGTTTGTTATATACTTCTCCTGAAGAAGTTGCTATAACACTCATGATGCTGTCAAGAGATAAATGGAAGAACAATGTTGGTGACAAAGAAGAAGCACAAGAAGTTGATAGATCAATGGGATCAATGAAAGAGATCAAGTTCAGAAAAGTTGGTGGTAGACAAAAATGTGACAAATGTGGGAATAACCTTCGAAGTTCAAGAGCATTGGAATGTCACAAAATCATTTGTGTTCAAAATGAAGCAAATCTGGTTGCAACAACTAGTAGTAGTGATCATAAAATATTTCAGTGTATGATTTGTTCTAAGGTTTTTGGGTCTGGTCAAGCATTAGGTGGTCACAAGAGATCTCACTTTTATCCTTCTTTGAAGAGAAAACCCCGTTATTTCGATCTCAACTTGGCACCTTCATTAGAAGAAGACGGTCCTAGTGATCTTTTTGAGGCCTAGCTAACTTGTTATTCAATCTCGCTATATTTTAAGTATTAGAAGTTTTATTTGGTATTTCAAAATTTAGAATAATATTGAGACATATTTCGCACCGATCACTTGTGCTAGACTTTGTAGTGTCAGTCTCGCTATGTATGATTAGTTGATGTTTTCATAGGTAAACTTTTTTTTTTTTTATGATTATTATCGAACTTTTTTCTTCTTTGTTCTCGCTATGTATAGATAAACTTACCGTATGAGTAAGAGCATTTTATCATCTTTTATTGTTTAGATCAAATTGGTGGTACGATCATTATCAACATAATGATGATCATTATCAACATAATTATCATTATCATCTTATGATTTATGTTTTCACCAACTGTATATTATATAGTAGAATGATTAATAGTATATTGTATATAGTTATATGATTTGATAGTTTCCTTTCATTGCACATAATTTGGCTTTTTTAGATGCCTTCAACCTCGCATTGGAAAAATGATAGTATTGTTTTTGAGGATTTGGTTGTGGTCGTGGACCACTTGTCTGACTAACCAACAAACGGTTTTTTGTAAGTACTGAAGTATTCCAATTCCATTTTTGTGCTCTGATTTTGTTCCAGCTAGTGTCTTGCACTTTTGATAAAACTAGCTAGTTAAATTCATTTTTTGGCTTCTTTTGTTCTTTTCTTTTAATTTTATCTTCAATGTTTCTTTTGTTTTCAGTTCAATAGTTTTTCGTTCAAAGTAAGGCATGAAATGTTCAAAATTTTGCATATAGAATCACAAACTTTGCAATTTGTTTTAGAGAATCAATTAGTAATAGTATATGCTGAAGGGGAATAACGTGACTGTATTTCACTATTTCTTATAATTTGTTCAAGAAAGATTGAAGTTATAAATTTTGGTTTTTAACGACAACTATATTTTAATCATGTTAATGCATTGGTAATTGGGTAATGTGATAGTGTCCATTCGAAGTTTGGTAATTGGTTATTTTTGCTAATAATTTTTCTGTCCAAAAACTATTGTCCTTTTAAAGTTATGTAGAAATAATAAAAATTGATAAGTCAAGTCACTTTTATCTTTACTTTATTAAAAAAGAGAAATATATTTAATTAATATTTTAACTTTTGTAAGGATATAAAAGGTAAACTAACATTAATTTTATATTAGTTTCTAAAAAAAGTAATTGTTTTTAGACAAAACTAAAAAATTAAAACTTAGGACGGAGGAAGTAATTGATAATTTTATACTCTCAATTTTGATAGAAACATTGCGTGCAATGCGCGCAAAGCAAGCATCGAAGATCAAACTTTAATACGTTCAATAATATATCTTTAAAGATAAAATTTTAACTATTAAACTGTACTAATAAAAAAAACGAAACATAAAAATTCACTTTTACATAAAATTCCAAATTCGATCCCCTAAAAAGATATCCAACCTAATTGAGTTTGACCTTTAAGATCACTTTGGCCAAAGTAATTAATTTTCATTAAATTTATGTTTCATAAAGATAAATGAACACATTGACTTTTTATCCCAAATTAAAGCCACCTATATTAATTAAATGATTGTGCATCATGTCAAACTTGTACATTACTCTTCCATCCCAATTTAAGTGTTTTAGTCGATTATTTTACAAATTTTAAGAAAAGTGTGTAAATAAAATAAAAAGAATATGATTTTTTTATTAATATACCCTTTCTCTTTATTGACAGTAGACGTTAGAATACCAAAAAATAAATCTCTAAAATCGTATCTAAATCTAAATCAAAATAGTGGAGGGAGGGATGGTCCAATTACAGCCGACTCGAGAGTCAAACAATCCAAATAAGAATTTTAATCTCTCATAAAATAAATTTGAAGTATGAAAAATAATGATTTTATATCAGTGGAGTACAAAATTCCAAAAAAGTTTATCAAGAGATAAAAGCCTCACATTATAAGTTTGCCATAAAAAGAAATAAGAATTGATAACTTCGACTTTCTTGCGCACCCTCTATTTTTTAGACAAAATTGTGTGGGGGGCGCGCATGTAGGGCACATGAACTGAGAGTCGCACGAAGACAATGGAGAGCGTGCTAAGTAATTATATGTGGATCAATATTGTTAACTTTGACCCCACATAATTTAAATTATCAGCCAAAAAAAAATTAATAACTTTTAATTCTTTGTTTGATTCAACTTTTAAACTTTTAGTTAACTCAAAATGTCCGGTATTCCCATTCATTCATTCAATCACTATTATTGATAATTATGATTTATTCATTTTTTCTGCTAGGAATTAAAATTTTACTCTAAAAAACTAAATAAAAAAGTATTATTTAAAAAAGTACATTTTATTTTATTTTTGTTTTGGACAAAAGTATCCAACACAAAAAAAAAAAAAACAATTTCTTTTAACAAATTACATGAATGAATCGATAAGTAAATTATACTTTTAGTTTTTATTTACCTTCAACTAATAAAAAATAAGGGAAACTAATAATAAATTTGTCTAAGTAGAGTCTCTTAAAAGAATTAAATACCAGTTTATGTTTTAAAGTGCCAGTTCTAATCTCATAATTCTCAATCGTATGTTAATGGTTGTGGTGTTGAAGAGTCTTTCCCCATGTTTTACAAAGTGTGAGTAGATATTTTATTTATTTTGTTTTAGATAAAAATAAAAATGGTAATCCATTGAAAATAAATTACATACAACTATAATTATAATGTTTTATATTTGAACTTTAGTCATAACGTCCGATCTAACAATTTCGATATTTATCAATTGAATTAAAACTACTAAACAATGTGAGTAGATATTTTAAAATGGTTAGATGTTTCTTGTGCTTTTACAAATAATGTTCATTCTCATGTTCAATAAATTTATTTAACCTTTAATGTCATTTGACTTGCTTTAATCTAGATGATTTGAAAAGCCAACAACCGATGATTCTTTTGATAGTAGTAATAAATAGATTTTGGAAATTTATCTTAAGTCACTTTTAGATTTTGGATTACACAAAGGAGAAGGCCTCCGAATCTACCACTTGCCACCGAAACAAGAGACAGAATGACATGTATGTGTGGAACGTATGTACTATGTAGCATTGCATTTTGCTCATTTTTCTGCTCACTTTTTCTAAAACTATTTTTGTCTCTATCTTCTTTTTTCAACTATGGTACACAGCTTTGACCACTGTGCAAATCACCAAAAAAAGTTACTCTATTTATTTATTTATTTATTAATTAGTAACTAATTAATTAGGCCAAATAGAAGGAGTTTAATTTTTATAACAAAATAAAAAGTTTAATTTTTTTATATAAGAAAAAGAGTTTAATTTTTAAATCTATAAGAAATTTCTTTTTTACTCTTGATTTACTTGGAAAATTGGAGGAAAAGATTCTTCCACCTCTTATCATCATCTAAATAAATGTATTAATTTGTTTTTGATATAAATAATCTAAATAACTTCACCACTTTTTTTTTTTGACGAATAACTTCACAACTTAATCTATATTGTTTTTTCTACACATTCAATCAATCACAAAAATATTCTAAAATCTTTTAAAATGGTACATATAAATATTATAAAGTATCGACAATGTATTAAAATTAATCTTTCAATTTTAGTAAATATTTAAAATAATAATTCTTTATTTTTAATTTTTGTCTATGAAAATAATAATCTTTGCGCTTGGGGCAATGACGCAGCTAATGAGGTACTAACCGAGGCGCGTCTATTGCTGGTTGAAAACTATTTCCAAACACTAAATGTCCCACAAATTTTTCGCCGCCAAATACAGATGAAAATAATTTACACATCATAAAATAAAAAAAAATAATATCAATTTTTTTTACAATGTGTATCAATATTATTATTAATATTTAGTTTTTTAGTGTATATATATATATATTTTTTTTTTTGCTAATTAAGTTTTTTAATATAGTCAACAAAAGAATGTTAAACATTTTTAATAGAATTTTTATTTTTATTACTTAAACAATTATGAATGTTTGACCGCTAAAATATCTTTAAAGTAGTTGTGAATTAAATTCCCAAAAAAAATAAAATTAAACTTCTATATAAATTAATTTAGAAAAAACGTACCAACACAGGAAAATACACGAGGCAAATAAAATAATCCAATTACGAACAAATAAACAATATATTCTGTTTTTTTAATTAAAAAAAAACGTAGTTGTATTTTTTGTTCTTGATGGTTAAACTTTAAAGCAAGTGCAAAATCGAAGGGCTTTTCCACTCTCTCCAAATACGCTTTCTTCTTCTTCTTCGATCTCTCTTCGTTGATTTCAAAACCCTAACCATTTTCACGCTTTCAATTTCCTGGTATGTTTTTATTATTCAATTTTCAATATTCTACTATTTCGATTCTGTGAACAATTTCATAATTCTCAGATCTCGTTTTTTGTTTCAGTTATTCACTCTTTTACTTGAGGTTTAGCTTTAACGGAGTATAATTTTTGAGGTTTTGTGATTCGGATCTCGAGGTTTTAGCTCTGAAATTGAGGTTTTCATTTTTGAGATTTTTGAGAAGTGGATTTTGGGATTATCGAAGCGAATTTTTTGTCGGTAATTTGTGTGATTAAGATTTAAGAGTAAGGGTTAGGGTTTTAGTTTTCGATGGCTTCTAATCCTCCATTTAATATAATGGAGGATCAGACGGATGAGGATTTTTTTGATAAACTTGTTGAGGATGATGATGATGATGTTAAGCCTGTTGTTAAGTCTGTTAAGCCTGTTGAGACTGGTCATGATGAAGGGAATGATTCTGATGATGCGAAAGCGTTTGCGAATCTGAGTATAAGTGATGTTGATGCTGCTACATTTGAGAATTCAGATGCTGGTGAAAGTGGGGTTGAAGTCAAAGAGGAATTGGGTGTTGTGAAATCTGATTTGGGTTTGGTTGGTGGACATGATGATCAAACGGGAAATTCGTTGGTGGCGTCTAGTTCAGTCGAGAGTGACAGTAAGCCGGATCTCATTGGGGTGGGATCGGAGGTCGCGGCGGCTTTAGCTGTTGGTGAGAGCAGTGAGGTTGCTAGTTCAGGGATTAAGGAGAAGGATTGGAATTCTTTCCATGCTGATGCAAATGTTGGCACTGGGTTTGGATCGTATTCTGATTTTTTCAGTGAGTTAGGAGATCAATCTGGGGATTTCCCGGTGATTTCACACGATAATTTAAATAGTCAGGTGAGTCTTGTTAATGAAGCTGAAGTCAATGGCTTAAATACCACGGTGGATTACTCGCAATATCAGCAATATCAAGGTGTTCAAGGTTATGATACGTCTTTTGAAAAAAATCACACAAACAAGCAAGGTGATGACTTAAACAATTCAGTCAGTTATGTGCAATATCAAGAGGGTGGTGGAGCTTACGATGATGCATCTTTAAACCAACAAAATAACGGACAAGATCTGAGTAGTAGTCAGAATTGGGAGGATCCTTATCCTGGCTGGAAGTATGACTACACCACTGGCCAATGGTATCAAGTAGATGGCTACAATGCAACAGCTACCAGTCAGCAAACCTCTGAAGCCAATGCAGCTGTAGATTGGGCTGCTGCTTCTGATGGAAAAACAGATATCTCTTATTTACAACAAAATGCCCAGTCTGTTGCTGGAACTTTGGCAGAAACAAGCACAACTGAAAGTGTATCTAGCTGGGATCAGGTTTCGCAAGGAAATAATGGGTACCCGGAGCATATGGTATTTGATCCTCAATTTCCTGGTTGGTATTATGACACAATTGCCCAAGAATGGCGCTCATTGGAAACATACAATTCATCCCTTCAATCTTCTGTCCATGGACTCCAAAATGGGTTTATTTCTAACAGTACTTCCTCCCACAACAGTTTGTATAGTGAGTATAGCCACACTGGTAATTATGGATCACAGGGTGTTGGCAGTCAGGCTGTAAATGGTAGCTGGGGTGCTAACCAGCAGCAGAGTTTTGACATGTACACGACTGAGGCTACCACTAAAATAGGGGATAATAGAGCTTCTGGTGGTAACCAACAAGTTAACCATTCTTATGGTTCAAATATGTCTGGGATCAATGATCAAGTGAATACTTCTAGTTCCTTTGGATCAGTTGGATTATACAATAAAGTAAACCATGGTCATAGTTTGACTAATGGCACTTTTGAGCCAAAGCCTTTTGTCCCTCGTCAGGACATTAGTCAACAGTTTAACTATCCAAACACAAAGTTTGACGAACAAAAACAATTCTCAAATGTTTTTGCTGAAAATCAGAACTCCCATATTTATTCTCAGCAATCAATCCCTGGTGGAAATCAATATCCGTATGCCCCTCATGCTGAAAAATCATCTGCTGGACGTCCTTCTCATGCTCTTGTAACATTTGGATTTGGTGGAAAACTCATCATAATGAAAGATCCAATTGCTTTGAGTACGTCATATGGAAGCCAGGTTAATTCTCAATTCCTCTTTTCAGTTTTGATCTAAACTTGGAAGCTGCTTTTGTTTCACCTGTGCTAGAAAATATCCCCCCCTCTCTTCCACATTTGACTAAGTATTTCTCAAATAATTAACAATATATATTTATTTTATCTGAAGGATTCTGTACAAGGTTCCATTTCTGTGTTGAACTTGACGGAAGCTGTCACCGGAAGCATAAATTCTTCGACTACTGAAAATGCTACTGGTGATTATTTTCGTGCTCTAAGCCAGCAATCTTTCCCAGGTCCATTGGTTGGCGTTAGTTTTGGAAATAAGGAGCTGTACAAATGGTTAGATGAGAGGATTGCACGCTGCGAGTCACCTGATATGGATTATAAGAAAGGTGAAAGGTTGAGACTCCTCCTCTCCTTGCTTAAAATAGCTTGTCAGCATTATGGAAAACTACGTTCTCCTTTTGGTACGGATACCATACTAAAAGTAAGTTACATCTTTAGTCATTCATTTCTTTTATTACTTTATATACCATTTTTAATTGAACTTGCGGTACCATTCTTTTCAAGGTTGATGAACATTCTATTAAAATATGTATTATTTACAAGATTCTGCAGCACTATTAACTATTAAGCGTTAAAATTTAGGTTAACTTTCATAAATGCAAATCTCGGTGACCTATGTTTCAATCATGTTGGTGTAGATGATATATGTTCTTTATTTGTCTTGTAATCACTTCTTTTGGAGTGGTTTTGGACGTCATAATTACAATTGTTTTGCAAATGGTATGTCCTATTGTTTCTATTTGGCTAAAATATTATGATTTTACTAATCAAGTAATCATGCCTCTAGGTAGCCGGCAGGCAATTGTGAGTCATATTACTCTCTGAACACTATTCCTCATGGATCACTTTCAAATTTAGTAACATTTTGTGACTTGTATTTTGAAACAGGAAAATGATGCTCCCGAGTCAGCTGTTGCAAAGCTTTTTGCATCTGCCAAAGTGAGTGGCACAGAGTTCACTCAGTATGGGATGCCAAGTCATTGCTTGCAAAGTTTTCCTTCTGAAGAACAAATGAGGGTGTGTATTTAAGTTAACTCCTGTCACAATCCCCCTTTCACATTGTTTTGTTTCTTTAAATGATTTTGATTTGATTTAGGCAATGGCTTCTGAGGTACAACATCTTCTTGTCTCTGGCAAAAAGATGGAGGCTTTACAGCGTGCACAAGAAGGACAATTGTGGGGACCTGCACTTGTTCTTGCTTCACAACTTGGTGAGCAGGTCAGATTCCAAAATTACAGAATGTTTAATACTGCTGATGCTCACATCTCATATCCAATCTAGACAGTCCCTTTTGGTTGTTACGATGTTTTTCTTGTACCTCCTTTGTTGGGGAAATAATTTCGGTCCATATTTGCAATGCAGTTCTATGTTGATACAGTAAAGCAAATGGCACTTCGCCAGTTGGTTGCGGGGTCACCTCTGCGCACATTATGCCTTTTAATTGCCGGGCAACCAGCAGAGGTGTTCTCTACTGAAGCCTCAATTGGTGGGCATCCTAGTGCGTTCAATATGCCTCAGCAGTCTCAACAGGTAATCCCAGTAGGATATAGGAAGAAGCCAAGCAATCTTGATTTTGCATTGTGTTGGTGGTTTTGGTTTGACTTGGAAGTTAAAACTTAAGTTTTTACTGGCAATTTCAGGTTGGATCTAATGGTATGCTTGACGATTGGGAAGAGAATCTGGCTGTAATAACTGCAAATAGAACCAAAGGTGACGAGCTTGTAATTATTCACCTTGGTGATTGCTTGTGGAAGGAAAAAAGAGAGGTATAGTTTTCGTTCTTTTATTTATTCCATTTAATGATTTATGTTGCTCTCCATTCTGCTTCTGATTTGGGACATATATGATAGATTACGGCTGCACACATCTGCTATTTAGTTGCTGAAGCAAACTTCGAGCCATACTCGGACAGTGCAAGGCTTTGCCTAATAGGAGCAGATCATTGGAAATGTCCTCGAACTTATGTTAGTCCAGAAGCTATTCAGGTAATTTGAAATCCCCTTAGTTCTTAAGTTACATCTTCCACAGTATTTGACTGTTCTGGTCACGTGTATGTTTTGTGTCCTTTTCCCACAAAATATCGTGTATGCCATGTCTTTTTGCCAGTTGCTCTCTTGCTTTGCCAGGTAGACTCTATGGTTGTCAATCTCTCAAGTTTTAGGGATTTTTCAAGGTTCAAACAAGGGTTGCTGAGATGAGTGCTATCATCATGGTTTAGTTAGTGGTTACCCAACAGATGATAAGATTAATAATGATATTATTATGGAAAAAGTAAGGATATAGATCCTTTTGTAGTAAATATGTAAAATCCCAACTTAGGTGGGGTAGATAAAGTAGAGGATAGTCCACATGTTATAGTTAGAGGATTGCCGAGGAAATCTGTAAGTCAGCCATTAAGGGATATTTAGAGTTCAATGGTCTATCTTTATACATGTTTTGACAGAGCATTGTGGCATCATTGTATTCATGTCCTACACCTAGTGAGAAAAGGCTTTGGTGGTTGTAACTTGTTACATGTGTCTACATTGTTAAAAAATGACATTTTCTTTCTTAATTATCTCTTGACTAATAGTTTAAACATCAACTAGTTATTTTAATAAATCAGTCTAGTGTTTTGTAAGCTTTAAAATGATCTATCTACTTTGTGCCACCTCAGCAGCGATTGCTTTCTTAAAGAACATGTTCAATATGATTTGATATTTTTTTATGTATGACGTGTCTCTGATATAACTCAAACTCATCTTATGGCTGCTTGGACAGAGGACCGAGTTATATGAATATTCAAAGCTACTTGGAAACTCTCAGTTTGTTTTGCATTCATTTCAACCATATAAGCTTATATATGCATATATGCTAGCTGAAGTGGGAAAGGTTTCAGACTCATTGAAGTAAGTTCGTGGAGTACTGTCTGCAACATTATTCTCAATAGGATCTATCTCATTATTGTTATGTGATCTCAGGTACTGCCAAGCAGTATTGAAATCTTTGAAAACTGGCCGTGCCCCGGAAGTAGAAACATGGAAACAGCTGGCATTATCTCTTGAGGAGAGAATTAAGACCCACCAACAGGTACTTCTCTTTATTTATTCTTAAATATTGTGATAGTTTTGTTACTTACCCTCTTGTATATTCGTTCAGGGTGGATATGCTGCAAATTTAGCTCCTGCAAAATTAGTCGGCAAGTTGCTCAATTTTTTTGATAGCACTGCCCATCGAGTTGTTGGTGGTTTACCACCACCAGGTCCATCATCATCACAAGGTACCATTCATGGAAGTGAACAACATTACCATCAGATGGCACCAAGAGTATCCAGTAGCCAGTCAACAATGGCCATGTCTTCTTTAGTTCCATCTGCTTCAATGGAACCCATAAGTGAGTGGACAGCTGATAGTAATAGAATGGCAAAGCCTAACAGAAGTGTTTCAGAGCCAGATATTGGTAGAACCCCAAGACAGGTGTGTGAGTGCTGTGAAAGCCGCCCTGGAAGATTTTCACCTTCCTCTGTGTTTTGATTGAGTAGCATATTTTATTTAAACTTAAAAAATAAATTTGGTTGATTTATCCCAGGAAACGACATCGCCTGATGCACAAGCAAAAGTCCAGCAGGTATCAGGGGGTGCATCACGCATTTCTCGATTTGGTTTTGGGTCACAACTTTTGCAAAAAACAATGGGGCTAGTCTTGAGACCTCGCTCTGGAAAACAGGTATGATTAGTTGTTGTATAGAGTTTTATTCTCAATTTTACTTCTGAGTTCCGTTTTATTCTCAATTGTACTTCTGAGTTCTGATTTTGCCTATTCAAATGGTTTGTATTCTGCTCTATCCTAAGGCTAAGTTGGGTGAGAAAAACAAGTTCTATTATGATGAAAAGCTGAAGAGATGGGTAGAGGAAGGTGCTGAAATTCCAGCTGAAGAAGCTGCTCTGCCACCACCACCTCCAACAACTGCTGCTTTCCAGAATGGGTCAGCTGATTACAACTTGAAATCTGCATTGAAGACAGAAGGTTTGACCCCGAATGAGTTCTCGGCCACAAGAACTTCAAGTCCTGAACTTAGTCCAGGGATGCCACCAATACCACCTAGCTCAAATCAATTCTCTGCTCGCAGTCGCTTGGGTGTTCGGTCAAGGTAATAACTTACTTGTCAGATCTTGTTAAATAAAGTAATAGTTGTAAGCAGATTGCAATTTTGTTTTAGTTATATTGTCTGCTTTAAATCATTATAAATTGGGCCTCTTGTTAGCTTCTCTATGAGATTATAAAATTTGAAACGGAAACCTTTCAAGAAGTATAGATAGGAGATGCACTTCACCTGATTATAACTAATACAGACACCTCTTCTATTTTTTTTATACAATCGCTCACCACCCTTATTGGTTAGAGAAGTTGCACTCGCCTCTTCTCAGATCTGTTTAAATGAGTTACAACTCCCTTGAGACATACACCTGTCTATTCTGTAAAGGTAATCAATGAATGTTTCAGTGTCTTTTACAAAATGTAATTGATGGAATTGTTTATGGATTATTCAGATATGTTGACACCTTCAACCAAAATAGTGGAAGCTCTGCAAACTTGTTTCAGTCTCCTTCGGTTCCATCTGTGAAACCCGCTCTTCCCCCCAATGCAAAGTTTTTTATTCCTGCTCCTGCACCATCATCTAATGAGCAGAATATGGAGGCTATTGCCGAAAGCAACCTAGAAGATAGTGCAGCTAATGAAAATCCTTCTACATCTTCCACAAATGATTGGTCATACCAATCTCCGAAACATGCACAAACGATGACCATGCAAAGGTTTCCAAGTGCCGGTAACATCTCAAAACAGGGGCAAACAGATGGCAATAGCTCCAATTTTTCCCATTCTCGTCGAACAGCTTCATGGAGTGGAAGTTTTAATGATTCATTTAGCCCTCCAAAAATGGGCGAAGTTAGGTCTTCAGGGCAAGCTTTGAGCATGACACCATCAACATTTAACCCTGATCCATCTTTAATGCAACCGCCGCCTATGAGAAGTAGTAGTTTTGGTGAAGATCTTCAAGAGGTTGAACTATGAGCATATACTCAAGCTTGTAAATATCAAATTTTGTTTTTGATCATCAGAATAATTGGGACGTCCCTGCTTCTGCATTTCTCTAGAAGTACGGAATAGTGAAACACATCAGATGGAGTTCATACAGAAACAGAAATATATCCATCTCCCTGCCCCGCCGTTCCTGTTCTCTTCTCAATATTTTTTAAGTTCCCAACTTTCGACCTGGTGATGTATCATTAAATATGGTCTGCTTACTTGATAGCAGGTGTTGTTTTGTTTAAAATGCCAAGGAGCTGACCCCAGCTACCATATCAGGATTATGGAACTGGTGTATTATAGCAGAAAATACGACTCCTATTTAGGACCCATTTGTTCATTTTATTAAACAAGAAACACAATGCCCTGCCAGGGAGGGAAAATATGCCCTCAAAAGATCAAGACAAAGTACAGTGTATGGAATTGTAACATATAGTTTCATCCCTTTTGTATTTGTTTCAGTTATTAAATGATATTATATTTCTAGATCACCCTTCAGTTTTTATTTATGTATGGGGCAAGGGGTGTGAGCCATTCACTCGCCAGTCATTTTAAGGTAGGAAAAATCTTCGTGTTTAATGAACTAACAAAATGATTTACATGCGTCAAAAAAAAAAAATGATTTACATTTACCTTTCCCTAAAAGTTGGTAGCTACAAGGACGCTGAATTGTTGAGGTATGAGTTCGAATTTAAAATTTTTCACTTACCCACACTAAAAGGTTAAGGTGTATGATTCCTTCCCAATTGTAGGGATTATAATTATACATGTATACATTTTGTCAAAAAAAAATTATACATGTATACATTTACAAACAGAGGTTGACTTTAAGTGGTGAATCAAATTTTTAAAGGTTGAGTCTTACTAAGTGGTGAATTAAACTTCAAATCTTGGTAAGATATGTATTTACATTTATACACGTTTTAAATAAGATTACCTTTTTTTTATCAAAAACAAGAAAGTGCACAATTTTTTATTGAAATTAATTTAAATTATTGTTTTATCTTTTTTTTTGAAAGAAATTATTGTTTTATCTAAGGAAAAACATAATGAATCCATATTTGTTTGATTTTATAATCGAACAAAGCTTTAAATTCTAACTTTTTAAGTCCAAATTTTCTCCTGTATGTGGTGATCCTTCTGAAATTTTAAAATATTCTGCTCGCGTTTTAGAACTTGAATTGTTTTTTATTCGTTCAAATTTTAAAACTTGAACACCCTTATACATATATGAAATTTCATAATTTTACACATTAAAATTATAAAATTTGAGCAACCTAAAATAATTATATAACTTAAACAACCTCATGTTATTATTGAGACAATTCTAGTTTTTTACGCTGTTTTATATATTGATGCTCCTCTTAATTCTCCCGCCATTTAAAGCTAAACATTGCACTTCACCTAAAATTGTGGATGTTCCTGTTATTTCAAAGCCAAGCATTGCAGCTAAATTTGTTGATCCTCCCCTAATATGAAGTCCGACATTGCAGTAATTATATTATCAGAATGATTTAATACTTTAGGTATAATGTTTGACTTTTTTTTTTTGATACATAGTATAATGTTTGACTTTATATTCGTAAAAATAAATTTCTAAGTACGAATTCAAAATATACTATTTTAACCAATTCATATACTAGTACTTAAAATTGTGATATCATTAAATGAAATTTTATACATACATACATATATGATATATGGGCCTGTGTCGAATCCTTAAGCCCATATCCAATATGAGCCCATACCTTCAAAACCCTAACCCTATAAAAACAAATTGCGCACAAAACATTTCAGTTCCTCCTCTTGTTTGGTAGCTTTCTGCTTCAGCCGCATCAGCGATTTGAGCAGAGAAATTCACAAGCAATCATGGGTAAGTTACTTCAATTTCATCGATGTATGAAGCTATTTCGATTTGGTTCATGATCAATGATAAGTAATGGAATCGATTTTGCAGGTAAGGTTCACGGTTCACTTGCTCGTGCCGGAAAAGTGAGAGGCCAAACACCAAAAGTGGCCAAGCAGGATAAGAAGAAGAAGCCCCGTGGTCGTGCTCACAAGCGTATGCAGTACAATCGCCGTTTCGTCACCGCTGGTATTGCTCAAAACCCTAATTTTTTGCAAACCCTAAAACCCTAGAATTTTTTTTTTTTTTTTTAATTTATTAGATTAGATTAGTACATGTAGAACATGCGAAAGTGTATATATTTTTGATGTGTGAATTTTGGTTGTTGTGTTATTGTAGTTGTGGGATTCGGCAAGAAGAGAGGACCCAACTCATCTGAGAAGTAAAAATGGAGGCTAGAAGAATTATGTTTATTAGTTTCAAAAATATGTTATTGATTTTTGTTTTATTTTATTTTATTTTCCGGAGTTAGTGTTTTTGTTGTGATATTGATGATATGTGAACGGTTTTTGTGCTAGTTAAATATCAAACATCATTTATTTTGCTTACAGTTCTGAATTCTGATTCACTTTCTTATTCGCCTTATTGTAGTTTCTTTGTTTTTGTTTCTTATGTCAACATGTTATTGGATTTAAGATCTTAATCATTTGTTTTTTTAGTGTGCTGGTTACATTAATTAAATTGTTGGTGTTCAAATTAAATGCACGTAGTTTTGGTTATTAGGTGATAAATTAATGGTTTTAGACAATGTTATACATTGTCTTCATGCACCATTGCTAGACATTGGAAAAATATGAAATGAGTTTCTAGCAAGTAGTAATGTTGTATTACTACCTCTGTTTATGGCTAATCGCTAATGTACTATTTGGTAAACCCCTGAAATTGCATATGTTGGTATCTTCCATGCTAACAACTGCAAATGTGACTTCTCAATTTGGATTACGTATTTACCAAATCTAAGTCTAGAAATTGAATTTTTCTGTTTATTGATAGCCTTGGATTATTCTTAGATATTGTGTGATGGAATGGGTGAAGAATGCATTGGACATGCGGCTTGGTTATTTAAAATTAAATGCATTTCATTCCATATCCCTCGACTTTTCTCTAACCCTTAGTAATTGGTTTCACCAGTTTGAAATGTATGAAATGTCACTTGATAATTTGTCATTGTGTCCATCTGTCAGCTTCACCTGTGTTTCTTTTCTCCTGTATGTATTCTACTTGGAGTTTTTTGGTATTACAATTTAACGTGGCCTGCAGTGTTTTTGCACCAAGTTCCCCTGCATATGTGTCCTTGTCTCACATGTCGGCAAGTCATGTCTTATTATCCTGTTTGTTGTTTAAGTTGTAAAGGTTATTTAGGGTAGGAGGCTTAGGAAGTGAATGATGGTTTGGCATTGAGGTCTCAACTCTCGACCATAAGCTTCATGTTATTAGTCACAACCTTAGTTTCTTCTGCTGTATATTTCACTGTAGTTGCTTCTGCTTTATAATTCATCGGTGTATTCTGAAATTAAAGTTTCAATAATTTTCTTTGTCCTGGTTCCTTATTCAGCTTTGCTTGTTTGTTTAAACCATTCTCATGAATAAAAAATTCAATTTCCAAACTATTTGATTTTCATTTGGCACTATGAATAGATAGTAAAATGTGGAATTATACCATACTACACGCTACAGTTTTGCGTGGCAAACAAAAATTTAGGTTACCTGATTCTGTCTTGGTTCTAACTCATTGTTCTCTATCAAACATCTTATTTAATTTCCTTTGTTGAAAGTTGTGATGATGGGAATGAAGATTGAGTAAATTATGTTCTAACCGCTGAACTGTTGTTGCTTAATTTATTTGTTTTTAAATAATGCATGATCTATTAATTTTCAAGTATCTATATCTATATGCTTGACACCATTTTCCACCAACACTGTTAGTCTGTTAGCGATCGCCTTGTGCTCTTTGTTGTGTTCACTGCCTTCATCGTGGCCTGCCATCTTAGCATAAAGGTTGAAAATTTAATGTTCTTGTATAGTACTAAGTTCTCGATTACTTGTAGTTGTAGTATGTCACAGTAAGGTTGTATATGATCGAAGTATATGACACGTACAAATAATTCTACTTTGGAAAAATATGTAGTAATCCAACAATATTCTACTTTCATAATTTAATTTCTTTATTACAATTGAAGGTGATAAAAAAATAATCAATACAATAATCATGGTACACTGCACAAGCACAGCCCCTCTACAAAGAGAGAGGATATCAACAAATGAATTCCTACACTAAGAACAAAAGAATAAACTGTTTGGATGTATTGCATATTCCAATTATTTTGTCTCTTATACATTTTTATAGGGTCAGTTAGAATAATGTTATATATAGCTTAATGACTCTCCACTATATTTCCTAGTTTAGAAAAAATAATGTTTATATATATGGCTAAGCATCATTTGGTGCGATCCAATGTCTTCCATTAACGAAGCTCTTCCTGATAAATGGATGTGCAGCTTCAAAATCCAACTCTCGAGCCCATGAAACCCCACGTACTGCCTCTACTCCTGGTCCCCAACACTTGTACACTCCAAAGAACACAGTCCTAATTAAGTTTCATCAAATATCAAACAAGACATGCATGAGATTACTCACAAACTCAGCATGATAATAATAATGTCAACACCAAAGAAATTTAAAGAAGGATGGATATAGGGAGGTTACTTGTTTTTGTTGTTGGCGTGGTCCCAATCGTCCCAACCACCGGGTGCAACTATATTATCGAAGTATGTGTATGCGTACACTATTCTCGAGTATTGGCCCATTGCACGTCCAACATATAGTCGGCCTGTGCCCGTCACTTTGCACCGTACAAATGCGAATCCTGTCTTCTCGTATGGGTAGTTCCTATCATGGGCTGCTATGGCTCCGTACCTCGTTGCTATTGAATGTAGCTCGCAATCCTGAGACAATCAATCAATATTATCATTTGTACTTAACCTCAGTGGATTGGTCAAGGTAGATAGACTCATCACCCTCACTCACCCATGGAGAGAAATTGGAATAATGTTATATGTTGCAGTAATGCCAGTAAATCAATAGTTAACGTTCATGTCTCCGTGGTAAAAAGTCACAACTATGCAAGTATTTACCCTTTGTCAATTGCCTTATATAATGTCCTTTTAAGTTTTAAGCATCTCAATGTTTGGAATCCTCCCACTGAATTTTTAGTGTGATGACACAAAAGTGCAATGTGACAGAAAATAAAAATGTTCTTTCTTTTCTTAAATTAAATCTTAAAAAATCCATTAGACAATGTTGGCAAAAT
>OX638069.1:38980577-39188063 GCA_951804385.1 Trifolium dubium
GATGGTACGGGACTAACAAATTAAATTCTTCTTCTTTTGGAAATTTGAAACTACCAAAAGAAACCGTGAACGCAACATGTAGTGTACTCCTATTCAATATTTGGAAGAAGGAATAAAGACAAAGGCTCAAACAGAAGCAATCAATTTTTTGTAATGTTTGTCTATTTTAAAATATTTTTAATTTTAATATCAAACAAGTTAATTAATGCCACCTATATATGTTATGTAGCATGCATGATGGCGTAAAGAGAGTATAAATTAAATAGTACTAAGGCAAAGAGGCCCTCCCAATATATTAGGAATGGCGTGTCAGCAAGATGGCTTTGGTAAGTACTACCTGGATTTCTGCTGATATTTTTTATTTTTATTTTTATTTTAGTAGAAAGATTTCTGCTGATTTTACTTGATGTATATATATGGGTTTAGAGTACGAGTGTGAATTATAACAAAAAAAAGAGTATGAGTGTGAATGTTAATGGATTAAAAATAAAACTACAAATTAATTTGAAAAAGTTTAAAATAATATCATTAAGATCATAGTTTAGATTATTTTGCAAACGATAATAAGAAGATAAAACAAATGACAAAGTCAATTGATTCAAGTAGTAAAGATTTTATATTTTTTAAGTATGTGATTAGAGATTCGCTTCTTAACTTATGTTTATAGAAATAATTCGATAAGGAGGAGAGAACTTATATTATATGCCTCAACAAAAATTGACGGAACTTAATCGTTGTTAATGATGATAAAAACTTTCTACCAATATCATGTCGACAACAAAAAAAAAACAAAATATCAAGGCTCCCAGGTATGGCCTTTTACATTTCATTGAAAAAGTCATATAGCCTTTGTTTGTTAAACACAAATGGTATGGATCACAGCATCCCCTTTATAATCATTGATTAGAAAATGAATAAAGTTTAAATAATTTATGATGATTCTTATTTCTTTTTCAACCAAAAGTTTAATTATTTTGACATAAAATGTCCAATCATACTTTATCATGGTGATGCTTTAATTTTTTCTAAAATATATCAACCCAAATGTAAGATATGATGTCGATATCTATGTAAATAAAAATCTATGTAAATAAAAATCATATTGTATATACTAATTAAGTTATTCTAATCAATTTACTCAAAAAAAGAAGTAAATATATTATGAAGTTGTTGTCTCACTTTAAAAAGTCAAATTCACCGATAATGATATTAATCAGAAAAATATTAAATAATACAAAATATAATGTCCTTTGGATGCAAGTATATATAAACTATTTTCTTTTTTGAAGTAAATATTGTATAAACTATTTTTCATATTTTACTTATATGAAAAATATTATGTGAAACTGAATCTTGAATAAGGGTAGGAAAATAAACATTAATTATTACTCCATTTTGTCTACTTAATTATCAAAACAAAAAAAAAAATTATAAGAAAGACATTGGGAATAAAATAAGGTTAGGAAAATATACATTACTACCCCACTGTCACATCACCATAGGCACACACCCTCTAATTCATATTCATTCAATATTCCTTCCCTTACATTACATGATGATATATTTTCCTTTATCATTGGATTCGTAATTCTATAAATATAACAACATTAGGAACCAAGGAATTTATATATGCACTACATCATATAAAGTTAAAGACTAAAGCTTGAAAAAAGTAGTAGTAATTTATATTATATTTAGAAGGGAAAAAAATATGATAGGTAAAAAGTTTGAGGGCTGGGAATGCATAAATGGCGGGTTGCAGTGCTGTGGGAACTTGTCGCCGGAGCCACACTATCCATCGATAACTAGGTACCCGAAAGGAACATCACCGCCGGTGGAAGGATCATCAGAGGCAGCCATAACTGCTGTTTTCTGCGTTATGGGAATGACTTGTGCTGCCTGTGCTGGATCTGTAGAGAAAGCCATCAAACGCTTACCTGGAATTCTAGAGGCTATGGTTGATGTCTTGAATGATAAAGCTCAAGTTCAATATTATCCATCCATTGTTAACGTGAGTATATATTATTCAATCTCAATATTTAATTAATTATTAGGTGTTTTATAGTAGTAATTATCTTTATCATGCTTCTTGCTTGCATTTTTGTTATTGCATATAAACTATTTTTTGTTAAACTAATCATGCTTTATATGCGTTTGGATATGCTTAGTTTTGTGAGTTGCATTACACATCACGAAAAGTTGGGTAGAGTGTCTTCCATCTTTTATGACTTGAAAAATATATAGTATACTTGTGAAAACAACCACTAAATTTTAACAATAATTTTTCATTCCATCTTCTTCGTGTGTGCAAATTAAATGAACCTCTTCATTTTTTCTTTCAACTAAACTAAACTATTCTTCTTTTTTTCCTTAATTTTTGAATAATTTTGGTTTTCATATTTGTGAAATTTTCAATTGTAGAATCTAATGCCACAAATTTGTAGAATTTTCAACAAGCTGAAGTAAAAAATTGTAGAATTTTTGTAAAGCATAGTTCTACGAATCTAATGCCACAAATTTCGTGTTTTTTTTAGACAATCATAGAGAGACAAATTAAAGTAAAACCTTTTCGGTTTTTAGATTTGTGAATTTGTCTTTAAATCTTACGTTTTGAAGAGTGGACTTTGTGTTAATGAAATGTTTTGAGTCCTTAGAAATTACTCCCTCTGTACCAAAATATATGTCGTTTTGAGAAAAAAAATTGTACTACAATATATGTCGTTTTACATTACCAATGAAGCATTTAATGCTCTTTTTCTTTTTATACCCTTAATTATTTATTTCTCTTTCTTATTTCAATTCTATAATTTGTCTTTCACGTACCATTAATGAGGGATAATTTTGTAAACTAACTCATAATTTATCTTTTCCATACAACAATGATTACATTTCTTAATTTGTGTGATATGGTCAAAACGACATATATTTTGGTACGAAGGTAGTATATTGTTTGCCGTTATTTGCATTGCGCCCTGTTTAAAGAGCTTTACTTTATATTTTTAAAAATTTTTTTGTAATAATTATGAAAAATTATGTTAGAAATATAACATTTAATTAATTAATACAAGGTATCATTTTAGAAAAAATATACCGGAGGAAAAAATTTCTTCCTCCCCACTCATCTTTTTTTTAAGTAAAAAATACTTATAACATTTCATTAATCTCCACACACATCTTTAAAAACTATAATAATCTTACTTTATTATAGTACCAAAAAAAAACTTACTTTATTAATTATATGCTCCACTTTATTCCTTCCTTCCTTCCCACAATCCCACACCCATATCAATTTCAGATATCACTTTTCACAGCCAAAATTTCTAACAGTATTATGGTCATACACACACACTAGGCTACTCCATCCGGTATTAATTATAAACAAATTTTATTTTTTATATTTGTTGAATAACTGATATATCTGATATGTATCTATATACAGGAAGAGAAGATACGTGAAAGCATTGAAGATGCGGGATTTGAAGCCAAATTCATGGGGGAGAGTTCCAACAACACATCGCTTCAAATATGTCGAGTACACATAGGTGGCATGACTTGTACATCTTGCACCACCAGCGTAGAATCAGCTCTTCAATCACTTCGCGGGGTGCAAATAGCACAAGTGGCTTTAGCAACCTCAGAAGCAGAAATCCATTACAACCCAAATATCACAAGCTACAATCAAATAATGGAAGCTATAGTAGACACAGGTTTTAAACCTGTACTAATAAGCAAAGGAGAACACATTAGCAAAGTTGAACTTAAAATTGATGGCATAAAAAATGAACAATCAATGAATATCATTGAACAATCTCTTAGAAAACTCCAAGGTGTTGAAACCATAGAGACATATCAAGATATTAATAACATTGTCTTAACTTATAAACCTTATATGACAGGACCAAGAACATTCATTGAAGTCATTGAATCTACTGGATCAGGTTGTTTTAGAGCTGTGATATTTACAAATGATGGAGGAAGAAAAGCACATAAGCAAGAGGAAATTAATAGATACTTCAAATTATTAATATGGAGTTTGGCATTTACTATTCCTGTTTTTTTGACATCTATGGTTCTTATGTATATACCTGGAGTTAAACATATTTTAGAAATTAAAATTGTTAATATGCTGAACATTGGATTGCTCATAAAGTGGGAATTTTCGACACCGGTACAGTTCATCATAGGAAGAAGATTCTATGTTGGAGCTTATAAAGCTTTGAGAAAAGGTTATGCCAACATGGATGTGTTGATAGCATTAGGAACAAATGCAGCTTATTTCTATTCTGTCTATGTTGTTGGAAGAGCTGTTTTTTCTTCCCATTTCAAAGGTAGTGATTTTTTTGAAACAAGTTCTATGTTAATTTCTTTTATTCTACTTGGGAAGTATTTGGAAGTGTTGGCTAAAGGTAAAACATCACAGGCAATTGCAAAACTTATGGATTTGACACCTGATACAGCAATCTTATTAACTCAAGATGATAAGGGAAATGTTATAGGTGAAAGAGAAATTGATAGTAGGTTGATACAGAAGAATGATGTGACCAAAGTTGTGCCGGGCGCAAAAGTAGCATCGGATGGTTTTGTTGTTTGGGGACAAAGTCATGTGAATGAGAGTATGATAACTGGTGAGGCAAAGCCTGTTGCTAAGATAAAGGGTGATATGGTAATTGGTGGTACTTTGAATGAGAATGGTGTTTTGCATGTTAAGGTAACAAGGGTTGGATCAGAAAGTGCACTTTCTCAGATTGTTAGACTTGTTGAGTCTGCTCAGATGGCTAAAGCTCCTGTTCAGAAATTTGCAGATCAGATTTCTAAATACTTTGTTCCTATAGTAAGTCTAAATTTCTAAAATTACCTAGCTTTTTTTTCTTTTCATTATACGATGATTTTGCTCTTTAAGTGTGTGTTTGGTTCTACGGTAATAAAAATCAATGGTCGAGACAAAAGCTCAAGACTCATGCTTCAAGTTATAGTAAATTCTGGAGGTAAAATCAATTCTTCTCGAGTACATGCAAAACATGTCAAAATCAATACAACGACTCTAAAATTAATTTTGCCTCCTTCAGAAGTGAAACCAAATACAAATTTAAAGAAAAAAGTGGTATGCATGATTATGCTTGTAATGAATCAATACTAACAAAATTGTATTTTACATATACTTAAAAAATTAGTGATGTTTTTGCAGGTCATTGTAATATCTCTTTCAACATGGATTTCTTGGTTTATAGCTGGACAGTTGCATACATACCCAAAATCATGGATACCAAAATCAATGAATAGTTTTGAGCTTGCACTACAGTTTGGGATTTCAGTCATGGTTATAGCTTGTCCTTGTGCTCTAGGCCTAGCCACTCCTACAGCTGTCATGGTTGGTACCGGTGTTGGTGCAACTCAAGGTGTGTTGATCAAAGGTGGTCAAGCATTAGAAAATGCACACAAAGTGAGTGAATAACATTGCCATAATTAATTTCATGCATAACTGTTCTCTCATATTGCCATTTCCAATACAGAAAATTCACTTGCTAAATTTTTTGTAGGTGAATTGCATTGTGTTTGATAAGACAGGAACACTCACTATTGGAAAGCCATTGGTTGTAACTACAAAACTCTTCAAAAACATGTCACTTAAAGATTTCTATGAATTTGTTGCTGCAGCAGAGGCAAGCCTTCTTCTATTCATCATTAAATAAAGTTACTATCAATTTATTCTTCTATTAGTTAGTCAGTTTGGTCTTCAAATGTGTCCGGTGTTAGTCAATTTTCATATCGATCAAATTACTGTTATTATTCAATAACGTTTATTGTTAAATCTATATATTTAGGTGAATAGTGAACATCCAATAGCAAAGGCCATTGTTGAGCATGCCAAAAATATCACAGAAAATGAACAGAATCATTCATCATGGCCAGAAGCAAAAGACTTTGTGTCTGTTGCAGGACATGGAGTGAAAGCAATTGTTAAAAACAAGCAAATAATGGTTGGCAATAAAAAACTGATGCTAGATCATAACATAGCTATGTCAGTAGAAGCTGAAGAAATGCTAGCAGAAGCCGAAAGCATGGCTCAAACCGGGATTTTAGTATCATTGAATGGAGAAGTTGTTGGGGCTCTTGCTGTGTCTGATCCATTGAAACCTGATGCAAAAGAAGTTATATCTATTCTTAAATCTATGAATATAAGGAGCATAATGGTGACAGGTGATAATTGGGGAACTGCAAATTCAATAGCTAGACAAGCTGGGATTGAAACTGTCATGGCAGAAGCTCAGCCTGAGACTAAAGCTACTAAAGTCAAAGAATTGCAGGTACAAACTATATTATGATCCCAAATTCCCAAATCATCAACTTAATCTTTGAAATTCTAGAATCACACATTAATATTCTTTAATTAAATTTCAAAATTATCCTTGAAAGTGCCGAAAATCATCTATCATATTAGTCCTTCTGAGATATATTGAGGGTGTAAATTGTCTGACTTATGCGATCAAGTAGTTTCCGTACTTTCAAGGATAATTTTGAAATTTCCTTAGTCGTAAATATCTTATTATTGAAAGCTAGTACCATTTTAAAGACTAAGTTCACATTTATTTCACATGTTTATATGAAACATTGACATTTTAGATTGAAGGTTTGTCCAGTGTCAGACATGTGTCAATATCTGACACTGACACAACATCGACACACATAATTACTCACACGATTATTCCATTTTCTCAAATTATTACCATTGTCAACATGTCAGTGTCGAGTCTGATGTCTAGTACTGATTTCATTTACTTGCTTGCAGAGTGCTGGATACACAGTAGCAATGGTTGGAGATGGTATAAATGACTCACCAGCATTAGTAGCAGCTGATGTTGGAATGGCAATAGGTGCTGGAACAGACATAGCTATTGAAGCAGCTGACATTGTTCTAATGAAGAGTAACTTGGAGGATATAATAACTGCCATTGACCTTGCAAAGAAAACTTTCTGCCGTATTCGTCTAAATTACATTTGGGCTCTTGGCTACAATCTTCTAGCAATTCCTGTTGCTGCTGGCATCCTTTATCCGTCTACAAAATTCCGGTTACCGCCTTGGGTTGCTGGAGCTGCAATGGCCGCATCTTCGATTAGTGTTGTTTGCTCTTCCCTATTGTTAAAGAAATATAAGAGACCAACCAAGCTTAACAACTTGGAGATGAATGGTATTCAGATTGAATCATCAACTTGTCAATTGTAAATGTAATAACTAGTCTTGTAACATAAGTATAAAACTATACTGTAATAACTAGTCTTGTAAAAAAAATACTCTAATATGAGTAATTATTCTAAATCATCATACACATACCAATATCTGTCTGGAACTATATGATAAGACCTTCTACAAATTTTTAGATGTATTTATTACTCATTTTCCAAATGTATCCTTATTAATCATTATTAGCGTTTTGTCTTGAAATATGAAAAGTCAATAATAATCATTTACTACACAAAGGATAATTTTGTAAAAGTCACACATTTCAAACAATTTTTTTACTCCAACAACTTTTCTTTAATACCGTTGATTTTTGTCAGGTGTGGTTCCAGTTTTCTTTAACGGTTTAGCGATTTTTAGTCCGAAACCGAGTGATGCTCAGTCTTAGTTGTAGTTATAGACTACAATATAGAACTATGTTCCACTGCCACATTCATATTCATATTTATCAACTACATCACGCGGCTGCATGAATATTACTTCATGCATGTATAACTATTAAATTGAGTTTAATTCAATCTAATAAAATCGATTTATAAGATAATGATCGCTTTCAATTACAAATAAATTTTCAAACATCATTTTAGCCAATTTAAAAGTTAAAACTCTTAATAGTAACCAATGGAGTATAAAGAGGTATGAGAATTGAGGAGATATTGAACATACTCTTATTACTCGCTCAAAAAAAAAATAATTCTTATTACATTTGTTCTTTATTATAAGAGACAAATTTACTTTCTGAATTTATTAAAAAAACTAATATATTTGGTCTATTAGATACATCTATTTTTAATAAATCTAAAATGTACATTAATCTTAGTGGTTATACAAAGTGCCATTATTAATATTTTTAACATCATATGGTTTTGCAGGAACAGTTGCAGATTTATGGATAAAAAAATAGATCGGAGAACTGCTATCAATTTAATTATTTCTAATGTTTCTCTTAGTGGTAATTGTACTAACATTTCAGGTGCTCCTAACATGATAGAATTTGTGATTCTTAAAGCTTTTAATGTCCTCCTAAGGCTCCTAGAATCAAAGAGATCTTATGGCATCCTCCTTTAGTATCTTGGATTAAATGCAACTCTGATGGAGCTGCTCATGGTAGCCCTGGCAATGCAGCTTGTGGTGGTGTTTTCAGAGACTATCAAGCTAATTTTTTAGGTTGTTATGCTTCCAATATTGGTGTCTCTTTTGCGCTCCATGCTGAATTGATGGGAGCTATTTTGGCAATTGAAATTGCGTTTGATAAAGGATGGCATCATCTTTGGCTTGAAACTGATTCACAGCTTGTTACTTTGGCTTTTAAACAGCCTCACATTATCCCATGGAATCTTCATAACAGATGGCAGAACTGCATGCATATCCTTTCACAAATGAATTTCAAAGTCACTCACATTTTTAGAGAAGGAAATTGTTGTGCTGATAAATTGGCAAACATTGGTTTATCAACAAATAGTTTCACCTGGTGGAATAGCTTGCCTAGTTCTATTTGGAATGATTTCAACCACAATAGACTTGGTTTACCTTTATATAGATTTTGTTGATGTTATTGTTGATGCTCTTGTTTGAATATTTCTCTTATCTCTGCACTCTTTTTCCCTTCATCAAGGTTTTATCCCATTGGGTTTTCCTTGGTAAGGTTTTTAATGAGGCAGAGATTTTTTACACCTTGGGTTTTGGTCTAGTCCCCCCAAGGTTCCTTTGTATCTTTCTTATTTTATTTTATTTTAATATATTTCACTAGGGTATTTTTTAGGTGATTTCTTCGGGGTGCCAACATAGTTGGGATGCCTTAGATGTCATCTTTGTACCCTTGTGGCTTTTATAAAAAAAAAAAATGTACATTAATCTTTTATAATAAAGAACGAATGTAGTATTATAGTAGCCCTTATTAATTGTGCCAATCTGAAAAACATGAATAAATTAATAAAGAAATTTGTTTTAAGGCTTTCACACATTTAAGAAGCCTCCCATGTTGTTAGACTATAGACCCATATGCGGACGAAAAAAAATATGGGAAAAATGAAAAGTCAATGGAACCCATGAATGTTGTTTACTCCCTCCGTCCCAAAACTATTGTCCTTTTAGAGTTATGCACGTAGATTAAGAAACAATAAAGATTGATAAGTTAAGTCTCTTTTACCCTTACTTTATTAAGAAAGAAAAAATATATTTAATTAATGCTTTAACTTTTGTAAAGATACAAATGGTAAATTAACTTTAATTTTACATTGATTTCCGAAAAGGACAATAGTTTTGGAAAAAGGACAATAGTTTTGGGACGGAGGGAGTACTTTTTTTTTTTTTACGTAATGAATGGTGTTTACTACTAGTAGTTGATTAGTTCAAACCGGTAACACCATACTCTTTTCTGGAGAATAATGCTAACCCATACTTGCAATTAAAGGGTGCCAGTTTCTATCTTCACATGTAGTGACACACCTTTAGCATGTGGTATGGTAAATTGAGGCCAAAATAAGTATTATAGATTTAAATGAATGTTTGGTTTCTTATTTTCAAAAAATAAAATAAAATTTTGATCTTTCCTTTTAAAAACCAGATTTTTGGTCTCCCAATTTATTTATTTTTCTCTTGATTTTGGTCCCTCGTTACAATTTCTTGTCGTCATTTTTTTATGAAATTACTTATTTATTTATAACACGAAAAGTAATATGCATGTTTCACATTCAAAAGGAATAAGGCCTAAAAGAAGATTTTATAAAAAGTTACATTTGTCACCTTATAAATTATTCTTGTTAAGAATGAATAAACATCAGTGCCGGCTCCGACATTTTGGAGGTCCCAAGCAAATAATTAAAATGGACCCTTAATAAAAATTGAACTAAAAAAAAAACTATTTTTTTAAAATAATATCATCTATTTAAATTATAAATAACATCAACAACTTTAAAATTAGTCATTTATCTGTATAATTAACATAAATAAAAAGTCATTTTTTAATAAATATCTTCAAAATACATTTTAGCTACTTAAAAAAGTCTCTCTCCTAACACTTTTTGAAGTAGATTATTCAATCAAATCTTCATATTATATATTTTAGGTCAAATATAAATTAAATTTAGTCATAAAAATACCAAATTTTTTAGTTTGAGACTCCTATATTTTAGAGGCCCCAAGCCAAGGCACAGCTTGGTTGGGGCCAAGGCCGGCCCTGATAAACATATAAAAATTTATCACCTTAAATAAGTAGTTAAAAATTGTGTATGAAAAAATTAAGGTAAGAGTAAAGAATTCATCTAATATGTTCAATAATTTATGCCAGAGATTAATAACACTACTAAACAATGATGAATATTTCGTACTTCTTTTTTACAAGAGAAAAAAATAATACATCAGATAAGTATAAACTCAATATCGTTAAAAATAAAAAGGATAAATTTGCAAACAAACTCACAACATCCAAGTTAATAGCGTAAAAGAGTTTATCTATGCCTACATATAATGTGATAAAATTAAAATTACCGAAATCTTCATGTCTCAGAATCTGCACCGTTGAAGAATTTAATTACTGGTTGAATAAATAACTTGACCAAAGTTGATATGTCAATGAACCAAATGAACACCCCACAAAACGAAAAAATACAACACCGCACAAGACGAGAAAACACACAATCAACACCATACAAGATATTATTAGAATATGATCTATAATTAGTATAGTCATAATTGTATATTATTAGCTTCTAAATATAGCTATTGTGATACTTATATATAATGACTTCAATTCTTACAGACATGAAAACAAACAAACGTCGACGAAATCACGAAAAAACTCAAAAAAAAATTAGCTTTTGTAAAAATCACTTATTTAGATCAAAATCACCCCCTTTGATAAACACAACAAAGAAAGAGATAACCAAATTGACGTACAATAACTTACTCCCTCTGTCCTATTATATAAGCACCTTTACTACGAAAGTCTAGTCCCAAAATATAAACTCCTTTACAATTTTTGTATTCCAATGCAACTATTAGTAGTAATAATTAGGGGTATGGGTAAGCAAAAAAGTAATAAATGTACCTAGTAAATTGTAAAGGGCTTATATTTTGGGACTAGATTTTTGTAGTAAAAGTGCTTATATAATAGGACGGAGGGAGTATTTGCCAATGTATTTGATAATTAATTAATTAATTAATATGTGAATATTTCGTACTTATAATATTGTTATAAAACATTTTGACTATAGGGTAAAATCAACTTAAAAATTAAATAAAAGTGATATTGGAATAAAAGAAGGTTAGATAGAAATGAATGAGAGCAGATTGCATGTACTATTAAAGATGAATGAAGTCACCCTCACGGTACCAATGTCAGAGAGATCAAATGAAGTGAAGGACATGCCTTTGTCTTTTCCTCTATCCATCTATCATGGTCATGGTCATGGATCATCAACCATTGGATACAATGTCCCTCAAACAAACAAACATATTTTTTTTAAAAAAAAAAATTAAACTAGTCCACTTAAATTGACATTAAAAGGAATCGACATGAGACGAAGAGCACACTCTCAAGTCTCAAACCAATATCACCAAACCAAGGGTTTCAAACAAACAACATTAATGGTTCTCTCTTCAACAAACCAGCTCTATTACTTAAGCTAATTTAGTGTAAAACTATATTTAGAGTTTTTTAACATTTAAAACTTATTTCTTACATAGTCAAAAAAAAAAACTTATTTCTTACAGTATAATATATTTTTTTCATTATACAAACCTCATGTGTGTATACCGTGTTTAATGGATCACTAACTTGGAGCTGAAAAAGTATCAGTGCCACTCACATGCTTATTTATTTAAATGCGTGTACATAAATACTTGTATACATTAAGCTCAGTTTTTGAAGAACTAAGTAAATTAATATTCACCCTTTTTGTGTTCATGTGATGTGAAGCCATTCATTTCAACTGAAGATCTTCTTAAACCTGTTACTCAACTCTTCAAAGGTGATAGTTTAATTTCATTGTCTCATTTTTATTAGTACTTCCTTTTTCTTTTGTTTCTATTAGAACTTGTGTTTGTGAAAAGCTGATTACTCATTTTTGTTTTTGTTTTATGCATTACCTTAAAATATTAATGTAAAGTATTACTCAGCTTTGGTCAAAGATCTTCATATTTTTGTATTGTACTGAATTTTAAAGGCATACTACTACTGCTATATATTAAACTATTTCATTGTCTTATTCTAGAAAACTAAGTTGATTTGGATTTGAATGATTTATCATTACAAAAAATGATTAGGTAATATGCACTATATACTTGCAATTGTACAAATCTTCCTGTTATGTTATGATAGATATATTCAACTTTTATACTTTGATAACTAACTTGTTGAGCTTAAGTGACTAAAAATGAGCTTTTGTTAAGGTAGTATTGTTCCGGTAGTATCCGAGTTCAATTCTTTGTTGAAACAATTCTTGGATGTACATACAAAATGTGCATAGCATAGGCAGCTTAATTTGTACCACTGTTGGAAATTTCAGATTTTCTCATTACTTGTATTCTTCTCTTTGAAGGTATCTAAATTTCAGTTGTTAAGGAACCACATTTAATTATGATCAACTTAAAGTTAGGGGTAGATGTGGTTGGTGCTCACAATCTACTCCCCAAAGATGGAGAAGGTTCTTCTAGTGCCTTTGTGGAACTTTTCTTCGACGGCCAAAAGTTCCGAACAACCATTAAAGAAAGAGATCTTAATCCTGTTTGGAATGAGAGTTTCTACTTCAACATATCAGATCCTTCCAATCTTCACTATCTCACTCTTGAAGCTTATGTTCATTGTCATTCCAAAGCTACTAATTCCAGTTCTTTTCTTGGCAAAGTTAGCCTCACCGGTACTTCTTTTGTCCCTCAAGCTGATGCAGTTGTCTTGCACTATCCGTTGGAAAAGCGCGGCTTTTTGTCTCGTGTAAGAGGAGAGATTGGACTTAAAATTTACATCACTGATAATCCAACCATAAAATCCTCAATTCCGAATCCTTCTGTTGAGTCCATGCCAACGAATAATCACGGTGAAGTTCATGGAAGTACGAATGGAATGATGAATGGTTTGTCTAGGGACAGGGTTGAGTCCTCAAGACACACATTTCATCACCTCCCTAACGCAAACCATAACCGACATCAACATCAACAACATTCCAATAGCTATGCAGATACTCACTATGTGACGAAGTATGAAGCTGATGAAATGAAATCTGATCAAACACAACCTATGAAGCTAGTACACATGCACTCAGTTACATCATTACAGCCTGTTGATTTTGCGCTTAAAGAAACAAGTCCGTTTCTCGGTGGGGGGAGGGTTGTTGGTGGTCGCGTTGTTCATAAAGACAAGACCTCAAGTACATATGATCTCGTGGAAAGGATGTATTTTTTGTATGTCAGGGTTGTTAAGGCTCGCGAGCTTCCTTCCATGGATGTTACAGGGAGTCTTGATCCGTTTGTTGAGGTGAGAATTGGCAACTACAGAGGTATTACCAAACATTTTGATAAGAATCAGCATCCTGAGTGGCATCAGGTTTTTGCATTTTCAAAGGAAAGGATGCAAGCATCTGTACTAGAAGTTGTGATCAAGGACAAGGATCTTATCAAAGATGATTTTGTAGGCATTGTGAGGTTTGACATCAATGAGGTTCCTTTAAGAGTTCCACCGGATAGTCCTTTGGCACCCGAGTGGTACCGTCTCGCTGATAAGAAAGGTGAAAAAGTTAAAGGTGAGTTGATGCTAGCTGTTTGGATTGGTACTCAAGCAGATGAAGCCTTTTCTGATGCATGGCATTCAGATGCAGCTTCACCTGTCGACAGCTCGCCTGCTACTACGACAGTGATACGTTCGAAGGTCTATCATGCTCCAAGGTTGTGGTACGTTCGTGTCAATGTTGTAGAAGCACAAGACTTGATTCCAATGGAGAAAAACCGTTTCCCGGATGCATATGTCAAAGTGCAGATAGGAAACCAAGTGTTGAAAACAAAGACGGTTCCAGCTAGAACTCTAAATCCACAGTGGAATGAAGATCTTTTGTTTGTTGCTGCTGAGCCTTTTGAAGATCACATAATACTTTCAGTTGAAGATCGAGTTGGTCCGGGAAAAGATGAGATCATCGGGAGGGTTATCATACCACTGAACGCAGTGGAGAGGCGCGCGGATGATAGAACCATTCATTCTAGATGGTTCAACTTGGAAAAGCCCGTTGCAGTGGATGTTGATCAGCTGAAGAGAGAAAAGTTTGCGAGCAGAATTCAGCTTCGTCTATGTCTAGATGGAGGATATCATGTTCTTGATGAATCAACTCATTACAGCAGTGATCTTCGCCCAACGGCAAAACAGTTATGGAGGCCACCAATTGGAGTTTTAGAACTTGGAGTGCTGAATGCCATAGGACTTCACCCTATGAAAACAAGGGATGGTAGAGGCACTTCTGATACATACTGTGTAGCAAAATATGGTCACAAATGGGTTAGAACAAGGACACTTGTCGATAACTTGTCACCAAAATACAACGAGCAATATACTTGGGAGGTCTTTGATCCTGCCACAGTCCTCACAGTAGGTGTCTTTGACAATGCTCAAATCAGTGGTGAAAAGAGTAATAACAAAGACTTGAAAATTGGGAAGGTTAGAATTCGCATATCGACTCTCGAAACAGGACGGATTTACACTCACTCATATCCATTACTAGTTCTTCACCCAACTGGTGTTAAGAAAATGGGTGAACTTCACTTGGCAATAAGATTCTCATGCACCTCATTTTCAAACATGCTTTACCTATACTCAAAACCACTTCTTCCGAAAATGCACTATGTTAGACCATTCGCTGTAATGCAACTCGATATGCTACGTCACCAAGCAGTAAACATAGTGGCAGCACGGCTCGGTCGAGCAGAACCACCGCTTCGTAAGGAAGTGGTGGAATACATGTCAGATGTTGACTCACACCTATGGAGTATGCGCCGTAGCAAGGCTAATTTCTTTCGCCTCATGACAGTTTTTTCTGGTGTGTTTGCAGTTGGAAAATGGTTAGGTGATATCTGCATGTGGATAAATCCTATTACAACAGTGCTTGTTCATGTGCTGTTTCTCATGTTGGTTTGCTTCCCGGAGTTGATTTTGCCTACACTATTTCTCTACCTGTTCTTGATCGGCGTCTGGAACTTCAGGTATTACTAAAGTATCTCATTTATTGATAACTTAACCAATTGATCAATTATGAACACAAGATATCCTATTTATATGATTCCATACGAAAATGTAGAAGATAACTAACCTAACTAAGTATTAACTAACTTTATCTCTATTATCAGGTACCGAGCGAGGTATCCTCCTCACATGAACACGAGAATCTCACAGGCTGATGCAGTACATCCTGATGAGATGGATGAAGAGTTTGATACTTTTCCAACAAGCAAAAATCCTGATCTTGTGAGAATGCGGTATGATCGTTTGAGGAGTGTGGCTGGTAGAATACAAACGGTTGTAGGCGATTTGGCTAGCCAGGGTGAGAGGATTCATGCAATGTTAAGCTGGAGAGATCCGCGGGCTACTTCTATATTCATTACTTTCTGTCTGGTATCTGCTTTGGTGTTATATGTTACTCCTTTTCAAGTTGTGGCTGGTTTAGCAGGTTTCTATTTCATGAGACATCCGAGATTTCGACACAGGCTTCCATCTGCACCGATTAACTTCTTCCGTCGTCTTCCTGCAAGAACTGATAGTATGTTGTAGAATTCTTGCTTCTTGGTTTCAATTCACCCTTTTATATTACAGTGTAGTCTAGTAGTGTAAGTGATGTTTTCAAACCAGCTTTTCTTTTGTTTTCTCTGTTTATTACTATTACTTTATCTGTCTTTACTGTATTTTTCTATTATGTAACACTATAGCAATAATAATTTGTAGTATTATTTTCTATCAAACTCAACCAAAGGAGGACTTTTGATTTGTATGAAGTTTGATATCTAAAATTAGTTTTTCAAACAATTTTCTTATAATCAGTTTTCGTAAAATTATTCAAATCGTTGATCTTGAGGAGACCTAGAGAGAAACTTGGAGAAATTGAAGCTCTCCATGTTAATATTGTATTGTTTGTAATTGTTAAGATTATTACATTAATAATTGAATGGTTATATGGATTTTCTTAATATAGCTTGTACTATAAAATTCCATTAATAAAGTAACTTACTTTGCTAAGCAAAGTGCCAAAGTGTCACAAGGATATAATTCACACAAAAGGGTTCGTAAGGCCTAGCTCAACTGACAATGTCGATATTATTAAGCTTAACACTTTCACCTGGGTTGAAGACTGAGGACCTCGCAGTTGTGTTGTGAATTTCAATGGTATTTGTCACTTTGTTTCCAGACAAAAAAATAGTACACAAAAGGAAATTGCACGCGCAAATGTATCGTTAATGGCACTATTACTTAATTGTCTTGAAAATCTGATTTTGGTATGATAATCTCCATTTTACCGACAATGTTGACCATCGGAAAAAAAACATTATCCATGAACATTAATTGATTGCATCATGAAGGTCAACCACTAATTAAGCATATGTATAAGGTACCACGTTCTTATACAATAAACTATATAGTACATTATTATACACCTAGACGTGCACATAATGATTATTTAATCATCATCAAGGAAAAATCACTTAGTGCCTTGCATGATAAGTTTTTGTTGAGAAAATGATGATTCTTTTTTTTGTTTACTAGAAAAACCACAAGTAAAGGGTGCTAATCCTAACTCCTAACATTATTCTCATCACAAAAATGGCAGTGTCATTATCCAGAAAAAGATCCAAATTATCTAGAAAACTTGAAACCAATCGATCTTGTTTTGTCTTTTCAATTCTATACAGCTTTTTACGCCGAATTTCAGGTTTAATATTTCTCTTAATTCTTATCTATATGTGGTCTTCATTCTCCACAATTATAACTGGAAACATCATTCATATTTGTTTTTCCACAAGAAAGCTCAATAATAGTTTTTATTGTGTTTCTGCAGCCACTCATACAAACCCCTCCTTTGAAATCCCAAACTATTCCATAAATTCCGTAAACAACGATACTATTACATCTTCCATTATTACTACTCAAGAAAAAATTGAGGGGAGTAGTAATGGAACTCGAGAACTTGGAAATTTTACAATTAGTACTCCATATAATGAAGAGGTTGAAAATGCTGTTAAGATCATTGAGGAACACTTGAAGGTTCATCGATCGTGGAGGTCGGGTAGAAAAAAAAGCAGAACTTGTGACGATGGTAAAGGAATATATGTGTATGATTTGCCATCAAAATTTAACAAGGATTTGGTTGGTCAATGCAATGACATGCTTCCATGGCAGAATTTTTGTAGATATATCAGTAATGAAGGGTTTGGTGAACCAATATCAAAACTTGGTAAAGGTTGGTATAAAACTCATCAATACTCACTTGAACTAATTTTTCATTCAAAGGTGTTGAAACATCCATGTAGAGTTTATAATGAAAATGATGCAAAGCTATTCTATGTTCCATTTTATGGTGGACTTGATGTTTTGAGATGGCATTTCAAGAATGTTTCAAATGATGTTAAAGATAGTTTGGGTTTGGAATTAGTTAAGTGGCTTGAGAGACAAGTTACATGGAAAAGGAATTCAGGTAAGGATCATGTTTTTGTTTTGGGGAAAATTTCATGGGATTTTAGAAGGACTAGTGATTCTCCATGGGGAACTAGATTGTTAGAGCTTGAAAATTTGCAAAATCCGATTAAGTTATTGATTGAACGCCAACCATGGCATGTGAACGACGTTGGAATTCCTCATCCGACTTATTTTCATCCTAAATCGGACAATGATATAATCGATTGGCAATTGAAAATCATAAGGTCGAACCGAAAGAACCTCGTAAGTTTTGCTGGTGCGGCGCGGGATGACGCGGATGACCACATAAGGTCAATATTAATCGACCAATGCGGCACAAAAAGTGACGGTAAATGCAAGTTTCTGAACTGTAGTTCTGCTAAATGTTATGAACCAGAATCAATTATAGAACTTTTTGTGGAGTCTGAATTCTGCCTGCAGCCACCGGGGGATAGTCCAACAAGAAAATCAGTTTTCGATTCACTGATATCAGGTTGTATTCCAGTTATTTTCGATCCTTTCACGGCTTATTATCAATATCCTTGGCATTTGCCAGAGGATTATGATAAGTATTCTGTGTTCTTGGACAAAAAAGAGGTTAGAGAAATGAATGTGAATGTGGTGGAGAGGCTTGGAAATATTTCTTTGAGAGAGAGGGAGAACATGAGGAGGTATATTGTATATGAATTATTGCCTGGATTAGTATATGGTGATCATAATGCTGAGCTTGAAAAGTTTCAGGATGCATTCACTATTACTATCAATAATTTGCTTGAAAGGGTTAGCAAATTGAAGGATTAACTAAGTTGTTTTCTTGTTGAATGATTACATTTTTTATTTCTTTATTCATCTAAATTCATGATCAATCCATTATTAAGATTTTACCTTTGAAATTGTCAAGTTAACATTGTACATTCTTATACACATGGATAGCAGAACAGAAACTTTTTAACACAGGATTTAATAGCACATACATGAAATTAAAAGCTTTCTTGAGTTGAAAGCAACCGATAAACATGAGTAAGACCTAAACTCATTCGGTCCATTGAGCATTATAATTTGAAATCCCAACCTTCAAATGAATGAATGCTCTAAGAGTTTAACGGATATGCAATATCAGTGTAAAATAGTTTTACACCGTAAATCAAACGAAAATGCACTTTATTTCTTAAAAACTTTAATATCCTTCCAACGAGATTCCATGCAGTTGGAAGAATCATTCTGTACATAAACTCCAAACTTGAAGTAGTGAGTGCCAGCTCCACTACCAACTCCATCACGCTTGAGAACACCATCGATATAAATCTTAACATTGTTAGCATCCACATCATGAATCGCGTTCACCCTGAACCATCTGTTATAGATATTCTGAGACAGAACATGAGGAGACTTGTAAAAAGTTAACGAACCATCGTAGATCCTAAGTTGTGTGGTTGTCGCGGAGGAACTTCCACCAAACACTTGCATAATACACACGCCGCTTGTGCCACTTGGAACGTAACCATACCCTTCAAATTGCCATATACCAGATGTATATTCATGTTTCTGCAAATGCAAAGTGAAAACTTAAGTATCATGTCATGTCTAATGATTACAGATACTAAAATTGATTTTGACTTGTTCCTATCATGTTGACTGAAATTGAATTTGTTACTAGAATTGATCTAACTTGATTTTATACAAAGGTAAATCATTTCATATTAACTTATTTTTAACTAAAATCAATGTATATTAAAAATTCATTTGTAATCATAGAACCAAATACACACTTACACTAATACGAATCTCGGTTCGTGGTTGTGTATTGCTGTCAGTCTTGAAAGACTTGTCTGTGGGGAATATCCAAAATTGGTGCACACCATTTGTAAAATTGTAACGCTGGTTTACTGGAACATTGTAAGGCTTTTGAATAACAAAATTTGAGTTATCTAATGAAACAAGGGTGAACCCTTGTGTGGGATCATCAACTGCAGCTGAGGCAATGAAACTGGCTTGATAAATGATCAATGGCAAAAGGGTCAAGTGCAGAATTGGTAACAATGCCATTGTTTTAGGTGGAAGGTAACTAGTTCCTTTTTCTTATGTCCTAAGGAATGAGGATGGCTTCATTGTGCTGCATGGTTGTAGTTAGGAGTATATATACAATGTTTTAAACATAGGTGTGATCATATAGATATTTGTGTAATGGTTTAATTGGTTAAATCAATTTAATATGACAAATAGTAAATAAATAATAAGGGGAAAAAATTGGTTGAATCAAATACTTTTCAAATGAAAATAATTTTGTGGTAAATTATTCTTGCGAATATGACAATTATTATGAGACAGAGAGTAGTGATAAAAGAATTTGACATAAACTAAACTTACTCGTTACACCCCCTAATAATGAGTACATAATCTATAGGAACTGTTCCGCAATGTTATTGGTGACTCTCTCTTTCACTTCCTTCCTCTTCCACTATACTGTCTCTTTTATTGCTTTTCTCTTGTTCCTTATAAAATGGCCTTCAGCTTTTCACACATTTCAGAGGTTTTTTTCTCATGCCATTACAAAGTCAATGGAACTTCACACAATTAAAGGACATCATAGATTTATCTCCAAATGTAAAGACATCTATGATTATATATTTATTATTATACACAATATGCATGGGATTGATAGAAAGCAAATAGTTGTGTTCTTAGAAGAATTAGATAGAAAAGTAAATACTTATGCAAGGAGTTATGCAATTGCACACGAATCTTTATTGCTTTCTTTTTGTTCATATGAAACCATCCATTTTCAACTCTCGTTATTTTTAGTACATTTACATTACTTGATCACTCAAGACGAGACTTAGATCGTCTAATTCTGTGGTGCGAAAGGTACTTTACCTTTCAATCACAATGGACATTAAAAAGAAGAGCTTAGATTAATGGTTTGCACTTGCAGATAAACACTAGAATCTTCTTTCAAATGTCTTCTTAGCTGCAAGTGCAAACCACTAACCTAGAATCTTCTTTCTAATGTCTTGGTGTCATTCATCATCCAATGTTCTTTCTCGTGTCTACAATTAGTTTAGTGCATACTTTTTTACTTACCAGTTTCGTTAAAACTTTGTCAACAGCGGCACAATATTTTAAAATCATATAAAAGTGTAGTATTGATGTCAAACTGTATCCAAGAAACGTTTTTCTTTGAAGTGAGATTATTCAGCGTTACGGATATATCTCTCTAGAGAGATTCGTGGACCAATTATGGGTGAAACAAATTCAATCATATCAACCTTCATTACTAATCTGACTATTTTGATAAACAAACTATGCTAAAAATAAGCATAAGCATTAATAATCAGAAAGGTCTGGCTCTATTTAACCTAAACTTTCTTTTCTTTGCACAAGTCAAGATAGTTAGTTACTTACCCCTAAAATGATTCATTAATTTGTTACAGCACATGCTAGTGCTAACTTGTGACCCATCAATAGGGATTAACAAGCAGAGTCACAATGCTCATAAATTCAGTTGATTTACAACAGATAAATATAATTACAACCTCTTCTTCCTGAATAATCTTTCAGTGCATCAAGTCAATACCGGTGTGTGGATGTTCATTTTTCACATCTACTGTCCTTGATCCAAGCCATGTTTCTGTTCCAGCAGCTGTGTAGTTTTGATTAGGTGGTGCACTTCCTGGAGAAGCTAACTTGTCACTACTCTGAGGCTCTGAATCATCGTCATCTTTTGTAGCTGTCCCATGCTTTGTTATCTTCGGCTTAGAGCCATCATACACAAAACTGCAAACTACCACCTGCAGTAACCAAAGTCTCAATTGTTTTGGGGGCAAAATGTTTTAATCTAAAGGATCCTAAGATGCACAGTAACATATATCATTATTGCCGTGAGCCTGTTTACATTGGTTTATTTGAGATTATCTAATGGCACGAACATTTGAGACTGTTTGGGAGAGCTTATGTAAACAACTTACAAAATCTCTCCACAATAGCTTATAGTTATAGCTTATATATATAAACACCTATGTTACAAGGCCATTAAGATTGCAATTGAGAATATACCTGGATAGGGCTTGCAGCAATAAGCCTAGCAACACCACCACCGATAATATGACCATCCGGACTAGAAAGGGAAACACTAATGCCACCAGTTCTATTTTGAGGTCCACCATCTTCAGCAACCAAGTAAGAACCAGATAAGCATAATATTTGGAATCGCCCCTGCAAACATGAAAAATAAAATGTTCAATATTGCTTCATATGAACAACCCTTAGGCTAAGCAGTACTAACTAGCCACTGCAAAGTGCAAACATCAGATTTTTACACACTACAATACTACAATTGTTGCATAGTGCATAACTATAATTACACTACACGTTATTACTTCCCACTAACCTAGAACAGTAGAACTATCGAATGGATTTAATAAAGATGAGATATAACATGATATTTGTAATGTTTAATAATGACTGTTAGTGGAGGTCACCAGTGTTAGTTATCTAACTAACCTCATATGTAACACTGACACTATTAGAAGCAGGCTGGCGTAGAGTGACTGAAGATACAGTCCCAGTTCCTGACAAGATGCATAAAGCGCGTGGTCTATGTTGCGAAAACGCCAGCAACTTTGTTACAATGTCCTGTAACAAAGAAAATCTTCATTCAAGGAACTGAGTAACAACTTGAAGATTTAATGATGAACAAAGCCACTAAGTTTATTATTTGAACACTTCAACTAAAATTAGAAGTTTCCACAAAGTATTACTGTTTTGCATACAATTAGCAACCATGTTTACAAGTAAAATAATCTTTCACAATCTACATCTAACTTATAATTCATTCGATCAATGTTACATACATCCATGTGTGCCTTATGTGACTTCAAACTACATAAGCCATCCATGTCGTGAATGGTTAAATAAAAGTATCTTATCAAACATTCTGAACATTACTTTATTTTATCCCACTATCCATGAGGCTTGCACACCTTGTTTTCCAAAAAACCTCTCCATTATAATGTTCTGAAGCTTTTTGGAACTTGGATAGGTGTTGAGTAAGAACTAAGAAGTATTGATCCCAACTTCACTCAAATTGTAAAATAGCAAATTTGCTTGTGAAAATTATTTAGGTGTTTTCCTATGTCAATTTTACCAATGACTTTGGTATCACTAGATCAATGGGTTATTAAATTTAAAAATATGCTACAGAAACAAACCAACATCTCCTATTTAAATACATAAAGCCTCAACATCATTGTATTCAGAATTTTTTAAAAACAACTAAATATATAAACATACAAGAGGATCAAAACCTATACGTTCGAAGAAATGGAAGAATACAATTACCTCCTGAACTCCAACTGTGATAACATGAGGTGAAAAAGCCTGTCCTGCAGAACTGTTCATCCATTCACCTAGGAAGGGACAAATAAAAAACAATACAAGTTAATACACTTTAAAGCAAATGGAAACAAAAGCAACATATCTTCTTGAGGCTTGAAATCGAGATATATTGTTCTTATTAACAGACAATTGTAAATAACTACTCACATTTTTTCCCTCTAAAATGAACAGACCGAATTCTCATTCCAAAACCTTAAACAATACATACAATCAAGTAATATTCATTCCATATAAAAAAGAAAACCATACCAAGAGAAGCTAGCTGTTGCTTCCTTCCACTTCCAGGTGGGCGCCCTCTGGGCCGTTTCTCCGAAGGAGAGGTAGAATTAGCAGTTGCAGACATAGGAGACAGTCTCAAAGAAACCGGTACATCAGGACCATACTTACGAGGCCTCCCTCGTTTCTTTTTCGCAGGCTGCTCGCCCGAATAAGGCACTACAGCACCAGAAGATGAACCTAAGCTATTGCTAACACCACCATGACTAAAACTACCATGCTGATGCTCTACTGAAAATGTAGAACCATCAGAACCACCATGAGGATTAGACAAAGCTCTAAACCCAGAGGGTGTTTGTTGAAACCCACCAACCCCTCCTCCTCTATGCATGTAATATGAACCTGACCCATCAGAGAATGCCATAGCTTCTCTCTCATCCATGCATTAACTAACACTAAGAAAAATTCTTAACTATGATAGATACACTAATACACTAACTTTTCCTATTAAACCCAATTTTATTTTACCTTCTTAAACTAAGAAATCAGATTAAAAAAACAAACTTTTAACAGTGATGGAAAAAAAAAAGATTAGATTTTTTGTAACAAAATGCAGAGAAAACAGAAAAAGGATCTAAATAAAACCTAGTAGCTTTAGAAATTCAATTGAAAAAAAGATGGGATTTTTGAGGTGAAACAGAAACAATGTTGAAAACCCATGACAGAGAAAATGGAAAGCTTGGATTTTGAAGAAAGAAAACTGAAAAAATGGAAAGTGGGTAGTTCAGAAGTGATAGCTGTAACGCATTAAGAAAACAAAACCCTAGATTTGAAAATGTAGGGTTTTGTTGACAGAAGACTGCAGAGTGTAATAATGATGGAAAAAGAAAAGAGGGAAAGCAAAGAGAGTGACTTCACTTGTGTGTGTGTGTGGAGAAGAGAAACAAAAATTGAAATATTTTATTTTAGAAAATAAAAAATGACTAAGCTTTTGATTTTGATTTTGAATTTATCTGAGTTTGTCTGAGAGAAAAGGACGGGTGTGTATAAGCATAATTTTAATTTTAACCTATCTTTAAAAACTAAAGTTAAAAGAAAAAAAAACACATTGGTTAGAAAGTGATTTTTTTTCTTTGTATAAGAAAAATATTATATTTTATGTTGATTTAAAATTACTCAATAATATATTATAAATCAAATACATAAATTATTATAAATTTAAAGTTTGACTATGTACACAATGTGAAACCTCGCATTAGTTTAGTTTTTTGATAAAAATAAATTATCAATATAGTATAGTATAAGTGGTAAATATTTAAATTCATTAATCTTTTAGTCATGAGTTGATTTCTTGGTTGGTGCAATTTTTTTTGGTCGAGACCGCGATATCCACTGCCGAACACAGTGACTATTCCCTCGCTAGATTGAATGCTGTGTGGAATAGCTGGCCCAAGGATTTAAAGTTGCTCTATACCCAAGGTGAGAATCGAACCCTCGACCCTTGGTTAAGGGAGGATGAGCCCCAACCATTCAACCACACCCCTTGGGTTGGTTGGTGCAATTTGAAACCTCACATTAGTTTAGTTTTTGATAAAAATAAATTATCAATATGGTATAGTATAAAATGTAGATATTTAAATTCATTAATCTTTTAAGGAATCTAAATGTAAAAATTTTACATTGAAAACACATATTCCCTCCGTTTCAAAATGAGTGTCGCTTTAACTCAAAAAATTTGTTTCAAAATGAGAGTCGCTTTTCAATTCCCAATGCAACATTTTCCAAATATACCCTCTTATTATTACTTTATACACTATTTTCAAGAAAACAATAGAAAAAGTAAGGTTAATTTAGTAAAAGTGCTATTACTTTTAACATAATAATTGCATTCCTTAATATGTGTGAAAACACAAAGTACGACACTCATTTTGAAACGGTAGAGAGTATATTTTGACTTTAAAAAGTTGAATACACGAATTTTGAGATAAATATTTATACTTTTAATTCTTTAACATGTGTCTTTGGGGCACATGTTAACATTTGCTATCTTTTAATCATGAGTTGGTTCCTTGTTGGTGCATATGAAAAAAATATGTTACATGATGTTGTGGAAGTGGATATCTATAGTTTAACCAAAAAAATTGAAATTAATCTCTTGTACTTTATTTTTTATGAGGGACACATTAGTACTTTAATGTTATTTTATCTCCGTATCAAAATATAAGAAACTAGTTTATAATATTATTTTGTTGAAGAGTTTTAAAGATGGTTTAGTGGCTCAAAGTTATTTGATTTTGAAATATTGTAAGAGAAATATGAAGAATTGTGGTCATGTCTTATAAGTGATGCACTGTACACCACTTATATGGCTTTTGTATGTTAACATATTTTTTGGTTTTTCACCCCCAATTTAATCTAGTTCGAGGATCAGTTCTGGCATCAAGTGGTTCCAGTCCCCTTCCAATTGCATAGCTTTTGTATGTTAGATAAAAGAATTGAACTATAATTTCAAACAAATATTTAGTTCCACCATATAAGGCGACACCATTACTTCAAGCTGCATGATTCAATTCCTATTATCTGTAATTCATTCACATCTATTTATTCTCATTCTATCTATATTGTCCAACCTTTCTACCTACCTCTTGCTTAACAAATAACACCTTTCATCTACACCAGAAACGGTTACTTAGATTGCTACTCTTCCTGTTGTACACTATGATTTAGATGATATAATACTATAATCTAGTATCATTTTGCAACAATAAAAGAAAATTTTCACGGTTAATAATTATATTAACATTTTTGTTGATGATCTTCATTTTATAAAAGTAAAATGTTGATGTGATATCGACTTGCTAAGGTGCTTATTTCATGATCGTTGGCCACTTAACAGAAATTGCAAGGAACATGGAATCAAACTTAACTTCAGAAAAAATAACTTGGACACTTTAACATAATGGAGTTGCAAGTAAATAAAATCATGTTGATTAAATAAGTGGATGCCTCTAATACAAAATTTCTTGCTGTATTTCAATGAAGCAATTAAAACTACACTACAAGTATTTTCTGTTTCAGTGTCTTTTTCTACGAATCCAGCATGCTTATCGTGAGAATTTTCACATGCCTCTCATTGACTCCAGCTCAATTCTTTAAAATGTGGTGGTGAGGTTCAAAGCTTGATCTTCCACTAAGTCAACTTTTCTCTTCCTTTATTCAGGTGTTTGACCTTCAATGACCAAATAAAGAAAAACAATTATGATTCCAGTCCAGTGAACAGTAATGAAAGTTTAAAATGCAAAGATTTCTGATAATATCATGTGTCTAAAGACAAATGACAAGTATAAAGAGAGTTTATGATTCTCACTAAACCATTTTCACTAAACCATCTTCAGACTCAAAATGACACTAATATTTTCATTTCAGTAACGGAACAGACGATCATAATATTGAAAAATGTTAAAACATTTGTTATGTCCACCACACTACCTTAAAATTCAGATGATTCTAGATGTGATTTCTGGTGCATGCATCTACCTGTAGAAAGAGCACTAATGAGACACAACAAAAAAGAGATAAATTTCATAAAAGTGATAAGAAAAAGATATAAAGTTTCGAGAAGTGGTGATTGTGTAAAAAGAAATAAAGTGAGACAACATTAGCATGCTTGTGAACTTACATTATTAAGAAGTCTTACTCCAGTTTTATCAGCTTTGCTTTTCTGTTAGCATAGTCCAGGTACCCCTAGAAAATACCAACATATAAGTAGATCTATTTAACCAAATTAATTAGATCCACACACAACCCTAGAATGTAAGAAATTATGTTTCTATATTTCACAATAATTTCAAAGTCCCTTGAGAGAAAAAGCTGGGTCTTCTCAATACACTTATGAAAAATGATTGCAGTGCTGGAAGTAACTTATTTCATAACATATACTTCAGGGCTTTTCATTGTCATACAAATTCCTCACAATGATTTCTTCAAAACTAATATAAAAATAAAATTCCTACTTCAGGAAGAAAAAAATAACGACTTCACGTGTTAAAACATTCTTATTATGCTTTCAGCAGAATTAAGAATGTGAAGAGTGAAGCCAATGCATTTTCCATGATAAGTAACGTCACTAACGTGGGAAGAGAAGTACAACAGTAGAGTAGAAGATTAACTAAAATAGCAGATCAGAGAACTTACTTGAAGTATTCCTACAGCAGCAAACTTGTCTAGCATAGTTTTGGAATGAACTGGGTGTTTCAAGTTCAAAGGCTTTAGCAATATGTCTATATTCTGCAAATACATTTTAACTTTAGATTTTGTCTCATTTTTATTGCAATGAGTGTTACAAATTGGGGGAAAATCTATTTATTTTATAAACTATACATTTGTATGTTTAGCTGGACGAAGTAGGTTCTCTTTAAATATACAATACTTGTTAGTTGTTTCACACTATGTAGATATTTAGTTCTTTCTACAGTAGTAGTTACCCACCTAGTAGAGGTTGTAGTGTAACACTAGAAATATCTTACTTAAGGTGGATTTAAATTCATTAATTTTTAAAATAGCAATTCTATCAATCCACCTTTGATGTGAAGCACTCATTCCAGTATGTATAGGTTAGACCTTCAAGCGTGTTTGTTCTTTGGAGGTTATAAATGAAGGTCTTCACTTGGCTAGCCTGATAAAATGCAAAATTAATAACTCAATACAGGAAAACAGCAATAAATGGTTACATGGATGGTCAAAAAGATGAAACATACATCAGAAGACACCAGATGTCTGTCAAGAGGGAGGCCAATAACAAAGCCCTTCAAGGAATATTTAGAGATCTGCATGAAAACAGATGAAGATGTCATTGCATAGGTTGGTATTATTATGACTTAAATAGCTAAGAATTGTATCGATAAATAATCAAAATAAAAATACACCATAGACGCATATTGCACTAATTCTACCACTGTAATTGTGAAAAATTGTGTGAAACTAGAACCGAAATATTCGAACATACAGTACAGCAAAATCTAAGAGAGAGATATATCTTAGATAACAAAACAAAATAAAAGCTGAGCAGAAAAAAACGATTATTATGAAATAGAAAACGTGCAGAATCGGCAAAGAGACTTATGCACCTCAAAGATGTAGAGTTATAATAACTCAAGATTCAGATTAAAGAGGATAGAAATCCGTCACAAGAAAGAGCCTGGAACAAGAATGATGGTATTCTAACTCTAAGAACATACAAGAATTAATAAATGTTTACAACATGACAGCAAGAGAGATTATGCCAACTTCTCTAAAATCTGATAGAAATGAGTATTAGTATGACATGTAACATTCCTAACACAACAAAATAATTGAACTGCAAATCATCATTTATTGTCGGATACCACACTTATCGATAAGAAATCTACAATTCTCTCATAGTACCACTGCCACGTCATGTCACATATGATAAACCAGAAAGAGACATACTTTAACAGAATGTACCGTATCAATTAGTAACACCGGCTGTTATGATTTTCTTTTAACAAAATGCACCGTATGATGTTCATTCGCCTCACCTCAACTAACAAATTTTACAGATACAAAAGTAATTTAAATGCAAGAGACATTACATAACAAGCTCACCAGACTCTTGAAATCAGAAGCCATTAAACCAACGTTTGACTTCTTCCTGACGAGAACACTGGCATTAAACACAACAAGCATATGCGTTACTTATCGAAAATATTACAAACTTTTACAAAGTGTTTGGTTGAAATGAGTTGTATGAAATTATAGTATTTGTTGTTGTGATACCTGAAAGGTGAAGCAATTTTGTTATCAAAATCAGAAAGAGAAAGACCGACATATTTATCGCCGACATCTAAACCCATTAACCTTCCACGGTTATTCTGAGTTGTTGTTTTCATCAAATCATGAAACAACTCCAATTGTTTCACTAGCCTCATTTCCTCTACCAATAAATAATAATAATGGAATGTGATAATGCTGCAAAATTGAAAATGGAAATGAAAATTAGATATAATAAAGAAGTATCAAAAGCAATACTCAAATCCCTTCATTCATTCAATCAAACAGAACAAAATGACTCATTCAATCAACAAAACAATCGCAAGAAAAAACCTAAGCTTTCAAGAATAACAACAACAACAGCTGACGAGAGACGGAGAGTGTGTCAGAGAGAGAGAGAGAGAGAGAGAGAGAATACCGGTCGCCGGAGGGTTTGAGAGAGGGAGAAAGTATCGCCGGCGGTGAGAGAAAGAGTTGCAATGGAGTGAGTGAGAAGCAAAATAAGGAAATTAATAGTAACAATAATTAGTTTTTTTTTGGTAGAAATGCGTCAAAAACAATAGATATTATAAAAAAAAATTATATTAGAAAATGATAACTATGCACACTTTTTTACTAAATTGCATACACTAGTTTTTTTTTATTAAAATGCATACATTAGTTAAGGAACTTGTGCGTTTGATCTGCTAGAAAACAGAGTATTGGACAGGACAACTTTTTGTACCCTATTTGCTGTAAAAATTGGTTATGGGATTGGACAAAATAGGTAGCAAGGGACAGGACAAAATCAGAAATTTTTGTTCTTCACTAAACCATAAGACAACTTTTTGTCCACAGTACAACTATAAAAAATACGAAAATACCCTTTTTAATTTCAAATATGAAAAAATTATCTCCCTATCTCTCTTCGATACAATTTTGTCCTGTCCTGTACCATCTTATTTTATCCTGTACTATCTTGTTCTGTCATGTATTGTTCTGTCCAGTACTTACTGTTTTGCGAATCAAACGCACGTAACTAGTTAATTATTTTAGGACGGAGAAGTAGTAAAAAGTATTGATTTTACAATATATATTACTTTTTTATATGTATATATTTTGCTAGCATTAATATATATACATCCGATCATTTAAATTGGCATAAATGTATATGCGTAACAATTAATATTTTTTTTTACATGGATGAAATGATTGAGATTGAAATCTGATCATAGACATTAAGTCTAATAATTCTGTTCTAAACCGTGTGAAACAATTATACCACAAAAATAGGAAAACTCAATATCAATCCCTGTCATTATTTCCTCATTATTAATCATCAGGGGTCAAATATTTTCGAGTTGCCATGAACATTGAATTTATGAGTCTTATCTTGTCTACTGGTTTTATGAGTCTTATCCTTGGTAAAAAGATGCATAACTTCTGAGTGCAATGAATAAATATGGGTAAGAAAACTTTGAGATTTTACTGCCTGTTTTTTAAAATAAAAAGGAAAATGATTGTTTTCTCATTTAAATAAAAAGGTGAAAAATAAATAACTTTAATATTTTTTAAATTTTGATAAATTACAACTGATTTGGGATTTGAGAATTTCAAACATTTTGATCTTGGGTCAACAAACATGACCATTGTAGCATGTTAAAGTGGAAAAGATTTTATAAATATTAGTTTATAAGATATTGTTTAATTCGTTTTGATGAATATTTTCAAGATATCAAATTTTATAGTTTTTACTAATACACAATTAAAAATATTAGTGATCAAAATTGCGCATTGGCGAACGTACAGTGGTCAAAATGGATCTTATATTCTAAGACGGAGGTAGTATATGAGATTCTCGATTCTCTTTGGAATAGGGATGTGCAAAATAGCCAATTTATATGTTTAATATGCATCCATATCCAAAACCACATTTTAAAAACTTTATTTTCTATCGTTGGTTTAACCAGACCATTTTAATCTTGGATTAGTCAAATCCTATAGAATTTTTAGCTTTCACTTCAAACCAACATCCTTACAAACCCATCTTAAAACGCTATTTTCCAAATAATAATAGTCAAAGTTAGATGAGAAAATAATATACATTTGATTAGGATCATTTGACTTGACAGAATAGGTTGTACATGCTTAAAACTCTAACTTTGATGAATGATTCTTACCACTATGTTATCCAACTAAATTCTACCAAAAAAATCATTCCTACATCTGTATAAAACTAGACTTTACTACCTTGTAACCATCTTAATTATTTCAGATGGTGTGACATGCAAATAAATGGCTTAAAATGACATGAAAATTTGCCATATTTCCCATTAGGATGGATTCAAAATGATTGAGACAACAACATATCAATTGAATCAATTTAATGACCAATGACTACCTACTATGCATGGTTATCGTTTTAGGCATAGAAATGGAGAAAGACTTTGAAGTTCAACACGTCTCTTAGTTACTCTTCTAAATGATTTTTGATTTTTCCACCTTAGACATTCTGTCCCCTTTGAATACCTAAAATCACTACCATCTTCATTCCTGGGTGGAGACATGTCTCTCTTCTGTTTCTTTCTTGGGTTTGTATGTCTGGGAGAAGGTGTTTTAGGCTCCTCAAATTTCCCACTAGTTATTAATCTGCATAACATAAAAGATAGTAATCAATAAGGAGCACAAAAAAATAAACAAATTGATGAAAATAAACTACAGCATTAGTAGATGGTCGAAATACAAAGATAGAACAACTCTTCCATAGGCCATGTTGATTTAATGACAAACAGTAAACGGAGATTATAATAAAACTAAAAATGTGAATCAAGGTGCTGCTGGACAGATTCACCGCTACATAGAGTGGCATATAAAAAAGGTACAACAGCTAATAATTAACAAATTTTATTAAACAATTGTTCACGATTTCTACAACTGAATGAGTCTTTCTGCTAATATTACGGACTTGGAAAACTAGGACATGCTTGCTAAAAGGAAAGACATTGTAAATCTCAAACAAAGCAAATTTAAAAGCCACAACGAAAACATACAATAGCCACTCTTTAAATAAATAGAGGTGCATACAAAAATCTGACCTGTCATGGTTAGTAGGCAATCCTGTACACGGGTTACACGCAGGGCAAATGTAGATATCTTGAGTGCATGATAATTTCATACAATCAAAGTGATACCACTCATTACATTGGTAACATGCAATCATCCTTCCGGGATCAAAGGGCTTTCGACAAATGCAATAAAGCATGCATCGAGCTCTTAGCAACTGTTATGAATAAAAACAATACTTGATTGGAATCATGTCAAAAACATGTAAATAAATGACATTTCAATAATACAAAAATTGACTCAGGGTCGGGGGTAAACAGATTGTGTTTGGGAGAAAATGGGTTGAGATCCATTTTGAAAAACTTTGGGTTGGGTTATTAGCTCAAGATATTTATCAACTTTCAAAACAAAATTAATTTGAAAAGCTATAAAAAATCACAAGAAAACAAAATGTCAAGAGGAAAAATTTATATGTTTGGTCGAGTTTGAGGGTTTAAACTGACTCGACATAATAGACTTGGTTCATCCTCGTAATACTTGAAACTAACCGAGAGTATCACCTGAAATTTACTAACTACCAGAACCAAACTAATTTTTGACTTCAGAACATAAGGTTGACCAGATTCAGCGGTTAGTTCAAACCCTCTTACACTTAATAGATATGATAACCTCTTACCCTGAGTTCCTCATTTACATCAACAGGCAAGTTTTCACCCTCCACTACAAGTTCATATACTTTATCTAGGCCGAGTGCTCCAGAATCATTTGATACCTGTCCATGATATATAACTAGTTAAAATCTAGTCAAGAGAGAGAAAGGACAAGGATTATGACAATACATTCCGAACCTTTTTGGCTAGTTCTACCCAGTGCAAGCCCAAACAATTCACATTTGTAAGTTTCAGCATATAGTGATCTTTGGGTGATATTTCCATAGACATTCCCTGTTATGTACTTGGACGTTACAGTTTTATTGGCAATAAATTATATAAAAGACATAAAGTGAGAAAGTACTTGAAATAAAATAAGGGGACAGGCCGACAGGCTATATCCTGTTCTTGCCATGCATAAACCATAAAAACCTGGTCAACAGTGTATACCTCTTTCAAATGTTTCTGAATCTGTTCAACAGTGGGCTTTTGTTCACCATTTAACAATACATTGACTTGAATTTTCCACAAGTACATTGTTAAAGCCAGCTCAAGGTCACAATTACCACCCTGATCATAGACACCAGCCACTTTGCTAGCCTATATATATAACATATTCAATAAGCAAAACTGCCGCAAATTTAACTATCATAATCATTTTCAATAGTAACCCAGCATTATAGCAGGGTATAGAGGATTCAGACAGCATGTCCAAGAATGATACAACACTTTCTACATAGGTGATTAAAATCGTTTAGGAAATTAGACTTTGTTAAAAATAAATAAATAACCTGCCTTTATAGCAATGGTCAATTTTTCAGAGATGATGGTAATATCTTCGTTGACATAAGTTGATGAAAGGTTCACTATTTCTCTCAAGCTAGATTTGCATGCTAAGGCTTTCTCAATAAGTTGGTTCAGAAGATCTCTTTCGTCAATCCTGGTATACAAGATACACAAACAAATGAATTGCAGGTTTTAGAATGTTACAAGTAAACTAGTCGCTTATTAGAAAAATTCACCAAAAAAACTGGAACATAACAACAGACTACAGTTGAGTTGAGCAAACATGTCCAACTATCACTGCAAAGTGCAGAGGATTGTTTGCCCAAAATGAAATGTATCTAAGTGTTGCATTGTAATGTTGTAGCATTTGATGCTTGTGCTTTTTAAAAGCACAAGCTACAAAGTTTATAGGCAAAATGTTTTCAAGGGTCCTTCTTAGAGTGCCATAGGTGATTTGACAAGCAAGCTAGGAGATGTTTTACAAAGAAACTGTGATTCTACCCCCAAAATAAGTGTCACAGTTTGACTGTGTAATTTGACCATATTTTTTTACTAATATATAAACACAAATGTTAGCAAATAAGATCTTCTTTGATTTGTCTCAATGAGTGTTTCATAATATTAACATTTTATAATTTTTCATAATAGATAAGTAAAAATATTAATGACACTTATTTTTAATCGGAGGGATTAATTATAAAATAAATAAAAATGTCCACTTTTCATATCTGATAATTATCCTTTACTACCTATTTTAAAAATGTAGCAATTTAACTTGGAAATTTCTACTTCGTAATTATAAACAGGCTGTTTTGCAATTATACACTGTTTCCATTTTTCAAAACAAAAGACTCTATTAATTAATTTAATGTGTGATCTAGACATTGTTTATACACAACAAAAAATTTTAAATTTTCCAGTGCAGCATTTTCACAGGATCTATAGCACAATAGCCTTTGAAAATCCAGTATTGTCAAGGAGCTAATTTGGATAAATAATCCAGTATTGTTAAAGAGCCAATCTAGAAAAGAAAAGGCTGAAATAATTGCAATAACCATATCAGTATTCTAAATTAAAGATTCTCTCGTAAGTTGAAATCATTTTCTATACCCCAATTGTACCAGAAGCTCTCTCATTTAACTCCTCCATAAACACCTATGAAGTATGAACTTATTAGGTCTTTTTATTGAGTTCAAATCAAAACTACTACTTATTGCACTTAAAATTTTTGGCCGTAGTCTCAGTTCATTAACAATAAATTGTATTGAAGAAAACTAATGCCAATAAGTAAGAGAAGCAAATAAAGATTTTAGGAGAATCACATTACCACAGACAGAAATGCTTAGCATCAGACAGAAATTCGACAAGAATGTTCAATTCAATATGCTTCTCAAACCTCTACATAAAACACAAGAATAATACGACAATGAGTTTCTGCAAAAGAAAAAAAACTACTAAACTACAGTTAATAATATGGGACATAATATCCTACCAGCAGGGAACTTCCATTTGAATACTGGGATTTACCCTTCAAAATTTCACAATAAGAGCACTTATAGTCTCCAAGACCAGTGTCTTTTGTCGTTAGTCCAATGCACTTCAAGTGATAGCTATCCATATGAAAGATGAATCAAAGGTACAAAAACATTTGTAAGATATTGAAGCATAGAATGCATAAATTATATTAAATCATTTGTAAGGAACAAAGGTACAAAAACAATATTTTTTTCCAGAAATTGCAAATGAAGAATAGGATTCAATCTTCATTTTCAAACAAACCCAGCTTAAATAATTTATAGATATGAAATACAAAATAATGAACATTATAAAGAAAATAAAAAATCATAATTTGAAAGGGAAAAACTTAAGTTAGTTAGACACCAAACTACAATTAACAATAGTTTAAGAACTATTAGAGCAAGCTTCTAACTCAACTAGAGCTAACTCAAGCTTGCTCTAAAAGCTGACTCTAATTAAGTACTAAATAGTAACCCAGATTACATGTGATAGCTCATTCAACTTATGATAAAAATGAAAACTCTTAAAATTTGAAGGGTACTATAGAAATATCATGCAACGTCTAGAACCAGGGTAATAGGTACTTTACCAGTCCATACAAGTGGAACAAGTAAGAAAATTCTGATCTTCAGAATCAACAAAGCAGCAATTACATAGGTTTGGCTCCTTCTGATTTTGTAACTTGCCATATATGTATAGTGATCTATCTAGAGTCTGATTTATCTGAAAAATATCATGCAAAGTCTTAAGCATACTTAATATGCAAATGGACCACAGAAAGGAAATAACTGTCAAAATCAAAACCTTCTGCAGTGCATGAAGCAGCGAATTTTCATTTTGGAATAAAGGTCCAATATTATCCATGCATCTTTTCTTCCAATTTTCCACCTTCTCAACTTCGGATAATATTAAATCAAGTTCTGGGCAACGAAAGGCAATGCTATCTCCAAGTTCCTGAATTTAAGCAAATAAATGTCAGTGCTATGAAAGTGAGACAGTGATGTAATGTTCTACTAAATAAAACAAAAACTGGTATAGGCTTTATGAGAGTTGTGAACGCTTTCACTTCTAATATCTGAATTACAAATAACTGACTAACAAATAAGAGTGATATCCGGAAGATAACAATTAACATATAATGAGTTGAGAATAAAATGAAACTCTTACACAAAAATTGTGTAAATAAAAAGGAGTTTTGAAGGAACTTAATAACACAAGACCGACAACTGATACATTTAGAAAATATACCTTGAGCTGCAATATTGATGACCAAGTTCGTTCCCTAGAACTTAGACTATAAAATTGATGCACTTGTTCTTGCCACGACCTAAAACAAAATATAATACATTACATAGGTATGTCAAATATTTAAAACACAAATTAGAAAAACACGAGTCTTCATCAACTCATTCAATAGCATGATGTACACAAGCAATATATTCTAGATCAAGATGGCTTAGACAGCAAACTAAACAAACATCAGAAAGAACTATTAGAAGACATGGAATCAATTAGAGCATGGCCTCCATGATAGATTGCAAAATATAGAAGTGTAAAACCTAATTACCCAGGAACTTAATTGAAACCCATATAGAAGACTGAAACTAGTTACACTAATTATCTTAATTCTACAACCAACAAATAAGACTTACCGATGTTTTCCAATGGCTTCTTCAAGTTGACAATTTACTTTGGTAAAGGTCATTTTAATAGTCTGCAGATGTAAAATGTAGATGTAAGTTGTTGATAGCAAAACAATTTTAATCAAGCACTATTATTAAGAACATGCTAAGAAGTTTTCTCATGAACTTTTCAGCCCCAAAAATCTCTAAATTAATTATTCAGCTTAGTTGTTAATGGATCAATAGAAGTAGTTGTAAATTTAATTAAGTTGCCAAAAAAATTAGTTGAGTATGATGCTCGTCGATATAAGCTATTTGAAACTATTGCCAAACATTTGGTTACAATTCCCCACTTTTTTACAATTATTTGTAAGCAGAGACAATACAAATCACAGGATTTCAAAAATTAAACATAAAGAGCTATAAATCTTTAAAATAACAAAATAGACAATAGAAAATTACACAAACACGTACCTGATAATCAGTAAGAATATCTTGAATATCAGTCAATTTGCATCTTCTAGAATTGCAAGGTCTAGATATCCCCTCTAACGCTCTCCTAAGCCATTCAACCCCATCAACCAGTACATTCAATAGAGCCCCAGAAACAGAGGAATGAGATAGGCCTTCCACAACTTCCAAAACATCCTACAGGATTGACAACCACTTCTTATAATAATAATTACTAAGAAAGAACCTACCTCATTCTTTAAAAAAAGAAGAAATTCAGTAAGATGAAGCGAAAATTAAATTGATAAGGAGGATAACGAATTCGCTGAATAAATAACAAAGCAGAAAATAACCAAGAAAGTAGAGAAGTTAAATGGAATGGGATCTTAGATCAACAATTCCCTCAGTATATATCTGTTAATGAAAACCCGGTAAAAAGTACATGTGCTATACACCAAAATACCATATAGATGCCAGATGCCTAATCTAATCACGTATCAAATATTTTGCTTGCTAACGATATTTTAGAAGATATATAAACAAAAAGTAATTGAAAAAAAAAAATCAGAGGAAAATAAACCCGTGAGGCAACAATCCATTTAAAGAAAAAATTGAGATCATACTATCATAGCTACACAGTATTATTATAGGTATTAGAATTATTGTCACTCTTGTCATTGAATTGCAACAAGGTAAACTGACATTGTATGAGCATAAAACCAGGTATACTATAAAGCATTCAAATGACTGAAACTATATAACCAGTGTCAAGAGATATAGTTCGAAGAAGAAAGTGCATGCACCATAGTCAACCAGAAAGAGCCGCTGCTCTGTGCAAATAAAATACTTCGGAGCATAAATTATGGCTACAGAGAAACAGTAGTAACCTCTAATGAAGGAGAATGGCTGCAGAAAAATAGGGCTCTTTTGCACCACTGCAGTGTAGAACAAGATGCTTGAAGTTTTGAAATATCACTGAAGTCAAAACCAAGAGTTACACCAGATGTTATGGCAGACTGGATTCTTGCAATCAAATCTTCGACTTCAAACAATAAATCACTGCTTATTCCACGAACAGGGTTATCCAATTCAAATAAGCACCGAGCATCATCAAGTAGAGAATGTGCTTCACACTCCCATTTTTTGCAGTTATTCAAAACTAATTCAAGCATCTTTCTTTCTTCCAAAGAAACTTTAAGATGCTTTGATTGAGAAACCAACAACTAAAAGAAGAGAATCAAATTGTCATATTTAATGTATATAATTGCAGGAAAGGAAAACCTGTAAAACAAACAGGACAAAACATGAACCTGCAAGTCCTCAACTTTCCGCACAGAGTTTGACACACAATTCGAAGAGACTAAATATGGCTTTGAATTCCTTAACCAAGAATTAGCTTCCGATAATGCTTCTTTGATATCATTAAGTGAAGCAAGAATAACAAATATATTTTCTGAAGCTCTGTAAAACACCAGCATATGCAAAAAAATCATCAGCCGCAATAGGCTTGTCAAAGTTACTAAAGATAAAATACACATCTCAAGAATTGTTGAACCTTATCATATCCTCAAAGTCAGAAATAGATGCCTCAAGTGAAAGAATCTCTCCAGCCCTTTCCTCCCAACGCATGGCGACACCAAACACACAAGATAAACTGATGAATTGCTTCTCTCCCTCAATTCCTAGCCTTAAGAATCAATAACAACAAAAGTAAGAAGTTTAATAAAAAAAAATGAAGAAAATAAAAAGGTGACAATATGCCAATTAAGACAAGGAATAGGAGTTAAAAATTACATAGTGGCCTCCTTCAGAAGTTGTTGAATGAATTCCAGGGGCATCTTAGAATCATGTGCCTGTACCAATTTCACATGATTTTAATCAGTTCTCAATGTGTTAGAGTTGCTTGTGAATATAATATTACTAAGTAAATTACCACCAGTATACCAGGAAGCCCTTATCTTTCAATATCTTTTTTAAAGAAAGGAAAAGAGAAGTGAAAGAAAAGCACTGGTAAGAACAATAATTTACCTTCGAAGCTTTCATTCGGCAATTAGCCTTCTTCAGCTCAATCTCAACTAGAGGCAACTCATCAACTGTACAATCAAAACCAAAATTGACAAGAACATAAACAATTGCACGGGTCTTTGAAAGATCTAAACTATCATAAAGCTGCAATAATACACAATACCTTGAATCTTCAAAGATAAACCTTCTTCATGAATGCACTTCAATTCATCAAATGAATTATGTTGATCTTCATGTCTGTGAACTCTCCCTAAAACATCGTTAAAGTGAGAAACCCATGACACAGCATCTGAATGGTAATTCCTTAGGAGCCTCAACTCAGGTACATCAACTGTAAAATTGTCCCATTCCTTAAGCAGCAAACCAACATTCTGCATATTTCCTTAGTTAATCAAGCTATTCTTTTTAACACTCGCAGAAAATAAACCGAGATGAAGATACAGATGTAAACCTTGAGATTCATAGGACCTTGTAATATACAACGACATTGAGAACTACAAGATTCTGCCTGATTTAATAGATTCTGAAGTGCCTCTATCTCTGGGAGTTGAACTTGAAGATCCACAATCTATTAAAACCATGAATTTCATATTTAAATCCTCAGGCAACTCATTTAGTGCATGATAAGTGAGCATGTCTGAGAATCGTGTACATTGTACATAAAGTCTAATTATTCCATGAAATAACAAGACTACAAGACATTATATTATGTCAAACACATTCAATAATGCATTATTGATGCAGATATTATATTCTATCACTGTTAGAATATATGAAAAGTATCTTCTAATATCTAAAATTGTATCTTAAGAGTAATTTAGAGTAACTTAGTCTTCCCCTAAAGATTGGTTTCCATATTTCACTATATATCATAAGAAATGAAGAAATCCATTTCTGGGAATTATATAGACATTGGGAGAACCCCAACGGCCCAACCTTATATTATATTGTACAAAAGTAAGAAAGAAAGAAATTGTTGCAAGATCAAGTGCAGAAGCATAATATCAAGCCTTGTCGTCGGCTATTGGTATGCTCATCTGGCTCACATACTTCAGGAGCACGCATATACATGGGACAGTTAAGGAGATGACACAGATTTTATTATAATCAAACTACAGTACATGTTACATCAAATCAAGTATTTCACAAGAGGAATAAGAACATGCGACAAAAGCCCAGCTATGATTAACTTCTATCTTATAAAACAGCTTCTCAATCAAAATAAGTTTATAGCTCTCTAGTCTCTACAAACAGCAAAGTAATTGTAGACATTTATGGAGAAGGAAACATGCTTTTGACATCTTGTAAACCAAAAAGGAGTTAAATGAGTGAGAGCTTCTGAAAAAGACTGAGATGCAAAACATAATTTTAACTAAAAAGAGAAGTTGTTTAAAAACTTATAGTTATTCTAACTTGTAAGATTCTTTTAATATTTTAATTTTTCAAAAGTGCTTCAAGAAAACTGGCTCTAACCGACAGGTTTTGACTAATTATTTAAGGGGCCCTTATATAAACTATATATGTAAGAAGTTTGGTGCATATGATCTAAATGCTCTAGCTTGAGGGGGAGCTAGAAAAAATGAAAAACAAGATAGTTATGGTTGCGCGATATGTGGTAAATATAGTTAATATAAATATAAATTAGATAAAAGTAATCTTTTGTAACAACTGCTATAAACATAAAGCAAACTTAAAGCTGTGAAATAGCTAACAAAGCCAGTTTAAATGTGTACCATTTCAAAAGTTATTATTACCTCTGACTTTAACTTGTAAAGAACATCAACATCTAATTCAGCAGGATCTCTAGCTGAGATGCAGTTTCTGACACTACCCATCCACGCCTGATTGATCTCAAACAAAGAAATCATATGAGCAATATAAAAAGCAATATGGTGAATTAATCAGTAAGCTTAGACCCTAGAGTAAGCAACATAATTTGAACCTTAGGATTGTACACACACACACATAAGTCCTAAGCGTGTGTTTGGAAACTTAGAATATTATGGTGCCACCGCGTGGTTCATTTAAAGCTATGCCTACGAGACGTTATGCATTGTGCGATGAAGGGGTTGGTACCGTGATTTGAAACATGTTCTTAATATATAAAAAATATAAATAAATAAATAAATAAAGCCATTTTGACACACAGAGATATAAGTGATTCCAATCAGGAACAAAATAAACTGAAGATTAATCAAAGAATTATGAAGTTAAAAAAGCATCATACTAATATGTCTGGTGACATCTACCTTGATTGAAGAAACTTTCCGTTTTAATTTTTTAGTCTCTTTCATGTAGATGGGTAAGCCACAAGCTCTGGAGTATAAAAGTTCCAACTCAGACAACTGAAACAAACAATATCAATCAAATTGAATGAACTGGAAAGAAGAATCAAGATATCAAATTTCATTACTAGCAGGAAAAAATTCTTATCAGATATCTATATACAAAAAATATAAGGACCCATTTCTCATCTTTTTTTTTTGTTGAGAATAATAGCTTTCTGGTTAAAATAATATTTTAAAAAGTTGTAACACTTTAGTGGGGGAAAAAGCAAAACAATTATACCAGAGTCATTTTTTATTAAAAAAAATACTACTAAATAAAAGTTTCCTAATAAAATTGTAAGAGCTGTGTAAGACTGTTTGATGCTTTTCTGATATGCTAAAAACAGTAACCTCTAAAGGAAGCTTTAACAAAAATTATATCATAAAATCACTGTTTATGAAACAAAAAAGAACAAACAAATGTGTCTTCAACTCATGAAGAGACTGCAAAAACGTACATTGCAACACATTGACAAAGCAGCCTCAATCTCCTGAACTAACAATCTTGCTTCTTCTGCATATTCCTGGATCAGAACAAGTTAACACGATAAATAAATAAATAAATAAATAAATAAATAAATAAATAGCAGTAAATTGCAGCCACCAAAAACAAAACATTTAATTATCAAAGCACCTTCAATTTATGATAATTAGGTTCATTGCATGGTACAGGGTTGAATCTCAGTAACTCATCAACATAGTTTAAATGAGTTTTCTTTAAACTCGAGTCATCATGACTCGACCACAACTCAATTTTTGTCACACAATCTTTTATCCCTTCTGCCCATTTCTGAGCTTCAGTCAAACTCTTTACCATATCCCGAACCTACATCCCGAAACAAAGTATAATTCAAATGAGTACAGCGCTGAATAATTTTATTGAAACACATTCAAAAGACAACTAGAACTCACAGAATCCATCTCGGAACCAGCCCAAAGAAACTGTTCAGCTTTCCTTAGTGCGGTAACAGATGCATCAGTCACAAAAACGTTCTGAAGAATAGTACTAGATTGCAGAAGCCATTCTGTAGCAAGTTGAGTGAAAGTTACGGAGCTGCCTTTCACCTATACACAACTAGGAGTCTCAGAAGACTATAGTATTTTTTTGTAATAAATACATATATCCTTAACAATACCAGCATTAAGTTATATATTATTCCATAAAATTTAACACAGTATGACACTAACTAACAGGAGAGCAACACAGTCAAAGATATAAAAGCAGGAGGACATTGAATCTTTTGATTTCAGAAAGATTGGAACAAATATTGTAATTTGATTGTGGGAGGTAAAAAGACATAGGCATATATAGATATGACCTTTTTTGTCAAACCACTCAGACATGAAGGTTGCCTTTTTACACTTCTACTCTCAGCTTTCTCTTCAGATGTACATTTGTCAATCGAAAATGCCAATTCATACAATTCACCAAGTGAATGACGATAGAGAAGACGAAGTTTAGAAGTTTTGCACTCACAAAGGTGTTCCCAATGCTGCACAAGAGAAAACTGAATTCAGTCTATAAAACGAAAAACATCTGTAAGGGAACAAAAGATGAATGCTTCATGGCAATCAAACACAATAGCAACAACCTCGATCACATTCATTTACCTCCAGACATACAAAAGATGAAGGCCTGCAACTGCATACAACTGCAGAGAGATAGAGATATTGCTGGCAAATAATGCATGCTGGATCCTATAAAAGACACAAGTAAATAAGACCAAAAAGAACAAGATAATGAATTATCATTGTGTGTTATGATAGGTTAAAAAACAAACAGTACCTCTTCAGTTCCTACGTATTGGGGACATTTCCTAGGAGCTAGACGAGAAGATTTAACAATGCCATTTTTCCAAAGTTTCTCCCTCCATGACTTTTCTCTATCAGATATTGTCAACAATTCCGTTTTCAAATAAGACGACCCTCTGCTATCAACATCACCATACTGAACATTGAAAATCAACATGCAACATTGATCAACAACTAAACCATATTAAAAATAATGATAATAATAATAATAATAATAAAAATAATAATAATATCCTTCAAAAATAATAAAAATAATAATAATAATAAGGAAAATGCTAACAACTGCCCTGGGTATTATTTAAAGAACTAAAATAAATAGGTAATTTCTGCATAAAAAGTTATGTAATTATTACTTTCAAAAAAAATTTACTATGATTTCCAAGACAAAATTCCTTTTTAAGGATTCCTTAAACAACGCCCTTACGGCATGTTAGCATGAGGAGGATAAGAAATCCTCTTGAAAAAGAAAAAAAACAGCCAAGCGTTATTCCACACTTATGTTGGAATAGTTTAGTTCACTAGTGTGATTTCATTATAATGTATAAATCATAAAAATGGTATCAAGTTTGCTGAATTGTAGAAGGAAATGGTGAAAACAAAAGCTTCACAAAATACTGGACAAAAGAAAGAGAACGATAGCAAGATGGCATTTTAAGGATCATAATGAATACGATACTGCAGATCATCTCAGTTTTTTTTAAATTTTATCGAGATATTATCATTTCAATGCAACATACTCAAATCAAGTGCATACCTGGGCTACTACACAAAGAAGCTCCTCGTGAGACAAGACAGCTGTTTTGTGAAACCGCTTATAGAGATCAGCTCCAAATGTACCGTGTGGTAGCCAGTCAGCTGGAGCAAAATTGACTGCCTCTGCACAATTCAGACCTGAGAACACAAACAAAGAATACATATGACATACTTTAGATTATATTTAAGCTGGTAATTTTTGGATTGAGACAGAATGTAACATCATACCAAGATTGAAACCACCATGGTAAGATCTGGGGAAAGTAATAACAAAATTTCCAGGCTCCTGGCAAACATATACAATTAAAAGAAACGCGGCAAAGAATTAATACATACAAAGAGAAGACAATGATGAACAAAAGCAGTAGTTCTGCAGTATAGATTTCATGGAAAACATGCAACAAATTACAGTAAAAAGGAGCCATCATAAGTTTGGAATGCGGATGTACTTGTATTTAAACACACCGTCTGTTTTAGTTGCAATTTCAATGCATGATAACTACAATAGCAACCCACAATATTCCCACAAATTAAATTAAATTATACACGTCCACTGGCTGTGGAGTGCTCATTTATATTCCATAATATAATACTACTCAAAAAAAAATTCCTGAGAAACAAATGAACATGAGAAAGGAAGACTATTTAAAGGGGTTAACAAAACAAGTGATTTCTAGTTAACAGAACAAAGGGAATAAAAGGAATTCCAACAATTAATACACCAGAAAGTTGGCCTTATGTTTCTTATGATTTAGGGCCGAGAAAATAGTTAAATTGCATCTCATAAAAAGGACCAAATGGGTATAATTTACATCAGCGAAATCCATTTTTCTTCTAATTATATGATTTTAACGTAATCTTGTATTTACAATAGCAAACTGCAAATTCACCATTCACCAATGATAAGCTAGGTATATGAAACCTGAAGTGTGCTGAAGACAGGAACTCCATTTTCTTGCAAGACGGATGGGTTTAACATGGTAACAAGCTGAAAAAGCAGATCAGGCTGTGCATCGAAAAGGTCAGGAAGGCTGCTTCTCATCACCTACAAGGAAACGGGTTATTTTATGAATTGATCAAGATCAACAAGTTTTTGTCCACTAAAACGCGTAAAAACATTAACTATCAACACATCCTTAAAATTGAACATTCAAGGCTTGTTTGATTTCAAAAAATGTTTTCTGCTTTCATTTTCTATTTTCACTTTCAATTTAATTAGAAAACGGGACGCCTTTCACTTTATTTTCTGCTTTAAGCTTTTATAGGAACAGCAAAAACAAAAATTGATTCACTCCAGGAAACAAAATTAAAACGTCATAGATTTGTAATTAAAAGTATAAACAGGAAATGGAAAGAGAAAATGTTTTTCCAAATCAAACTAGCCCTTAGAAACCCACCAGTATATTAGCATCATACAGTTATAATTTATAAATATAGTCCACCATAATTATGTCCAGATTTTGGAATTTAAGTGGGAGATATAATATATATGAACCATGCAATCAAGGAACAAGTTCACATAAAATGAAATTGTGCGCAGCACTACCAAAAAGTTAAATCAAAACAAATTATGATGTGCTTGTAATTTTGAGCAATACAATCAAAACATTCATCAATAAAAAAAGCTTGTTTTCTATAAACATGCAAGGTAAAATAGTTTCACATTTAGCATATTTACATTTTATTTTACAGGACAGATTAAATAGAAATAATTTATGGCAAAATGTAGCTGTCCAAATTGAAATAATTTCAATTTAGTGTCTGTATTAGCTTGATTCTAATTGTATAACAGTAATTTTAATATCATTGTAAAATTATGTCAGATTAAATGATGTACTATTGGATTGGCTTTGGTAAAAAAAATGATGTATCAGCAAGGGATGGCAGATTACGGCGACCAACCAAAACTCTGCCATATAAATATGGTGTTGCAACATATGGCGGATAGAATAGGAGCTGTACCCTGTAGTGGTTGGCAATAATCTGCCAAACCCTAATGCCATGGGGAAAATTGACAACACTTTTGATCCTCGTCTCAATACAATAAAAAAAAAAAAAAAATATATATATATATATATATATATATATATATATATAAATAAAAATAAAAATAAAAACTCTACATTGTGCATGACTACTTGCTATATTCATTATTATTTGGAAAAGGGTGGCCAAGCATGTCATGCTTATTCTATTTCTTGTTTTGTTCTTCTAAATAAAATCATTTCAATGGATGAGTGGAATCCATCTGGTAATATTACCTTTCTATCTTAATTAATTCACATTTACTTCCTTTCCTTGTCATGCACATGCATCATGTGCACCCACGGCTACTGAGTGAATACATATGTCCGTGCAAAAAGACACTAGCCGGGGTTCTAATCTATATAAAATAAATTTGGATGGTTACAACATAAACCTCAATCCAGACAAGTATAAGGTTGAAAGAAACAAATTAAATCAAGTTATATGTTTTAGGGTAGGAAAAAATCTGCAGAAGTATTGGTGTATAGATAGAACGAGAACCCAAGACCTACCTTCTCAAATGCCCTGGCTTGACTACCAGGAACACTGTACCAGCACTTTGGCTCTCCCCTAGAACAAAAGAAATTAGAATCAACATTAAAGGCAGATAAAATGAAGTGGCAAGAGCAATCTAGAATCCAAGTATATTTTAGAAAAATCCTAAAGAGCAAAACACATTGCAAACACTAGCAGTTGATTTCCACATTATGGCTCAAGGATCAGCAAATCCAACGAAAAGCAGATCAAAAAAAAGTTCATGAAAATTTTGATGCACAAAAACAATGATTTGACTTGTGAGCCACATATAAGCCTTGGGTAAATTGATTCCCCAAGTTGAGTCTCTAGAAACTGCTGAGCTTTCCAAAAGAAAAGAAAAATATATTATGTGCATAGTATAATAATCTCTTTGTTTAAAGTGTTCGCTTGGTAAAGTAAATTTTCCCATTTGGTGATGCCAAAATCTTAACCAAATGGTCTTTAAATAAATAGAATCTCCCATCAGAATGTAACACAGTAGAAGCATTACAACACTAAACCATAATAGTATACTTCTGAGGGTGGAGAAAACTTTCCAAGTTCCAGCACAGAATTTGAAATTAAAGGGGATATAAGGATGTCATAAGAAGTCATTTGCTTCTTTCTTTCTATTTTGGCTACTTAGAATCTAGACATCAATGTAACTTCAATAAAAGTTTTAGCTGATGATTAGATAAATGATTTTATAGTTGCCATATAACTAATAACTGGCAGATTGTATTTTCCGTATGGAAATGAGTTATGCTCAAAAGAGTAAATGTTACAACGTTGCTTCAAAACCAATAATCGAAGGAGTTCGTGTAAAAAAATTGGAGAACTGCTACTGCCTTTTCAATATCATAGAAGACATCAAATGCTAAGGGTACTTCTTAGATTCCATGTTTTGCGAGGTAAGATGGGAGTATTTCATAGACATTTTAGACTTCATGCTTCATTGCCTAATATTTATGCTAGTTTTTTGTTTTAACTTGTCAGTTCCTCAGGGAAAAGGAGCCCAGATTAACAAGAATTCTTCCAGCCAAAGGTTAAATTTATAACCCAAACGGTTCAACCTGAGTCGAAGTTCATTAAGCCCCCCTTGGTTACCTAATATTTATGCTATTGAATCAACAAGATCATGTGGTACATCAGAAGTACACGACGACCAACAACTTTAACACAATAAGTTTTTCGCAAATACAGCTAAAGCCAAATCTAACTCATGTGATCATGTTGTAATAATTGAACACGTCCACTTCAAAAAATGTTGGGATTCCACCACTACATACATCACTCTAATTTGTCCTATATACATACAATAATAACATGTAGATAATTCCAGACAAAATGGGCTTTAATAAAACAAAAAACAATGGTGATCATAATTAATAGACATGACAGAAAAAATAATTCATTTAAAATTCAAAACGGGGATAAAATAAAATTAGAACATACCAGTGTAGATAATTCATTGAATAAAAGCAGTGATCCTCAAAATGCCAGCAAAAGGATGAGAATAACATTCCAATATACAGCCAGGGTACCATAACACCGGTGATATTGTGATGAACAGCTCGAAGCATCGAGCCTTTCAACTTAGGCAAGTTATTCAGATTCCATGGGTTCGTAGAGTATTCTTGCCACAACTTGTCATCAATAGATTGTGGTTTCTGATTAGTTTCATTCGGGAAACCACTCCCATAGATAGACGTATCCAAGTCATTTCCATACATAACCTCGACCTCACCTACCGACCCCTCCACAATCTCCCAAAACTTTTTCTCTATTTGCACCCTTGAAACAGGTCCCTGTCCAAACCACCTCCTCCTCGACCTATCCGCAATGCGTCTAAAAGTTTCCAATGTATACTTCTTCCCAGGCACAAAACCAAAGCTTTCCCTATCAGAACTCAAACAGTTGAAACAATACCAGTTTCCCACAGGTATTTGCTTCAACGGTGGTGAAAGACAATAAATATGCCATCCTTTATCACACCTATCACACAAAAGCATCACCTCCCCATGCAACCCACTTTTACATTGCTCACAAATCTGATCGCGATTTTCTTCCTTCACTTTCCCATCCTTACCTTTCAAACCATCTACAACCCCATGATGCTTCTTAGACACCGAACTAACCGAAGTCTCTACCCCATGATCATCACTCTTACAAACCTCTAGTACACTTTTCTTACAACACTCCTCCTCATTCGTTCCTTTATTAATCCGATTACAAAAAATCTCGTAATCATAAAGATGCTCTCTATACAACTGACACAAAACATGCTTAGCACAATCGGAAATCTTCCCAGAACATTTCACAAACCTAGCAACATCACCCCATTTTTTTCCATCAACAACTTTATCATACCCTCCAAATCGTTTAACCGCATTAAAAACCTTACACAAATCCAAATCCTCACCTTCAAACACAATCTTCTTCTTATTCTTATGATTAAGCTTCTTACTACTAGAATGATCATTCAAAAACCTAGAATACTCTAACTGAAAAGTTTCCGAATCAGAAGCAGCAGGACGTACCTGAAGCTTATGAATGGCTTGAGTCTTAGTTTGGAAAGTGAAAGAATGTAGATCCAATGCAAAAGGAGGTTTCCAATTTTGAGGAGGAACGATTCTACAGATTCCGTAAGGTTCAGCTTCGTGACGAATTTTGTGAATGAAATGTAAAGGATCTTTGAATTCGTCGTCGGTGGGGTAATATACCGGCGCCGGTGGTATAGTCGGAGAAGAAACGGTTAGAGTGGGAGCACCACCTAGTACACGTTTTTCAACGGACCTAGGTTTACCTTTTCCCATGATGGTAATAAATAATTGAGAGTATTCTATCTAATGCAGAATCATGATAGGATAGGATAGAGAAATGATGATAAAGTATGCATCGAAATGATATATTAGGGATTTTGGTTAGTTACTTTTTTTTGTTTTTTTGATTCAGTACGGAGAAGAAGGAGTTAGAAGAAGAAGAAGGAAGAGTCAATGAGATGATATATTAGGATAGTGGAGAGAGTTGGAGTAGTACTTAACTACACTGTGTGTGTTGTGTTGTGTTGTGTTGTGTACTCTTCTTCTTTTTTTCAACTTCAATTCTTTTCATTTTCATTTTAATTTTAATTAAAATAAATATACGGAAAACTAGTACTACTGTGCTAAGAAAAATTGACTAAAATGATCGCTCTTTATTTGGAAAAAAACAAAAATGACTTTCTCCTAATGAGAGCTTTGTGGAAAAGAAAACAATAAAAACAATAGTTTAATGTATTTACCATACAATGATAAATTGAGAATCCATAATAATAATAATAAGCTTTTTTGTTGTTTTTCCATGGGAGTTTAACTTTTTTTTTTACCAATGTGAGTTTTTTCTTAAGTCAAAAAAAAATGTGAGTTTTTTCTTTTTATAAGTAAGAAAATAAATTAAAAAAAACGAAATAAATTAAAGTCTAAGTCTCAAAAAATCGATAGCATTGGACAACAACGTAGTAATAAATAAGACAAGAATTCTAAAGCGTTAATCTTTGTTTCATGTTAGAGTCATATTTTGCAATCAATTAGCACGAGCATTGTTATCTCTCAAGGTATGTTGAAAACGAAGAGTCCAAACATAGTTCTTGTAACTTTGAATACGATTCACCGAATGAGCATAAGGGTGGGTATCTGGAACCTCTTGATTTACGAGATTGATAGCTACTTTAGAATCAAATTCACAAATAACGTCAGTGTATCTTTTTGACCAAGTTAAATTAAGACCGTGAACAATGGATAGTAATTCAACTTTAAGATTGACAATTATGCTACAAAAACTAAATAAACCATAAAGTTGTGAAATGTTAGAGATTCGAGCCGTGAATTTTACTTAGTTACTACTTACTAGACATATTGTATTTTATATACAACAGTCATAGCTCGAACCTCTAACATTGCACCTATTGTCATCACTAAAAATGAAATTCTATCTATTAAATTATTAGACAAAGAAAAAAATTTAAGCTAAAGTAGCTTATAAATATAAAATAATATAATATAAACAACATATATTTAAGTTTTTCATATGAAATGATAAGGGTAAAATTGAAGTTAATGACAAAATGTAAACTTTATAAGATATAAATTAATTTATAATAAAAAAAATAAAAAATTAAACTATGAAATCAATAGAAAATTAAAATTAATATGGGTGAGTGGACGAGGCCCAAATTGAGACACGTAAACAAAGATCTTTCGGCCCATGCTACCAACACCCTTACTTTATGCTATCCCCGGCTCCCCCCGTTCATTTCTTTGCTTCTAGTGCTAAAATTATGTTTTTCACACGGAACGAATACATTTAAGTTGAGACTACCATTTCAGTCAAAAAAAAAAAAAAGAATTCTATGTTCAAATATCAGTCCCTGTACAAATGTACAATGTCTTTTACTATTAAATTAGGCTCGTGAGAATTAGGTTAGATTCGTTCTATCCAACAAAAATTATTTAAATTTATATATATTTTTTGTTGACTATTTTAACTCTAAGTATGAAATAATGACTACATATAGGATCATTAAGACTTAAAAATGGTCTCTTGTTGTCCCCGTGTGTCTGATTTCATTATGTTGGTAGAGACATTATAAAGATAGGGGTTGGAGCCTATATATATGTCTACTTATTCATTTTTAAGAGATGAATTTATAGTTACTAGACTATGAGACAAAAAGAATGGTTTATCACTTTTTATTGTATAAGCGGTGTGACTTTATTTTCAAAGTGGAATTTCATAGACAAAAAAAATATAACTATTGAGTTAATAAATGAGACTCAGGGTCCCCAACGTTTAAACGAGACTTAAAGTAAATATTATAATGAGATATTTTTTCTAAGGCGTTGATTAAATTACATTTAATAATTATTGAGGAACTGTAAAATTATTGTCTCATTTTTACAACTATTTTTTTAAGAGACCTTTATACATTTCTCCGAAACTTTTTTATAATAGAGACAGAACTTACGAGGGGTCTTTTTTTTCTTTGATCGTGTTTTTTATTATTTTAGGGCCTGAAACTCTTACTTAGGTTGTCTCATTCTTAGGTCAGAGCTTGACATCTGAAAATTATGCATGCATACATGTTTATTATAAACATCTAAAGGAGGGGTGGATTAAGCTCGATGGCAATGAAGCATATAAATTCAGCTTGAATGTTGTTTATTGTACAATCTATTGTGAGATTCTAATGCGCATTGGTCGAAAGACTGTGCTAAACTTTTTTGTTATTATAATGTTGATATGCTTCATTGTGGTGACTTTTTTTTTCTAATGTGCATTCCATGAAAGACTAGACTAAATTTGTTTGCCATTATTTATTTTTATAAGCAATTTTTTTGCCATTATAATGTTGTTACTTTTAAAATTTGCCATTGTTGATCTGCTTCATCGCGATGAATTTTAAAATTATAATGTTATGAATTAATTTAGTGCATGTGCAAAAAAAATTACATTGTCACTGAATAGAAATTAATCCTTAAAAATTTGGGTAAAATATACTTTTAGCCCCTTAACTTTTAACTTGTGATTTTGACCCCCTAACTTTCATAATAGTACTTTAAGAGAACCATATGAAAATTAACAAATAATTATAATTATTATATTTAAAAATCAAACTCATTTTCTACCATTCCGCATTTTGGTGGAATTGATTTTTTCATACTAATTGCATCACATGGTTATTGTTCTCAATCATCCAATTTAAATTAACGGTGTCGAAATTTTAAAACAATATTAAAATTAAAATTAATATACAATTTAAACTGTCCGATCTCAAATCAATAATCGTAATCAATTACTACTATATATAACTATGGGCTTCATCCCCTAACAACGAATTGGAATCCCATTTTAGTAGAGTTAATGACTATTTATAATTTTTTGGTTTAATACATTTTAATATACATTTTTAAATTATATAAAATATTTTCTAAAATAAAAAATAAAAAAATTGAAATTGAAACCCTAGACAATTGTGTACTGTAAACCCTACAAAAGCAAAAACCTTCGCCTTCATTGCTCGTCTCTCTTCTTTCATCTTCCCTGCATATCTAGGTCAATACTCTTCTCTCTCTAATCAACCAAGCTCTAAACTTTAGTTTTTTTTGCTTATTGTTTCGTGCTTAGTTTAACACCTCAACTTTTTATGCTTTGTTTTTCAGATTAATCAGGGAAGTTACAAAATGCTTGTACTATTCGAAACTCCGGCGGGTTTTGCCCTTTTCAAAGTTCTCAATGAAGGAAAACTCTCCGATGTTGAGGTGATTATTTCAAAACTTGTTTATTGTTCACAAAATCAACTATCACATGCAATAAAAATGCATTTTTTATTTTTATTTTAATGGTTGAAATGTTTGTATTTTGTATCCTTATGATTTCTGAAATATACCCTTTTGATATTAAAGTTGTTATGATTGATGGGTTTTAGCACCGGTTAGTGAAATGCTTTATAAGCTATTGCCCTTAATTTTTTTAGTAGCTTTTTGAAGTTTTAGAATATATTAGTGTTTGTATTAGGGTCTGTTTGGATGATCAGCTTATTTGCTGCTTATAGCACAATCTCTTATGTATAAACTAACATAAGCTATTTTTATAGAAAAAGATAATTTTTTTTCATAAGATATATTAGAGAACTTATGAACATAAGTTGAAAAGAACTTATGAAAATTGTCATAAGATGTTTTCATAAGTTTTCACAAATAGCCTCAGAAAACTTATGCTAGCATATAAGCTCAAATAAACCAATCCAAACAGGCCCTTAGTATTACAGTGAACTGTTGAATGTTTTGTGTTTCTGTTTCCCACTTTATTTCATACTTTGAAGTTTGATCTAATATGTTTCATATTTTACAAACTTTTTTACACAGGATGTATGGCAGCATTTTACCAGTGCAGACGCCGCAAGAAAGGTTATGTTCTGCTTATGTTTCCATTCGTACTTACCTTGATTGTCTCTATGTTTTTGTGCTGTATTCAAGTTTTTAGTAGCTTATGAAGCTAACCCAAAGTGATTTGTAATTAGGTGGTCAAGTTGAAAGCATTTAGCAAGTTTGAGAATACTTCAGAAGCTTTAGAGGCAGCTAGTTTGTTGATTGATGGAAAAGCTAGCAAGGGTTTGCGCAAGTTCCTTCGTGCTCATTGTGATAACGAGACGTTAGCTGTAGCTGATTCAAAGCTGGGGAATATCATTAAGGACAAATTGGTGTGTTACTTAAGTTCCCATTAGAAACTTGTGATTGTGTTTTATGTATCTTTCATCAAGTAGCTAACTTTGTGTGTTCAACATTTCAGAAAATCGACTGTGTTCACAACAATGCTGTTATGGAGCTCATGCGAGGTGTTCGATATCAATTGACGGAACTCATAACAGGTCTTGCTGTTCAAGACATGGCTCCGATGAGCTTGGGTTTGTCTCATAGCTTATCAAGATACAAGTTGAAGTTTAGTGCTGACAAGGTGCGTGTATATTCTGTTGCTATGAATATACAAAAGTTTATGTTTTTTTTTACTGATGCAAATGTTTGTATATTGATATTGATTCTTCTTTTTGTTGCCTGATACTTTTTTATTCTTTGGATATTTACATTTTCCTGACCTTGAGATGCTTTTTATTAGGTGGACACCATGATTGTTCAGGCTATTGGTTTACTTGACGATCTTGATAAAGAGTTGAATACATATGCCATGAGGGTTCGAGAATGGTATGGCTGGCATTTTCCAGAACTTACCAAAATCATACAGGATAACATCCAATATGCAAGGGCAGTCAAGTTGATGGGTGATCGCATTAATGCTGCAAAGCTTGATTTCTCTGAGGTAGAAATACACAACCTGCCAATAGTTTTACTCTTTTGAATTACATACAATTCCTATCACAAATATAATCTGGATTTACTCTAAATATTGGCAATTTAGACTTTGTTTATATCCATGTAAAGCCCATACTCTTTCTTTACCCAACATAATTAGAAATACAGTTTCATGAACCTGCGGTGCTTCTTTAAACAACTACTAATATTTAGTTTCACATACTTTTGTATTTTAATGTTTTCACTTTATCCTGAAACATATTTCAGGTTTTGACCGAGGAAGTTGAGGCTGAGTTGAAAGAAGCAGCTGTGATATCTATGGGAACTGAAATTGGTGAACTAGATTTGGCAAATATTAGAGAGCTATGTGACCAGGTTCTGTCTCTTTCAGAATACAGAGCTCAACTCTATGATTATCTGAAGAGTAGGATGAACACCATTGCTCCCAATTTGACTGCTATGGTTGGGGAGCTTGTTGGTGCTCGCCTCATTGCCCACGGGGGTAGCTTAATAAATCTTGCAAAGCAGCCTGGCAGCACCGTGCAGATTCTTGGTGCTGAGAAGGCTCTCTTTAGGGCACTGAAGACTAAACATGCTACTCCCAAATATGGTCTTATATACCATGCATCTTTGATTGGTCAAGCTGCTCCAAAGTTCAAGGGCAAAATTTCTCGGTCACTAGCTGCAAAGACGTCATTGGCTATCAGATATGATGCACTTGGAGATGGCGAAGACAACACCTTTGGATTGGAGAACAGAGCCAAGGTACCTGTTATACTTATTGTTAGTTATATGTCCCTATGGTTTTTATAGGAAACTTCATTTTTACAAGTTTTTGTGCAGCTTGAAGTGCGATTGAGGAACCTGGAAGGCAAAGAATTAGGTCGATTTGCAGGTTCTGCTAAAGGGAAGCCAAAGATTGAAGCATATGACAAGGATAAAAAGAAAGGAGCTGGAGGACTGATAACTCCTGCTAAGGTGTGTTATTTGTTCATTTGGTATTTATTTGTAGTTTAGTACAATTCATTTTCTTCATTCTGTGCTGATTGTTCTTTTCTTTCTTCTAGACATATAACACTGCAGCTGATTCAACTATTGAGAAAAAGTCTAAGTCTGCAATGGATGAAGATACACATGAACCTACTACTGCTGACAAGAAAGAAAAGAAAGAAAAGAAGGCAAAGAAAGAAAAGAAGAAAAAGGAAGAGGATGCTGATGTAGATGAGGAGGAGCCCGAGCCTGAAGTTGTGAAAAAAGAAAAGAAGAAAAAGAAGGAATCTACTAAGAATGATGAGGTGCAGAATGGAGACACAGATTTGAATGCAGGAGAAAAGAAGAAAAAGAGGAAAAAATCCTCAGAGTTGGAAGATTCTGCCGATATGCCAAGCAAGAAGAAAGAAAAAAGGAAGAAGAAAAGCGACGACTAGAGCGGAACATGCAAATTGGCATCAGTTAATCAATCTGGTGGCTGGCAACCATTTTTGTATACCTCTGTAGCTCAGTAGTTGTTTCAGAATTAATATTACCTAATTTAAATGTTTGTAGCTTACATCCTTATAATTTATTTTATGGTGTAAGTTTTGTCTTATCAGACTGTAGTGGATAATTTGACATAATTATGGCCGTGAGTAGAAGTGGTTAAGTAGGTGTTTGGATTCACCTCATAAGTATGTTTACCATCTTGCAACGTGAGTTGCTAAGTATATTATTTATGATGTTTTGTTTCAACATAATTAAATTGATTTTAATTTATGATGTTTTGTTTCAACATAATTAAATTGATTTTAACCCATGTGTATTGAAGCTGAGATCTTAGCTTCTATGTTTCCCAAAATCAATTTTCAGTTATTATGCAAAGTTTTCTGAGATTATTATATATGTATTTTCACCTGCTTCAATTAAAAAGTTTTTTCCTCATAAGTAAAGGCGGAAAGTACACATAGAATTAGTAGATTCCACTTTGTACATGTCTATAGATAGAAGATATAGATAGATAGTAATTGATTATGGACATAGGTTCCAAACATTATTTATATACAGACACATATTAAAACACCATAAGTTATCTCTATATCTTACAACACTAATAAATTACATGACATGAATCTATTATTTTCAATCTACATTTTCTCTCTTTCACAAGAAGAGAGAATCAGTAGCAACACTCTCTAAACACATGATCTATGCAGCTTCCCCACTTGTTATTGTACATCTCCAAAAGCTTCTCAGCTGGTGTCACACCTGCACGACCATATATAGTTTCATGTCATGAAAGGTTCTTTAAAAAATATACCAATAGAATTAAATTAAACCAACTTAGATATATACCTGTTCCAACCACTTCAATCAATGGATCAAGAAAAATGGATTCATTTAAGCATCTTCTGTCCAAGCCATCCTGCAAAAAAAATAAATATATATGCTTGGTTGAATTAGTACATGCTTTCCAAATAATAAAATCAGCAAAACAATTAGCATAAAGATAAGATACCTTTGCCCACTTCAACATATCTTCAGCAACATGTTGCAACAATCTACCTTGAAATGGAGTCTTTAAACCAGTAAAAGGAACCTGATCATAAAAATAGCATGATTTAGCTCCTTAGGTAGTGAAAATTTCAAAAACAGAAAAATGATAATATTTGGTTTTGTTATTTTTGATTACTACCTGATTCCTTAAATAATGTCTGTCTTCAGTGGTCCAATCAGCAATCATGTCTAGAACATTATGTAGTGAAACCTCATCATATAGTAGACCTACCTGACACAGGAAAGATTACCACAATAAACTAACATTAGATTAATTAAAACTTGATTGTGTGCATTATTATGACTAATTATCAAATGGTTATGACATGAGGTGATGGATAGCATTGTTACATAATCACATATAGAGGAAAATGTGAATCCAACACATTAGCATGTGACATTTGAACTCCTATCACATGACTTTGCCAAAGGAATAAGTTTCACAACATTTGATCCTCAATTATGCAGTGTAAACTGTAAAGAGAGATGAATTACCCAAAAAGCAGGCACAGCACATAACATGTTCAGAGGGCCTCCATCAGCACCTCTCATTTCCATGTATTTCTTTAGCCTTACCTGTATCAATAATATTATACATGTCACTGAATTTATAGATATTCAAAATATGTTACTTATGTAGCAATAAAAAGTATGTGAATATGTCACTAGGCACATACGCACGTGATGACATCTATTTCAAAAATTGTCTAATGTTCGTATCTATGTCCGCGTTTCATAGATTACCTCGGGAAATATTGTTGTGAGGTGATTTTCCCAGTCACTGATTGTTGGCAGTTGCACTTGACCTCGAAGGGCAGGGAGTTTACCAGCCATGAAGTCCTGCACAAAACAAAACTTGCATCAATTAAGTACATTTAACCATGCTACACAAATTAACGACTATGTAATTATTATTTATGAAAGGTATATATTTCAAACCCGGAATGACATGTCACCGCACGCAATATATTTATTTTTTCGATAAACAAATATCATCGGTACATCAAGAGCATAATCAACAAACTGCTCGAACCTGTTACATAAACACACAACAATTCGAATAAAAACTTTTTCATTTGTATTTTGAGATAGATATAAGTATATTAGAAAAGTAAACATAAACATACCCAAAAGTATCATTGAAAACAAATGGTAGCATTCCAGTACGCCGTTTGTCAAGCGAACCCGATACATAGCTGTTCGAACAACCAACAAAAAAAATTAATATGCATTACAGAAAACAAAACTTAATTAAGGTGACTGAATAATTAAAACAATAGTTAAACACCTTCTAAAGCTGACATAACCATTTGGAAGTCCTTGCTTGAAAGGTGAATTAGCAAATAAGGCTGTTGCTAACTGTTTTATTTAATTGTTGTACAAGTTAGTTAGTTACTAGTATTAAATACAATAAGAATGATGAAATTTTCAGTAACATTAGAATGAAACATAAATCAAAATTCTCACAGGCTGTAAAGCTAGACTAGCTCTCATTTTCTTGATCATGTCTGCTTCAGAACTGAAGTCCAAATTCACCTAGACCCATATATACATGTTTTTTATTTGTTAGTACTGCTTAAATTTTGTTGCTGTAAAATTATTTAAAAAATGAAATTCATTTTCTTTTATTGGCTATGTGAAAAATTGAACTAACCTGAATAGAACATGTCATTAACAATGCGTGTACACCAAGTGACCCAAATTTACTGAAGTACTTTTGCAAAATGTCATAACGTACCTAGTGACAAAAAATTCACCCCTTAATGTAAATAAGTGAATAATCTCATGTTCAAATTTCGAATTTTTTCCTCTTGTACGGACAAAGTGAAGAATACAACTAAAACTTACACAACTGCGGGATCTCAAATTAAAATCTAGATAAAAATATTCAACCTAGCAGTATTGATATTATCAATTGAGCTAAGACTTATTATGGACTCTCACTGTAATTTTAATATGGATTAAAAATATTTGATAAAACAAGTTAATACTACATAAATATTATCTTTTACCTTGGGTACTTGTGGTATGTCTTGTAGTCTCCATTTAGGCTGAAAACCTAATCCCACAAATCCAATTCCCATTTCCTCTGCAACAGTTTTAGCCTATCAAACATGAGATAAAACAAATTGTGTTGCAAGTCACATTCTCATAGTTAGGACTGCCTTCAAAATATGATGTTGCAGTCCATAATATATTTAGTAAATGGTAACACTAACACTATAAATTTCAGCAGCAAAATAAAAATGAAACACTAGCAAGTAGCAACAATCAAATTCAAATCCTATAAATTAAGTTGCATGCGCGCCCACACACACATACACATAGCAAGTAGTAACAATCAAAATCAAATCCTATAAAATAAGTTGCACGCGTGCCGATACACACACACACATATATACCAACCTGATAGAGGTGGGAACTAATCTCATCATAAGTTTGATGCAAAGTTTTAAAAGGTGCACCACTAAGCTCAATTTGACCACCAGGCTCCAATGATATGCTTTGATTCCCCTGAGGTCCAATTTTTCACATAATTATAAAATTGACAAAAAGAAAAATAAAATAAAGTTTGAGTATCAAATGATTATTTATAAGGTCTTACAGTTTTGAGTCCTATGATGTTGTCACCTTCCATAATTTTATCCCAATCAAACCTCACAGCAATACCATTGAGTAGAGCTGATATTTGTTTGTAGTTGATTGGACGTAAAGTATCATACTCAAAACCAAACTTCTCATGTTCTGTGCCTATTCTGCAATGACCAATATGCATTTTCACATTAAACAGTTAGTCGCTCCAAAACTATGAAACACAGACACAAACACTAATGACAGTACCGACACATACACGTGTAAGAAACATGAATACATGCATGGACACTAAACACACACTGAAACAAACACATAGGAAACACGGATATGTACACAAACACACACACACACATACACACACACACACCAGTACATCAACACTGGTAAAAATTTGAATGGGGATTTTGTACCTCCACTTTTCCTTAGGCTTGCAACCAGATGCCATATAGTGAATTAGATGATCTTTTGTTAATGGTTCAGTTGCAATAACAGGAGCCTCTATGGCAGGTCCAGTAGCAACAATAACTCTTCTCCCTCGTTTATGTCTTACTATCTCTCTGTCTTTGTACAAAAATTGGTAATGGACTGAACCACTACAAAGGGATGACAATTTAAAACATGTACCTTCCCTTGTGTTTGACTCTACCTTCCCTAAAACCATGGATGATAAAGTTCCTTTCTGGTAAATAACTGCCATATTTCTGCATGCACAATCCTTTATCAATAAAGATATCAATTCAATATTTATAGCATAAACACTTTGTAATATATAGTGTTAAATTACTTCAGATAACCAATAATGAATTTGTCTAAGTGATAAATAAATTGAGATTAAGACCATTTATTTATCACATTTTTCTCTTCTAATATTTTTTTTTATGAATCTATCTTGAATTAAAAAAATGACAGAGGACTAGACATATATAAAAGACATGAGAGAATCTAAATCCGACAAAGACAGTAAGACACTACATAGAGCAAAAAATAGTACTACGTCTATGAGAAGTCAATTTTCAAGAATATTCCTAGTACTAGTAGCATACTATGGGGCATGAGCAGCTATTGTATCATTTTCTAGAATATCCTTCCAACCATTTTGGACATTTTCTGGTCCTTTTCTCTTTTGCTAGAGATTTGTATTAATTAATTACCATTAAAAAATTAATAAAATTTCGTACCAATATTGTGATAAGATTATTCAAATAAAATTAAAAACGGTTTAAATTATAAATTATTTTTATAGATTATCTTAAAGTGTTGCAAAATAAAATAATTTTTATAATTTATCTTGAAAAAATTATAGAAAAAATTAATATAAAATCTACTTTCTTAATTTGAATAACCGATCTTATAGTTTTTTTTTTTAATAAACTAATCTTATGACTTAGAGCTAGAGTAACACTAACACGTGATGAAGTATAGCTAGATACATCATATGCATTGGTATTAAATGATTAATACTACTTAGGAAACAATTGTAATTGAATAAACCAAAGTAAAGTTACCAGGTAGATAGAATAAATTGGATTGGATTATTGAAATATGATGATTGTGAAGGGAGTGATGATGGATTGGATGTTAGTGAATTGGTTTTAATGAATGAAATCAAACAATTTATACGTATGATAGTTTGGTCTTTGGAGTGTTGGTGGTGTAACACGTGTGATTTGAGTGACACGTGTGTGAGCTAGTTTGGCTTATGTTATCGACAGTGGCCACCTTAGTTTGACAAGTGTCATGTTACTCTCAACTTTGTAAATACTATCCCGGTCGGCTATCGGTTAGACAGTTAATTAGTAGTAATTTTCTGTGTCTACAATGAAGGACTTATCACTTAAGTTAAGTGCATTTTTCCTCGTAAATTAAAGATATTTTTCGCACATAATTGTAGAGACTAATTTCTTCAAAATAATTTAAATTTATTTAAGAAGTTAATTTCTCTTAGCAAATTTTTCTTTCTTTCTTTCTTTCTAATGGTAAGTTTGGCTGTGAAAAAAATAAATAAATGAGAGGAGATAAATAGATAAGAGAAAGTATGAAAAGATATAAATAAATGAGAAATAATAGTGATATATTGTGTTTGATTGGTATAAGAAAAAATAAGAGAAATAAAGAAGGAAGAAATACGATTATTTTTAAGAATACCTAAATGCTTCCGATTTAAAACCTTCAATAAAAATTAATTAAATTTTTTGGCCGGACAATAAAAAAATATTAATTAATCTATGGTGATTTTTGTTTGATTAACAAAATTTACTTAATAAATATCAAATTTTCACTAAATTAATAATTGACGCTATGTTTGATAAAAAAAGATCGCACTTTAATTTCTACAGGAAAATATTTATACTTAAGTAGAGTAGTTGAATAACGAATTAATAAATCAACAAGAATATATTATTCATTTTTTTTTGACTTGTTTAGTAAAGCAGTCACCAAATCTGAATTTGATTTAATCAAAAAAAAAATAAAATCAGAATTTCATGTAGAAAGCACAAATACTAATATATCCTTGTGTTGACAGACAAGTTACTTGCTTGCAACTTTTTTACCCTTCGTACTCCGTCAGCCCAAATTTGCGTTAATCACATTCTTTACTTATCCTAATCGTTGTTTCTGAATTATAAATAAAATTAAGAACAAAATTAACAATTCATAAACCAAAGTGAAGTGATTGTTGTGTTTCATTACATCATTCATCACAACAACTCAATCAATCAAATGGTTAACCGACGCTTCACTCAGGTAGCCACCAGCGACGACGATGATGACGAAGCACCACCACCACCACCACCTCAGCGCCGTTCAAAACTACGCAAAAGGAAGAGAATGAAGCTTATAGACGAAGAAGAAGAAAACGACGATGATACCGATAACAACAATGACGATGATGATAATGATGGCAAAAAAGAACCGCCTCAGACTCCAGATGATGCTAAACCAATTGGTGATCCAATTAGGGTTTCCGGAAAAGGTAGAGGCAGGAAGAGACATTACGATTCCTTCGAATTCGATGGAAATCAATACTCTCTCGTAAGTTTAGTAATCTTCTCTATTCGTAATTTGATTTCATCATTCAATTGCCACAATACTAATTCTTCTTATTCTGATTTGTTTCCAGGAAGATCCTGTAATGCTTGTTCCTGAGGATAAAGAACAAAAACCTTATGTTGCTATAATTAAGGTATATTTACTTCATCATTATGCTTAATTGTGATTAAGCATGCATTAGTATTCATCCATTGAACAATTAGAATCCATTAATTGAACAATTAGAATTATAATTTATCAGCTTTTAATGCAAGTAACTAGCATATAGAAAATTTAATTTCCTGCTTATCAAAAAATTGGACTTGGATCCTCTCATGCTTGTTAAACCCTAAACCCTAACATGTTATCGAGGAATGTAGAGAAAAATTGTGGGAGAGGATCTAAACCCGCCGGCTGCCCCCTTATCAACAATTTTAGTTTACTCCTTTTTTCGTTTTTCTTGATAAATGTATGTTTTTGATCTTAGTGATTTGATGTTGCTCTGTTGTCAGGACATTATACAGTACTTTAGTGGAAGCATAATGGTGGCGGGGCAGTGGTTTTATCGTCCTGAAGAAGCTGAAAAAAAAGGCGGTGGAAGCTGGAAATCGTGTGATACTAGGGAGCTTTTTTATAGTTTCCACCGTGATGAGGTTCCTGCAGAGTCTGTTATGCACAAGTGTGTAGTGCATTTTGTTCCCTTAAACAAACAGTTTCCGAAACGTAAGCAACATCCTGGATTTATTGTACAGAAGGTGTATGACACTTTGGAAAGGAAACTGTGGAAGCTGACTGATAAAGACTTTGAGGATGTTAAACAGCAAGAAATTGACGAGCTTGTTCAGAAAACTCGAAAACGCATTGGTGAGCTACTTGACATAGAGCCTGAAGATGGCCCTCCTGCTGATCAGGAGGAGGTGACCAAAAATAAAAGAAGCTTAAGGAAAAAGAGCATTTCTCCCCTTGATGTTTCAAGGGAAGAGGACGGAATTCCTAAAATTGACCAACATTCAAAGCCGGAAACACCAGGGAGTGTAAATAACGATTCAGAGTATCATCGCATATTAGTGAAGTTCAATTCACTAACTGGTAACATTCATCGCGACAAATGGTTGGAGAGGCTGCTTCAACACATTCAGTACATGTGTAATTATGATGAGAGTATAGAAAAGGGAAAGGGATCAGGAAATGCCGATTCTGATGAAATCAAGAATAAAAACATTGATAGAACTTCAGAAATAGCAGATGACAGTCAGGACAAGGGTCAGAAGGTATGAAATTTATGTATTATTAAGGTTATAAATTATTTATTTTCTCATCCCTTTCTTACTAGTTCCCCTTACCTTAAGGAGTAATATGAATTCTGTCTTTTTTTCCTTTTTTCTCTTTACTCTACAGAGTTCCGAGTCTTTTGTCTGGCCAGATGCTGCTGTTTCAGCCATAGTTGCTCTTGAAAAAGCTTCACATGAGACTCTTTCAACAGATTTTCAGAAGTATAACCAAAAGTTGCGGTCACTAAATTTTAATCTCAAGGTCAGAAGCTGGCTTTCCACATATATAAATGATACCCTTGAAATAATTATAATTACGATATTCGAGTCATTGATAAAATTGCATTTTGTTGCTACATTTTGAAGGGGGCTTTCAATCTTGTATTGATTTTTGTTCATATATTATCTAATAAAGGTTAATCCCTGGGAGGTTAAAAGTCTGAAATAAAAGTATTGTCTTTCTATTCATAATAAGGAAACAATAAATTGGAATGTTGGATGATCATGCTGTTGCATACTAAGTAAGTTACATGTCACACAATAATGTCATGCGCAGTATTTCTTGAAGTCATTGAAAAGAAAGGGAAAAACAGGCTAGTTGTATATTTTCTCAATCTCTTATTTCTATGTTCACCCTCGCCACAACCAATCCGCTTTAAGTATTTTTTGCCTGAGAAATCTGTGTCGCACGCAGCACAATGGTGAAAGTGATAATGTTTTTGGCTCAAGAAGTCGATGTTGTTTTTCCTTCTTATAAATGTGGTCTTTATATATGTTTCTCAGCAGTGGTAATGATGAACTGAATATATTATTCCATTGTATGTTTTTTGCAGAACAATGCATTGTTAGCACGCCGTTTCTTAAATGGAGAGTTAAAACCTTCAAAAATGTTGAATATGACACCCATTGAATTAAAGGTACCATATCTGTCTAGATTTATTTTCTTAAAATATATTCAATGGAACTTCTGAGTTCTGACCTGTATGCTGGATGAAGTGAACCTGTTTAGTAGATTTTCCCGTACTATTTGTCAATTTAAGCTAGCAGCATCTGGTTTTAGTATATTTTCCCACTACTTGTTTAGTGATATCTGCTCCTTTAATTATCTCTTTATCCTATTTAAAGAAATGTATATTTCGAAGCTAGAAAATTTGATTGCGCCTGACTCTCTTTAATTTGTTTGGTTATCTACTAAATATGAAACTTCAGGAGGGTTTGACTGCTGAGGAAATAACCAAGAAGGAGCCTGATGTGAAACAGCACATGCAAGTAAGTTTTCTTCACTTTCACCCACTACAATTTTATTCTCTGTTGCGTGAAAATCTGCTGACTTCAGTTTTCCAACCACTCAAACAGATGACAGATGCCCGCTGCTCAAGATGTGCGGAATTAAAGGTGGGCTTGAGGGAGATTATCCATGCCGGACACAATGACCGTTATCAGGTTTGCATTTTTCAATTAGTCAAAATTCCAAATGGGCCAATGTGTTCTGTAGCTTTAGGACTCGGTTTGATTGCTTGGTGCTCTGAATTTTCTTCCAGCTGGAATGCGTTGCCTGTGGGAATTCCTGGTATGCCTCCCGGGATGAGGTTTCTGCACTGACCATAGATGCATCAGATTCAAAAAGAAGCATAGGCACTGCACCGTCGACCACTGCAAAATTTGAAGATGTTCAGAAGAAGCTGGTCAGCCCCCGTGATTCTGAAAACTCAGCTGATGACATCTCTAAGAAAACAGGTGAACCGCGCATCGATGCCCAGAAATCAGTTGGCAAGCCCAAGAAAGATGACAATGTTGAGGCTCAAAAGAAATGCTGATAAGGAACGATCTCTTTAGATGTTACAAATTACTAGTATTTACATTGAGGCTAAAACCAACAAAAGCTTGTGTATTTAGAGTTCTCTCTTTTGATCATAAAGGAGGGTAGTGTTTATTACATCATAGCAGAAAATTTGAGTTTATTTTGACTCTGTAGTTGTAAACCTTTTAAAGTCGTTAATAAACAAAGTAAAATTTCAGGTGCTTTTAACTTGCTTTATCTCATTGGAAATTCACGCAGTAACATGGCATCACTCAACAAAATTGTGATTTGCCACGAAAGTGTCAAAATCTTTTTAATATTTTATTACCAATCACTAATTATTTATCCACCAAGTGGAGACAGCAGTGGACGGACGAGAACAAAGCTAATTCTAAATTGGACACATAATGTCTAATAATCGTGTTTAATAAATATAAACTTGGCATTTAGGAATTAGGATTATAAGAGCATCCATCCACAGTGGATGAGGTGTCCTGTTTTCTGGGGTTGTTATTGTAGTTGGTTGGCCATGGATCATTGGTCCCACCCTTACCTTACCCTATATGCTGCTGAGGTAGACAAAAATAAAGGTAAGTTAAAGAAGAGACAAAAGAAACACTATGATGGTGCTTCAACTCAAAGGAAGACAATTGTGACATGTGCTTATCAGTGTTCTGTCTCTTCTTTTCTCTTTCTCGTGTGTGAGAGAGAATTTTCAATCCTTCTCTCTCTAGTCTCTACCTTACTTTTGGCGGCACTTATTGCATAACTGCTCTTTCTTTAATACCTTAAAATTCAGCTCAAGTTTGAAGATAAAACAATCATTGTGTATGTATTGACCTTGTTTTTGTTCATTCTAGTATTTCACTTCTCCAAGATTCAATTCAGTAAGCTCTTTTCCTTCTTTTTTTCATTGTCATACTTTTGTATCAAACTGTACTGCCATACTCAACAATATGTGTGCAGCAATAATTACCACTATACTGAATTTTCAATGTTATACATAGAAGTTCAACCAGTATTTTTACCTTTATGTTTTCTTTACAATATCTTCAGATATAGCTCACATAGTTTTTCTTACTCCATCTTAAACTGTAATTTTCATGTTTTTATATCCTATGATTTTCATTTCATCTGTTCATCTAAAACATTTCGAACTGATAGCTGAATTTATTTCTTACCTTGAAAATCATTGCAATGTTTATGACATGTTTAAGCTGACTGTGAAGCTGAGCTAAATAATGTGCATTTTTTACTAGTAATAGTAAGATTTAAATAATGTTGAATGATAAAGTGTATACAAAATAATGTCAATTGCTATTCATTTTTGTATTACCTGAGAGAAAAGACTTGATAGGAAAATAATGTATTACCTGAAAAGACTTGAATGATAAAGTGTATACAAAATAATGTCAATTGCTATTCATTATTTTCAGGTAATACACCTGAGAGAAAAGTCAGTTTCTATTCTGTTTTTTTACTGTTATTTTTCCTTTATAACAGTATTACAGGACTTTTGATTTATTGATGGGACTAGAGTTGAATCTCAATGAGAAGTCTTGTGTGAATCTCAGTCCAAATTCTGTTCTTCCATCTCATCAAAACTGTTTGAATGTAAAGAAGGAGAGAGCATATAGAAATGGGAAATTCAAAGAGTACTTCTCTGATATCAATTCTTCTTTTACATGTAAATCTCATAAAATAGAAAGGAATACCGAAAAGAGACGCCGTTCCATTTATCAGAGTTCAAATCAGGTAATCGGTATAAAGAAAATGGCCACAATATTAGAGGAAAGGAAAAAAGTAGAAATTTCAAGAAGGACTAGTGATGCCTCTTTTTCTAGTAGCATTTTTCATTCTTTATGTGGTTCAGATGATGAAGATTCTCTTGAGACGTCTTCGTTAATATCTCATGATTCCGAATTGAGTTCTCAAGCTCCATCTGTTTCTGGTTCCTTTGCTTGTATGGATCACAACATAACAAGTAGTTTTATTGAATTGTGCATAAATTCAGATGTTTGTGATGAAAAATTTAGTGTAGTAGAAGGAGTAGTAGGTTCTGTAAATTCAAAGATTAGAAGTGATAAGTTTAGTAATCCTCCTCTTCAAATAGTGAAAATCTCTCACTCTCACCAACCATATCCATCAGAAAGTGATTGTTCATCAAGAGTGAGTTCAAAAGTCCCATTCACTCCTATCAGAAAAAGGCTAAACCCTTTCACAAAGTCAAAAAAAGTTGCAAGAAACTTGGCTTGTCAAAAATCTTTGCTGAATGACTTTTCCAACACAACAAAAGTTGCTACTGACATTGTTTCTGACTTTTATAAAAGAGATGTTAAGTATTCTGCTTTAGCATGCTCACCTGTTCATTTGCATGGTAATCTCAAGTTGAAAAACAAACAAGGACTTCCATATTTTGAGTTTAAGGTAAATTCCCCCGAAGATGTCTTTGTCGCGAAGACATGGAAAGTAGGTAATGCTTTCAATTGGGTATATACCTTTCACTCTTTTGATAATAGAAAGAAGAGCAATGCAGGTAGTTTGGGATCTCAACATTGCGAGAAAGACTCATCAATGATAGCACAAATGCTAGTTTCCTATAGTTTATGTTCTGAATTAGAAGATGGAGTATTTGGAGACTATATGGTTACAAAATTTGTGCTGTATGATTTTACACACTCAAGAAAAAGTGATATCACTCGAAACACTTCTAGTCTCGAAAGTGCTGCTATTGTTTTGCAAATTCCGTCTTATAAAAGAGAAAGCTTGAAATGCAAAAGAGGGGATAGAATAAATGCTAAAGCATATTCCAAACCAAGTGATATCACTTCACCAGTAGAGCAAGTGAAGGTGGTATTACCAATTGGCAACCATGGTTTACCAAGTGGCAAAAGTGAGGGTCCTTCTTCGTTACTTGATCGATGGAAACACGGTGGAGGTTGTGACTGTGGTGGCTGGGACATGGCATGTCCCCTTATCCTTTTAGGCAATCCTTGTGTTCAATTTCATGAAAATAGCCCTCTTGTGGAGAAATATCAACCATTGGAACTTTTCTCTCAGGTAATACATTATTTTCCTATCAAGTCTTTCTTGAAGGGGCTTAAATAGATGGAATTTCATTTTCAAGTTCTCAAATTTAATAACCTCTTGATAATTTGAATACATGTTTGCATGAATATTTGACAAACGTGATTTTGATTCGATTTGATTTTATAAAATTGATTTGATTAATTGTACATGCGCACCGACCAAATTGGATATGAAGCAAGTAGCTTAGAACATTCTTCAAATTTGCTTGCATAATTATATCCTATTTTTTGTGTTTAGTAAGTATATAATCTGATATAAAGATAGAATGCATATACAATCAGATAAAAAAGCAAAAAGGCAGTGATCCTATCATTCAATGTTTCACTAAGACACTAACATGCTTCTTTTCTAAGCCTCTTTGATAATTTTTTTTCTTATATAACTTTTTCGGGTACAGGGAACCAAAGAAGGTACTCCTGCATTTGGCATGACATTAGTTGAAGAGGGGCAATATGCAGTTGATTTCCATGCACAATTATCTCCACTGCAAACTTTCTCCATTTGTGTTGCCATTATGCATGGCACCTCGGCTTTCAGCGCTACGGAAGAAAAGGCGAAAAACCAACAACTATCTCAATGCAATTCACCAAACTCACTTATTGAAGAGGAAGTAGAACATTTTGTCAAATCAGTCAAGATAGAAGAGAGCAGGACAATGTCCAATATTCCAAAGGGAATTTGTCGACCCTGCGTGCTGAAACCGCCTTTTTCTCCTATTGGGCGAGTATAAACTATAAAGCGTAGTTTAGACCTCACGCTTGAATTTCAAACACAGCTCGATTGGAGGCCGCAACCTTGAGTGAAAAATATTTATTGCTAGCAAGAGTCCATAATGTATGCAATTGTTGATAGGACCTTTGGTAATAAGGGATCATGTTGAGGATGTGCTGATGCAATTTGAGGAATCTATCTATTTTATTTATTATTTATTAAATTAGACTCCCAAACTATTAGATTTACATCTCATCATTCTATTGTCAAGTAATAACATTTGTGTCACATCATTAAAAATCAATCAAATATTGCATAGTTGATCTCAACTTCTACTTTCCACTCTTTTCCCATCTCTTATTTATGTTATTTTACTATTTTAACTTTTATAATGTTGTATTTAAGAAGACTTTGTGGTTCATTTAAGAACCAATCAATCAAATATTTTATCCAACACTTCTTTTCTGAAACAAAGCTCTCAATTTGGATTTTGGAGTATTGATTTTGGTGCACTGGTACTTTGTGCAGGAGACAATGTAAGATTTTCAATTTGTCTCTTTGTGTCACATTTGAAAATTCATTCATTAAATAAATTTAACTGTCTTTATTTTTGTTTTGAAACGTCAAACGTGACAACTTAATATATACTATTTCTGTCTCAAAATAATAGTTTTTTAAAATTTCTACACGAGTTTTAAGAAAATGATTGATCGTGTTAATTTTAATGATAAAATTAGTATTACATTCGTTCCATTTTGTAAAACTCAGTTTAACTAAATGCACTATTCATATACTTTGTTTTGACCGTATTTTTCTAAGAGTATATAAATGTAAATATTATCATATAAGATTTTGTTTGATTTGTTTCGATACATATTTTTAAAATATCAAATTTTTATAATTTTTACTAATAAACAATTAAAAATATTCATAATCAAAATCATGCATTGACAAACGTGCAGTGATCAACATGGTCTTATATTTTGGGACGGAGATAGTATAATTTACTAAGATATCTTTATTAAATGTAGTTAGGGGAGTAGTTAAGTTAGATGAAGTTTAATAAATAAGGGTATTATAATGAAAAAAGATAATAAATGCTACATTAGTATTCTAAAGTGACAATTATTTTGAGACAAAAAAAACTTTAAAGAAACAATTATTTTGAGACGGAAGAAGTTATATGATCGAAACAAAAAGATAAATTATGTAGTTTCAAAAAAAAAAAAATTGAATCGGCAAATTTTATTAGCACATGCTAGCTCCGTAACAAGATGTACCGGAGAAGTTTACATCCAAAAGGATTCAAGAGATACATAGAAGGACATACAAAATGTAGTTTCAAATTGAAACACTTAAGGATAAGTTTTATTAATATACTCCCGCGATCCATTTTAGTAAGATTTTATTAATATACTTCTTCTACTCCCTCCGTCCTTAAATATAAGATCTCGTTTGACCTCTGTACGTACTTCACTGTATAATTTTGATCACAAATATTTTTAATTATTAATAGTAAAAATTATAAAAATTTGATATTTTGAAAGTACTCATCAAAACAAATCAAACAAGATCTTATATGTTAATATTTACATCTATGTATTATTAAAAAAATACAGTCAAAATATATTAAGTAAATAGTAAAATTTTATCGAACAGGATCTTATAAACAAAATTCATTTTTTTTGTTCATTAGATAATTGATGAATTTATCAATAAAAAGCTAATAGTATAATTAGTATGTACAACTTGGGCACAACAATAATACCCTCTTTCGTCAAAAATAAATAAATAATACCCTCGATTCCTTTTATGTATTTTTCAAAAAAAATGATAATGATATATTTTTTTGGTCAAAACCGGGGTATCTGTACCGCCGAATGCAGTGACTAATCCTTGCTTGATTGGAGGCACCTCGATGGGTGGGATAGCTGACCCAAAGATTTAAAGCTGCTCCATACCCAAAGTGAGAATCGAACCCTCAACTCTTTATTAAGGGAGGATGAGCCTCAACCGCTCAACCACACCCTTTGGGTTAAATGATAACGATATATAGTAAATAATAGTTCTTGTCAAAAAAAAAGAAGTAAATAATAATAGTAATAAACAAACAAAGTCACCTACCCACCCCTCCACCCTAAGCAAGTCAAGGGGTTGATATACCAACAACTAAACTCAACGCCAAAGCCTTTGTGCCCAACCTTAAACCCCCATCAAACCTGGAGTCTAATATGGTCTAGAAGTCTAGCACCTGTTGTTCATCCGTAATTTTGTTACGAAAAATGCCATCATTGCAACATGTTCAAATCCACCGTATTGTTGCTAACCAAATGACCTGAAAAGCATTTCTTGGTTTAACCGAAAAAAAACTGTAAAGCCACTAAAATCATATAACAAACAAAAAAATTAGAATTTCAAAAAATGAAAAAACTAGCTTCACACTCTCCCGACGCAAAATCTCTGACTCAGTCTACTCCGTAGTTGGATCATGACTATCGCAAATCCGTACTTGATATCACCTGCAGTATCTTTCTCATGAAAAGTCAATTCTTAGAATACCACATTGCTTCCTCCCCCTTTTTTTCCTTGTCTGATGGTGGTTTGCCCCAAATGCAATCAGAAACCACCATCCAAATCGGCGAAACCAACAATCATTCCTCCACCTCCACCACCGATCTACTGCATTTACTCCCTATCAAACCCTCCTAATCCCCCGATCCCATCAATTTCATCATCATTCGTCTCATTCTAAATCCCCAAAATTCCCCGAATCCTTCTCATTCTAAATTGCTCAATCCTTCATTTCTCTTCGAGAAACACGAGACAACAACCAATATCATATTTATGCTTGTGAACTTGACTTTCTTCACGTGTCTCGTTCTCTTTATGCTTACTAGATCTGACCATTTCTTATTCAATTGTTTCATGTTACTCATGAACGGTTCAGCTGTGACCATTACGACTTATATCTTTTCCACCTTGCTTGCTCTTCTGATTAGATTCTTAGTCGTACTGTTTCTTTTGGCCATCATTTTGTCTCGTTCTCAAACCGCCAGGCAAGTGTTTCAAAGCATTTGCGCCAAAGTTGAGGCGAAGGAGATTTGCTATCAAGTCAGGTTTGCTTTGTATTCAGAAGCAGGCTACAAAGAAGTCTCACAACTAAGTTTGATTGAAGAAGTTGAAAGAGATGCAAGAATAATTTTAGTTAATGTTTTTATGTTTATATTTAGTTAAGTCAATTTGTAAAGGAAAGAAAACAGTTGATTGTAATTTCAGTGTACCAATTGTTTGCATCTATAAAACGATTTCGATACTTTTGTTAAACTCTTTTTCTAGATTAAGCACACCTTGTGCTAGTCTAGTATAATTAATATATTATGTTTGCTGTTTCAAAAAAAAATAAAACGATTTTGATGTTATTCACTCTTTTATTTTCTCTTAATTTTTTGTTTTATAAATTAGATATTTGTCTCTAATAAAAAAGGTCGGAGGTAATATTGATTAGGATATCATAAACACATGACATGAAGTTTGGTAATCTTAAAGCAAGTTTTACGGATAACAAATTTTATGATTTGATTTACCCGTAAATACAACTCGTAATTGTTATTTGCATGGTTGTTAAGCCTTAGGTTTTAGTATTTAAATTTTGATCGCGATAATAATCAAAAATTATAATAATATTCTACACACAAATATGCTTTTTAAATTATGTATATGTAAAAAATTATAATCAAATTATTCAACACGTACAAAAATTATAAGTGGTAACTTATAATTATTATTTGGATAATTGTGTAAAATGAAGGGAATCTCCCCAAAAGTTTGTTCAAATTAAATGTTTAAACATAATTTTAGAAATAATGTTGTAAATATATAATGTTTAAATTAAATGGTAATCTCCCAAACATTTAACTTAAACATTTTATAAAACATGGAGGATTAAAATTGCGATTTTGTGAAACTTAGAGGATCTAAATTATAATTTAGCCTTGTTTTTTATTTTTATCAAATCTTCTTTTTCTTTTCATCGGTATCACTAGATTCTCCCTCAATTCTTGCTGAGTTAGTTTGTTGATTCTTCACTAGTTCGCACGAATTTCAGGCCTCGCCGCTAGTTCGTTTGTTCATTCTTCATTCTTCGTTCAATCTTTGTTCATTTCACTGTAAGTCAATCTCTTTCCTGATTTCATTATTCATCAATCATCAGTGATTTGTGCATATTTGTACAAGATTATGTAGTGTTTGTTGATTTCATTTGTTTTTCCACAAGTCTTATATAATATATTCTACTTCTTTTAAGAAGTGTTTTGTAGACTACTTATTTGTGATTTGAAGGAGCTTACATAGTTACATTATATTCTACATCTTAACATTTCAGTTTTTGTTTCAATATATTTTACTTCTTAACATTTCAGTTTTTGATTCTTTTATCTAATTTAATGTGAAGTTGTTTCAATATCTTTCTTTAAATTGTAGGACAATTCATTCATCATCTCATCACAACTCAATCGATCAGAGATAAATCGATTCTAAGAATGCCGAAATCTTCTGGTTCTCCTCGCTCTCCGTCTACACAGTCGTCTCCATCGTCTGGATCACCGTCGTCTACTCCGCAATCAACGCTTGAGTACAGGAAGTCAGTACTCACTATCACCTGCGCCATTTTCCTTATGTGCATTGGTAGTTTAGTATATCATGATGGTTCCCCTCCTCCGGTGATCGTTTGTGTCCCCAAATCATCCCATCGGAAACCACCACAGTCCAAGTATGGGAATCTTCCATCACCAATCATCAATCCACCACTAATCTACTTCAATTCCTCTGATCCAAACCCTAATCCACCAATTCCATTCATATCTCCCCCGCAACCAGCATCACCGATCAACCCAAACCCTACTTCCTCAATTCCTCCACCACAAACACCTATCTACTCAGACCCCAAACAACACCCCAATCGTGAATCTCTCAAGAACTTACTGAACATTATGGTTTTTCTCTTGAATTTGATTTTGTTCACATGCCTGACTATCTTGATGCACAACCGAGATGATCATTTCATGTTCAACTGTTTCATATTACTTTTGAACTCTGATAACATTGACTAGTCTGTTTTCCACCTTCTTTGCTTTTGTGATGACATTCATAGCTTGCGTGTTTTTTGCATCCATTATTCTTTATCGTTCTCCAACCTTCAAGCAAGAGTGTCAAAGCTTGTATGCCAAAGTTGAGGGGAAGATTGATGCTTCTATCGAGTCGGCGGCCAAACGTTGGATTCGTAAAGCTCCGAAGAAGTCTAATCACAATTTAGTTTGATGGAAGGAGTTGGAGAAGTTAAAGATAGGAAGTTTTTATGTTTAAATTTAGCTGTCATATTTGATAATGATGTTCTATGTTTAGTTAAGAATACACACATGTTCATCAATAGATGAATTTAATTGTTGTTTTTAAGTTCTGTTGTTGTTAAATTCTTTATTTTCAGTTTCTGTCTTTATTATGGTACTCTTGCTTATTATTTTAGTGGATGAATATGTATGATCAATTGACTGATTTTACCCTTGAGTTGACACACATGTTTAATTACTTGCTTGCGACTTACCCTTATACTTCTTGAGCCCAATTTAGCGTTAATCACATATTCACATTCTTACTTATCCTAATCGTTGTTTCTGAATTATGAATAAAATTAAGAACAATTAACAATTCATAACCCAAAGTGAAGTGATTGTTGTGTTTCATACATCATCTCATCACAACTCAATCGATCAGAGTCAAATGGTTAACCGACGCTTCACGCAGGTAGTCAAATGTTTGTATTTTGTATCCTTATGATTTTTGAAATATACCCTTTTCATATTAAAGTTATTATGATTGATGGGTTTTAGCACCGGTTAGTGAAATGTTTTATAAGCTGTTGCCCTTAATTTTTTTTAGTAGCTTTTTAAAGTTTTAGAATATATTAGTGTTTGTATTAGGGTCTGTTTGGATAATCAGCTTATTTGCTGCTTATAGCACAATCTCTTTTTGTATAAACTTACATAAGCTATTTTTATAAAAAAAAGATAAAATAAATAGTATAAATTTTTCATAAGCTATTATGGAGAACTTATGAAAACAAGTTGAAAAAACTTATGAAATTGTCATAAGCTGTTTTCATAACTTTTCACAAATAGCCTCAGAAAACTTATGCTAGCATATAAGCTCCAATAAACCAATTCAAACAGGCCCTTAGTATTACAGTGATCTGCGGAATGTTCTGTGTTTTTGTTTCCTACTTTATTTCATACTTTGATTATAATATGTTTCATGTTTTACAATTCAAACAGGCCCTTTGTAATTTTATTTTATTTTACTCTTTTGATCCAATTTGTAGTATAATTGGCTAAAATAGTAATTTGTATTTTAATTGTTATATTATTAATAAAATTCTATTAATTTGAAGAAAAAAATCTTAAAATATATTTGTGTACATTCTATCATGATAACGTTGTTGTGGATAGCTGGAAAAATTTGAGGCGTGTTATTACATTGATTTAAAAATTATTCGCAATATTAGCTGATTGTAATAAGTTCTCTTGACGCTGGTGCACTCATCATAATTATCCTCCGATCATCAATATAATGTTCCAATTATCCTCTGATTGTAATAAAATCTTGGGATGAGATGAAGATAAATTTATGGAACCTTATTTTGATATGAAGAAGCTTATGAAATTATTGATAAAGATGAAGAAAAAGGAGGATAGATGATGAAGAAAATTTAAAATTATGTGTTTGTGTTTATAGTCCTTGTTATTTTAATTTTTTTTAAATTTAGTCTTCATATTTATTGACTTATCCACTTAAATTGCCACATACTCTTCAATTGTCACATCCCATTATCCCATGTGTGTCTCAGTTTGCCTCATAAGCTTTTTTTTAACGGAAATTGACATCAGGGAACCAATATCAATTGGAATTGTAATTGTAAGGACTTTTTTAAACAATTTTTTTTATAGGGACTTAAATAAAAAAAGTGCGAACTTACAAGTACTTAAACATTATTTTAGCCAAATAAATATTAGCATATACGATGTTGTTCCCTTACCAAAAATGTATATGATGTTGTTCAATTTGTCTCGATGAATATTTTTAAAATATTAAATTTTAGAATTTTTTATAAAACATAATTAAAGATATTTGAGATCAACAATATGCATTTGCATACATAAACGGGTCAATTGTGACACTTATTTTGAAACAGAGGAAGTATTTTTTTTTGTGGTTTTAAGTTTTTTGGAAAAAAAAAGTGTGATAAAAAAAGTATGAATTTATTGGTGGACTTAACAATTAGGATATATATTCAAAAATAAGAGAGAATAAGAAGATAAAGTGTAAAAATAGACCTTTATAATTTAATCTTTTATACTAAATCGATATATAAAAAGGAATGACAGAGTACAAATTTTTGTTTTTTAGTTATAACGTTAGATTAAGAATAGTAAAATTGATAATAAACTAAAGAGCATGCAAATATAAACTAAGAGTATAAAATACAGTTATTTTATAAGCTACTTAAACGTTTAGAACGTTTCTTTGACTTTGTTCTCAAATAGAGTTGTTAAATGGACGGTCTGGCTCAATTCAGCTTGGGATGTTGGCTTTCCACTATTTATGGCCGGTCCATTTTGCTGGGCCATGCTTAAGTGAACTCGGTATGGGCTTTTAAAAATTTGGACGGGCTCGATGGGTTTATAGGCCGCCTCGATTTAATTTTTATTTTAAGTCACTTTGATATATTAGTTCTTCATCATTATTAATTTTATTGAGATATAATTGTATGTAAGTGTAAATATTTTTTACATCATCACTAAATATGTATTAATGAATTATAAAATTATTTTTTTACTAAACTATGTTATTTAATAACTATTTTCATTGAACTTACACGTTAAACTATGTTATTTATAATTTTTTTTTTAATTAAATGATAATTTTTTATGTATTTATTGATATTATTTTTACAAAAACAATATAAAAAATTTGATAATAGGTCGGTCCGAAGTCCGATGGACTCTCCCAGCCCAGTCCAATCTTCAAAATGGGCCAAAAACGTCAGATTGCGTTTTGGCCAATTTTTTTGAAGCCGAGTCTGCCCGAGTCTGTGGGCTAATAAATTGGCTCATTGGTCCAGTCCATTTTTGACAGCTCAATCCAGTCCTTTTTTTCCGTCTATTTATAAGTAATATTAATAATTATTATTTTCAAAATATATAATAATAAAATCTATCCATTTTCTGCTATAAAAAAAAACTATCCGTTTTCTAGATTTATAACATTTTTTTTATATCAATTATCAAATCTTCTTCTTTTCATTAAGTCACTAGATACAAATTTTTCATTTTATTTTATAAAACTACTATTTTTCTGGTTATAACTACTATTTTAATATTATTTTTGTTTATATTAATATTATTTGATAATAACTATTATCAAAAAAATATTCATCTTACCAAAAAAAAAACTATTATAAAAAAAAAATCTGCAAGTTTTTTTTTTTTTTGGATAATTAAAAGGAATCCTAGTTTTGTTGAGATCATGACAAACTAAAATTATCCTAAAGTCTATAAATAGGTATTGTACATGTGTGCACTCTCTCTACTACTTATTATTCAAATCAAGTTTCCTATATTTTCTTCAAAATTCTTTGATATCTAGCTAGGTACGGTTAGACAACGAAGGAAAAATTACTTGTCCGCTTTGTCGTCAAAATTTATATTTGTAACAATTGAGCATATAGAAATTAAGTTTGTATGTTTCAAAAAAAAAGAAATTAAGGTTTGTAATTTTAATTTATTTTACTCTTTTGATACTGTTTGTAGTATAATTGGCTAGAACATTAATTTGTATTTTATTTGTTATATTATTAATAAAATTCTATTAATTTGAAAAAATTATTCTTAAGATATATTTGTGTACATTCTATCATGACAATGTCGTTGTGAATAGCTGCAAAATAAAATTTAAGGCGAGTTATTACATTGATCTTGAAATCATTCACAATATTAGCTAAATTAGAGCTGTCATAACGGGCCGCCCGGCCCATTTCGCCCCGGCCCGGACAGGCAGCGAGTTTTTTCGGAACAGGCGAAAAAGCCCGGGATAAAATATAAGTTAAAATTTTAGTGCCCGAGCCCGGCACTTTGCGAGCTAGCGGGCTTCTGGGTAAGCCCGACCCGAATTGATTTTTTTTTCTTTTTTTTTTTTACTATAAAACAACAATTTGTTGGAGAAAAAAAATTAAACATTCTAAATATAATACAAATAAGTTTACGTTATTCAAAATAAGTTATCAATCAACCAAATAACATAAATGAGCATAATCAAACATAATTATAATTTTATGACTATTTAGACTTGGACTTGAGTTGTATCTAAAAGTAAAAATAAAAACATATATGCGGGCTTTCGGGCGGTCCATGGACCATTCAGATAAGCACATATTTTCAACGAGTAAATACGAGCCGGACTAAAAAACTCCAATTTAGTTAAAACTTTTACACTAAATGCAATAAGTTCTCTTGATGCTGGTGCACTCATTACAATTATCCTCCGATCACCAATATAATGTTCCAATTTAATGAGAGCACGGGTGTTCATGTCTTATATAATAATAAATAGAAAACAATGGTTACAAAAAATCTTACCAAAATAGTGTAAAAAAAATACCGAAAGTACTAATTATTAATCAAATCTGGGTGAATAAACAATAATAGAAATATTTAATATAAATTACTCTATTTACAACTTTGTCAGGATTCAAACCCTGGACCTCCTGCAGCTCCTTAACCCTTAGTTCAACTGATCAGCTTAACCAATTGAGCTACTCAACCCCTCGCTTTTAAATTCATTTTAATTAGAGGGAAAGATAAAGAATAAATAACAGGAAATGATAAATATCTTTTCTATATCTTAGATATTTAAAAATAATTAATCATGGGAATGAAATAGTCTTTCATCTATATTAACTTTAAAAACCTTATATTTTCATATTTCAATCTTATTCTTCACCTCTCTCACAAACGTCTATCGAAAGTGTATAACTTTTGATGAAAGGTAAAAGAGCCGTTATTACCTTATTCTATCCATCATGTCACGTCAGAGTCGGCCTAACGATAAGACAATCCAAACAAGAGTTTTAAGTCTCTTAAAATAGAAAAAACTTTTAAAGAAAAAATATCTCTCATAATTCGTAAGTTCATTAGTTCACAGTAGAAAAAAGGCTTCGAGGTAAAACATAAAGTTATCGAAAAAAAATATTATAAAAATGAAACTACAATTTTATAATTTCTCAAGAAGTCAAACAATTATTATCTTTGAATATATGCATATTGAAGCATCTAAATTTGGTTAACTTCTTTCCCCTCCAGCTCTGGTTCAAGAAAAGGTCAACGCAAGGATCTTACTTCGAAGTAATCTTTGTGGTTTTCCCTTATCGAAACGGGTCTTACAATAAAATAAGATTTCATATTGAGGTCCAAATAAATGCTACTGCCATGGATGATTTCTACTAGCTCTCCCTCTAAGAGCCGCACATGCAATACCTTATATCAATAACATTTTAACAAATATTAAATGTATTTGTTTTATTATTAGTTGAATTTTTTTTTGAATATATATATATTTGTGTTTAGGAAGAATAATTTGATATAAATATAGAATGCTAGTTCAATAAGACATACATGTCTACATGCAACGTAACATAAGATTGTATGCTAGCTAGTGTCATTTTGATTCTTTCTCGGGTTCATTCAGTGTTTCATTAACATAACATAACATGCTTCAGTTCTAATTAAGCCTCTTTGATTTTGTTTTTCCTAGTACTAGTACTTATATAACTTTTTGGTGTACAGAGAACCAAAGAAAGTACTCCTGCATTTGGCATGACATTAGTTTTGAAGAGGGGCAATATGCAATTGATTTCCATGCAAAATTATCTCCATTACAAGCTTTCTCCATTTGTTGCCATTTTGCATGGTACCTCTGCCTTCAGCTCTACGGCAGGAAAGGCGAAAAATCCACAATTATCTCAATGAATACACTTATTGAAGACGAAGTAGAACATTTTATCAAATCAGTTACAATAGGAGAGATCAAGACAATGTCTAATATTCAAAAGGGAATTTATCGACTATGTGTGCTGAAACTGCCTTATTTTTGGTTGAAATCCCTTTCTTCCTTCGTTTAAAATTTAACGTGTCACTTCCACTACTATTTTTTTATGGCTAGGATATCCGGTTCTCTACCTTAATCTTTGTTTCCCTCTATTTATAAGTAGTAGTAATTATTATTTTCAAAACATGTAATAATAAAATCTATCCGTTTTCTGCTATAAAAACTATTTGTTTTGTAGATTTTATATCTTTTTTTAGGTTTATTTATATCATATCTTCTTCTTTTCATCCTTATCACTAGATACTGAATCTGTAAGTAAGAATTGTTCTATTTGCATGGAGGAATTTAAAAAAGGATAATTGATTCAACCTTTTAGAGTGTGCAATCATGAATTTCACATCTCGTGTATATTCTCATGGTTAGACAACAAAAGAAAAACCAGTTGTCTGCTTTGTCGCCAAAATTTATATTTCTAACAGTTGAGCATAAAGGAATTAAGTTTGTATAATTTTATTTTATTTTACTCTTTTGATCAAGTTTGTTGTATAATTGACTACTAAAACAGTAGTTTGTATTTTATTTGTTATATTATTAATGAAATTCTATTAATTTGAAAAGTTTTTTCTTAAGATTTATTTGTGTACATTATTATATCATGACAATGTTGTTGTGGATGGCTGAAAAATAAAATTTGAGGCGTGTTATTACATTGATCTAGAAATTATTAGTATATATGATGTTGTTCCCTTACCAAAAAAGTATATGATGTTGTTTAAATTGTCTCGATGAATATTTTTTAAATATTAAATCTTAGAATTTTTTATAAAACATATTTAAAGATATTTGTTGTGATCAATGATATGCATTTGCATACATAAATGGGTCAAATTGTGACACTTATTTTGAAACGGAGGAAGTACAATTTTTTTTTGTGGTTTTAATTTTTTTGGAAAAAAAAAAGTGTGCTAAAAAAAGTAGGAATTTATTGATGGACTAAAAAATTAGGATATATATTCAAAAATAAGGGAGAATAAGAAGATAAAGTGTAAAAACAGACCTTTCTAATTTAATCTTTTTTACTAAATTGATATATAAAAAGGAACGACGGAGTACAAATTTTTTATTTTTGTTATAACTACTATTTTATTTAATTTTTTTTACTGTCACTATTTGAATTTTTTTGATTATTATTATTATTATCTGATAATAACTACTATAAAAAAATCCATAACTAAAATTATCCTAAAGTATATAAATAGGTAGTGTGTGTACACGTACTCTCAAGTCTCTACTACTTATTATTTCCTATATTTTTAAAGGGTGGAGATTTTCAATTTCATTCTTTGATATCTAGCTTGGTACGGTCAAATATGTTGCGGTGGTGGATATCACTCGCAAGGCGGTGGTCGATATCAGTCACAATTGAAATTATTAGAATATTAATGTTAATGATCATGTTTCCATATCTCTCCTTTGGTTTGTTCTTTATTTTGTTTATGATTGAGATCTTTCTATTTCTTAAAGTTATGTTAGCATTTGGTGATACATATCATCCCGAGACAGCAGAAGTTTATGGTACTACACCCATTCAAGGCCGTCACAATCAAAGTTACAATGTTATTGCTAATCATAATTATAGTTTTGGAACAAGATGGACGATTATAAGATCATTGCCTCCGGTTAAAAGTTTTTATAATGGCGAAAATAAGAATTGTTCTATTTGCATGGAAGAATTCAAAAAAGGAGAATTGATTCAACCTTTTAGAGTATGCAACCATGAATTTCACATCTCGTGTATATTCTCATGGTTAAACAACGAAGAAAAAAGTACATGTCCGCTTTGTCGTCAAAATTTATATTTCTAACAGTTGAGTGTATAGAAATTAAGTTTGTAATATTATTTATTTTACTCTTTTGATCCAATTTGTAGTATAATTGGTTAAAACAGTAATTTGTATTTTATTTGTTATATTATTAATAAAATTCTATTAGTTTGAAAATTTTCTTCTTAAGATATAATTTTGTATATTCTATCATGACAATGTTATTGTGGATAGCTGAAAAATAAAATTTGAAAGGTGTTAGTACATTGATCTAGATATTATTTTAGTTGATTGCAATAAGTTCTCTTGACGCTGGTGCACTCATCACAAATTATCCTCCATCACTAATATAATGTTCAAATTTAATGAGAGCACGGGTGTCATGTCATATAATAATAAATAGAAAACAATGGTTACAAAAAATCTTACCAAATTGTGTCAATTTTTTTTACCGAATAGTACTAATTATTAATCAAATTTGAGTGGATAAACAATGGATAAAGATAAATAAATATTTGACCAAAAAAAAAAAGATAAATAAATATTTAATATAAATCACTCTAATTTTGCCATAATATATAGCTTTTAAATTCATTTATATTTTTTGTCGACTATGTGTGCTGAAACCGCCTTTTTCTCCTATTGGACGTGTATAAAGCGTAGTTTACAACCACAAACTTGAATTCCAAGTTTCCAACACAGCTCGATTGGAGGCCGCAACCTTGAGCAGAAAATATAAACTAAGAGCATAAACACAGTTATTTTATAAGCTACCTAAACATCGATCTAGAACGCTTCTTTGGCTTTGTTCTCATCAAGTCCCTTTCTTCCTTCGTTGAAAATTTGACGTGTCATTACTAATTTTTTTTTGGTCAGGATATCCAATTCTCTACTCTTATTCTTTTTTACCCTCTATTTATAAGTAGTAGTAATTATTATTTTCAAAATCTAAATAAAAAAACACTATCCGTTTTCTAGATTTATATCTTTTTTTAGTTTTTTTTTTATATCAAATCTTCTTTTCATCCTTATCACTAGATACTAATTTTTCATTTTATTTTATAAAACTACTATTTTTCTGGTTATAACTACTATTTTATAATTATTGTTGTTTTTATTATTATTATTATTTGATAATAACTGTTATAAAAAAAATCTGTAAGTTTTTTTTTTTTGTGTGGATAATTAAAAGGAATCCTAGTTTTGTTGAGATTCATAACTAAAATTATCCTAAAGTAGTCTATAAATAGTTGTATTGTACATGTGTGCAGTCTCTACTACTTATTATTCAAATCAAGTTTCCTATATTTAAAAAAGGTGGACACTTTCAATTTTATTCTTTGATATCTAGCTAGGTACGGTAAAAAAAATGTGGTGGATATCACTCGCAACGCAGCGGTGGGTATCACTTGCAATCGAAATTATTGGAATATTAATGTTACCTCTCATCGCAACATATCTCTCGCTCTCGGATTTTTTGTTCTTTATTTTGCTAGTGATTGATTTCATTCTATTTCTTAGAGTTATTGCACAATTTAATGATACATATCATCCCCATACAACACAAGTAGTTTATGGTAATACACCCACTCAAGGCCATCACTTTCAAATTAACAATGTTATAGCTAATCATAATTATAGTTTTGGAATAGCATGGACGATTATAAAAAAAAAATGGACGATTATAAGATTATTGCCTCCGATGAAAAGCTTTTATGATGATAATAATAAGAATTGTCCTATTTGTATGGAGGAATTCAGAAAAGGAGAATTGATTCAACCTTTTAGAGTATGCAACCATGAATTTCACATCTGGTGTATATTCTCATGGTTAGATGACGAAGGAAAAACTACTTGTCCGCTTTGTCGCCAAAATTTATATGTCTAACAGTTGAACATATATAGAAATTAAGTTTGTAATTTTATTTTAATCTTTTTGTTGTATAATTGACTACTAAAACAGTAGTTTGTATTTTATTTGTTATATTATTAATAAAATTCTATTAATTTGAAAATTTTCTTCTGAAGATTTATTTGTGTACATTATTATATCATGACAATGTTGTTGTGGATGACTGAAAAATAAAATTTGAGGCGTGTTATTACATTGATTTAGAAATTACTATTAGCATATATGATGTTGTTCCCTTACCAAAAAAGTATATTGATGTTGTTCAATTTGTCTTGATGAATATTTTTAAAATATTAAATTTTAGAATTTTTTATAAAACATAATTAAAGATATTTGTTGTGATCAACGATATGCATTTGCATACATAAATGGGTCAATTGTGACACTTATTTTGAAACGGAGGAAGTACAATATTTTTTTTGGTTTTAATTTTTTTGGAAAAAAAAGTGTGCTAAAAAAGTAGAAATTTATTGGTGGACTAAAAAATTAGGATATATATTCAAAGATAAGGGAGAATAAGAAGATAAAGTGTAAAAATAGACCTTTCTAATTTAATCTTTTTTACTAAATCGATATATAAAAAAGAATGACGGAGTATAAATTTTTGTTTTTTTAGTTATAACTACTATTTTATTTTTTGACTGTCACTATTTGATTTATTATTATTATTATTATTATTATTATTATTATTATTATTATTATTATTATTATTATTATTATCTGATAATAACTACTATAAAAAAAACCCTTAAGTTTTCTTGTGGATCCATAACTAAAATTATGTTGTATTATTATTATAATTATAATAATAATTATTTATAATATATTTCAAAAGTCTTGTGTTATTATTTTTGGTCAATACACGTTTTCTATTTCCTCAAGAATAGGAACCACCTTTCATATTTGTTTCTTGTTAGCACAATTTGTGGCCTCAACGTTTTAGACTTCAACAACTGTATGACCACATATATATATATTGGTATCAGCAGAGTAGAAATGCTACTGAAGAAAGATACGACCAAATTACTCACAAAACAAATAAACTATTAATATATTTCTCCCATTATTGAGTCTCTGAGTTTAACATCAACCTGTGATTTATGAGATATTCTTGTCAGTTCTGTAACCTCAAGTATAATACATACTTGGGATGAACCTGTTGAATCCTGGGGGATTTGCGCTTATGAGGCGGATAAATCCTTAAGACAGTGCGATCAGCACGCCTCAGGTATTGTATTGTGGTTTGTTATCTTGCAGGTCATTCATGGTTTCTGAGCTCACGGTTGCTGGCTTTGCGGCTGTCGACGTTAATGAAGATAAGTTTCTATGATAATTTATTCTTACTTTTATGAGATCATTTATTTGATATTTATATATTAATACGAAGTTATTATTATTGATGTGATTAGGTCCAATTTTTACAACAATCTTAAAGATTTATCATTTTTGTAACCTAATTCTCATATCAATCACCATGATTCTGTTTGATGAAAGCCTAAGAAATTAAATGGTGGAAATTTGCCTTTAGTGCAACTTCGATAACGCATCAGGGGTCATGGAAAATCTAAATGGTACATGTTCACTTTTACTGGTCTCTTTTACTGCTCCAATTTTGCTTTGACTACGGTCTACGGGTAATCAATCACTTACCATACCATTCCAATATATATTGTGAATTACTATAATTTGTTCTATGTTAATTCAATTTTTGAAGTGGACATGAATTAAATTGTGTGTAGTGTCTTTTGAACATGTAAACCGTAAAGACGACAACTTTATATCCATGATATGTTTCTTCAAGTGGTTTTGTGAAAAATAAAATTAAACTAGATGTGTGTACGTGTGTCAAGTTGTGAAATTAAGATTATGGATTTGCTAAATAATAGAGTTATTTGTGTATACTTGATACTTGCTAGATAATAGACCATGGATGCATCACTATATATTATTTAATTTGTAAATGTGTTACAATTTGAGTAGATGAGTTTTGAAAATTGATGCAAAATCATTTAGCACATATTTATTTGAGAGAGTATTTATTGGATATAAATTAAATTGATGTAAATCTGTAATTTACCGTGGGAGCATGTTCATATTGGGAGAATTGAAGTTAACATAGTTTGAAAAGTGTTTTCTATATGTTGAAATTTGTTTAAATATATTTTATTGTGGGGGCTTATTTCAGATCATTGAAAATCATTCTGATTAAAACTGAGAAATTGATAGATGAGTTATACTATGACAAAAGTGTATGGTTGAGTCAATTCATATATATATTGATGAAAAAGTAAACCTTTAAACTTCAGTTTATGCACTTTGAATTGTTGATATATTGCAGTGATTACATTTTTCACTAACTATTGTGTTCAACAATTAACTAATTGATCTTTGAGTAATCTGATGATATGAAATGTGAAAGCTTTAAGTTTCTATCTATTCAGATAATAGATTGTTGCATCTACTTGTGTTGGAAAATCATATGGCATATATTTTTTGGTGTAGATTTTAAAATTTGAGAGATATCATGAAATTTAGTATGATATATTTGTGGAGTACCCATTGTGTTAGAATAATACAATGGTGATGTGAAAATCTTATTATTATGTGGATTAAATTCTCTAATGCGAGGTTGTTGCTTGAAATTTTCAAGTAAACTTGAATAAATAATTTGTTTGGAGAATTTAAATTTACCCAATGTGGAATTGTGAATGCTTAGAATTTATCTAAGTACCTATGGTAATATATCATAGATGTATATATGTTTGACAATATATAAGAGATATGATTAAAAGTGGTGATCCATTGTATTAAAAGTGGTGATCCGCTTTGTCGTCAAAATTTATATTTCTAACAGTTGAGCGTATAGAAATTAAGTTTGTAATATTTTTTTATTTTACTCTTTTGATCCAGTTTGTAGTATAATTGGCTAAAACAATAATTTGTATTTTATTTGTTATATTATTAATAAAATTGTATGTTTGAAAATTTTCTTCTTAAGATATATTTTTGTATTATTCTATCATGACAATGCTATTGTGGATAGCTGAAAAATAAAATTTGAAGCATGTTATTACATTGATCTAGATATTATTCGCAATATTAGTTAATTGCAACAATATTAGTTAAAGAATAAATAACAGGAAATGATAAATATATTTTCTATATCTTAAATATTTAAAAATAATTAATCATGGGAATCAATAATGAAATAGTCTTTCATCTATATTAACTTTAAACACCTTACATTTCATATTCCAATCTTATTCTTCACCTCTCTCATAAACATCTATTGAAAGTGTATAACTTTTGATGAAAGGTAAAAGAGCCGTTATGACCTTATTCTATCCATCATGTCATGTCAGAGTCGGCCTAACGGTAACGGTAAGACAATTCAAGCAAGAGTTTTAGGTCTCTGAGAAAAGAAAAAAATTATTAAAGAAAAAATGTCTCTCATAATTCATAAGTTCATTAGTTCACAGTAGAAAAAAGGCCTCGGAGTAAAATATAAAGTTATCGAAGAAAAAACATTATAAAAATGAGACTACAATTTTATAATTTCTCAAGAAGTCAAACAATTATTATCTTTGAATATATGCATATTGAAGCATCTAGATTTGGTTAACTTCTTTCCCCTCCAGCTCTGGTTCAGGAAAAGGTCAACACAAGGATCTTACTTCGAAGTAATCTTTGTGATTTTCCCTTATCGAAACGGGTCTTACAATAAAATAGAATTTCATATTGAGGTCCAAATAAATGCTACTGCCATGGATGATTTCTGCTAGCTCTCCCTCTAAGAGCCGCACATGCAATACCTTATATCAATAACATTTTAACAAATATTAAATGTATTTGTTTTATTATTAGTTGATTTTTTTTTTGAATATATATATTTGTGTTTAGGAAGAATAATTTGATATAAATATAGAATGCTAGTTCAATAAGACATACATGTCTACATGCAACGTAACATAAGATTGTATGCTAGTGTCATTTTGATTCTTTCTCGGGTTCATTCAGTGTTTCATTAACATAACATAACATGCTTCATTTCTAAGCCTCTTTAATTTGATTTTGTTTTTACTAGTACTAGTACTTATATAACTTTTTGGTGTACAGGGAACCAAATAAAGTACTCCTGCATTTTGCATGACATTAGTTTCGAAGAGGGGCAATATGCAATTGATTCCCATGCAAAATTATCTCCATTACAAAGCTTTCTCCATTTGTCGCCATTTTGCATGGTACCTCTGCCTTCAGCTCTATGGCAGGAAAGGCGAAAAATCAACAATTATCTCAATGCAATTCACTGAATACACTTATTGAAGACGAAGTAGAACATTTTATCGAATCAGTCACAATAGGCTAGGAGAGAACAAGATAATGTCCAATATTCAAAAGAGAATTCATCGACTATGTGTGCTAATACCGCCTTTTTCTCCTATTGGACGTGTATAAAGCGTAGTTTACAACCACAAACTAGAATTCCAAGTTTCCAACACAGCTCGATTGGAGGCCGCAACATTGAGCAGAAAATATAAACTAAGAGCATAAAACACAGTCATTTTATAAGCTACCTAAACATCTAGAACGCTTCTTTAGCTTTGTTCTCAAGCTCCTTCGCCATCGCTTCAAATGCCTTTCTTCCTTCATCGAAAATTTGACGTGTCACTTCCACTACTAATTTTTTTTGTCAAGATATCCAATTTTCTACCCTTATTCTTTTTTACCCTCTATTTATTTATTTTTTTAGTCGAGACCGGGGATATTCACCACTGAACGCAGTGACTAACCCCTCACTAGAGTGGAGGCACCTCAATGGATTGGATAATTGACCCAAAAATTTAAAGCTGCTTCATACCCAAGGTGAGAATCGAACCACACCCCTTGAGTTTACCCTCTATTTATAAGTAGTAGTATTTTCAAAATCTATAAAAGAAAAATAATATCCGGTTTCTAGATATATATATCTTTTTTTAGTTTTTTTTTATATCAGATCTTCTTCTTTTCATCATTATCACTAGATAATAATTTTCATTTTTTTTTTATAAAACTACTATTTTTCTGATTATAACTACTGTTTTTTTTTTACACAACTACTATTTTATTATTATTAATATTGTTGTTTTTTTTTTGGTACGTCTTTATATTATTATTATTATTCGATAATAACTATTATCAAAAAAACACCTGTAAGTTTTTTTTTGTGGATAATTAAAAGGAATCCTAGTTTTGTTGAGTTCATGACAAACTAAAATTATCCTAAAGTCTATAAATAGGTGTATTGTATATACATGTGTGCGCTCACTCTCTACTACTTATTATTCAAAAATCAAGTTTCCTATATTTTCAAAAGGTGGACATATCTAGCTAGGCACGGTAAGAAAAATGTGGTGGATATCACCCGCAACGCAGCGATGGGTATCACTTGCAATCGGAATTATTAGAATATTAATGTTACCTCTCATCGGAATATATTTCTCGCTCTCGATTTTTATGTTCTTTATTTTCGGAATCATTGGGTTCATTCTACTTCTTAGAGTTATTGTACAATTTGGTGATACATATCATCCCGAGACAACACAAGTTTATGGTACTACACCCATTCAAGGCCGTCACAATCAAAGTTACAATGTTATTGCTAATCATAATTATAGTTTTGGAACAAGATGGACGATTATAAGATCATTGCCTCCAGTTAAAAGTTTTTATGATGACAATAATAAGAATTGTTCTATTTGATTGGAGGAATTCAAAAAAGGAGAATTGATTTAACCTTTTAGAGTATGCAACCATGAATTTCACATCTCTTGTATATTCTCATGGTTAGACAACGAAGAAAAAAGTATTTGTCCGCTTTGTCGTCAAAATTTATATGTCTAATAGTTGAGCATATAGAAATTAAGTTTGAATTTTAATTATTGTATGTACTCTTGTAGTATAATTGGCTAAAACAGTAATTTGTATTTTATTTGTTATATTATTAATAAAATTCTATTAGTTTGAAATTTTTCTTAAGATATAATTTTGTATATTCTATCATGACAATGTTATTGTGGATAGTTTTTTTTGACTAAAAAGTGCTTATAGCATTTCACTTATAATAATAGTGTTAATACATGTTGGTACATCAATAAAAATATTGGAGCTAGCTAAAGATGTGGCCACCCTCGCAGGAGCATGAGCTGCCTCATTTGCTTGTCTCCTATCAAACTCGACATGAGAGTTTTCAAAATACAAACTAAACACACGCTTACATTCTGTCAAAATAACACCAAACTCTGTAACATCATTTTGGCCTTTGTGAAAATAATCAACAACTTTTTTCGAGTCCAAGACAAAGTCGACTCCCTCCAGTTGTAGTTCATGCACCCAATTGATAGCATGTAACAATCCTAAGACTTCTCCTACATCCACATCACAAATAGGTGAGGACCACATCGTTTTAGCAAGCACAAAGCAACCCTCGTCATCTCGTATACACATGCCAAAACCAACACGATTCCCTTGTTGAGAGAAAGAAGCATCTACATTACATTTATATCGTCCCGCACTTGGCTTTTTCCACTTAACTTCATTGCGCAAAGGGACATCACTTTGTTGTTCCTGCACATGACTGTGGATAGTTGAAAAATAAAATTTGAAAGGTGTTATTACATTGATCTAGATATTATTCGCAATATTAGTTGATTGTAATAAGTTCTCTATCACAAATTATCCTCCAATCACTAATATAATGTTCAAATTTAATGAGAGCACTGGTGTCATGTCAATTTTTTTTACTGAATAGTACTAATTATTAATCAAATTTGAGTGGATAAACAATGGATAAAGATAAATAAATATTTGACCAAAAAAAAAGAAGATAAATAAATATTTAATATAAATCACTCTAATTTTTCCATAATAGCTTTTAAATTCATTTATAATTTTTGTCGATAAATAGACTATCAGTCTCTAAATATTACAAGCAATATTTCTGTCAATCGAACTAAATTTTTAGAAACTAATTATCTACTAAATATATATTAATGTATTTATCTATTAAATATTAATATTTCTGCATATTGTCATATATATATGATCATATATTAGTTAACCCAAAGGGTGTGGTTGAGTGGGGCTCATCCTCCCTTAACCAAGGATTGGGGGTTCGATCCTCACTTTATGGAGCAGCTTTAAATCCTTGGGTCAGCTATCCCACCCATTGAAGTGCTTCCAATCTAACGAGCGATTAATCACTGCGTTCGGCGGTGGATACCCCGATCTCGACCAAAAAAAATATGATCATTAGTTTATTATGTTGCTATTAATAATAATAATTATAATGTACCCTTTTACATTTTTTCCTGTAAAAAAACATCATCACAAATATAAAGTGGAAGACATCGACTTGTGAAATGGTGCAAATGTAATATTTATTAGATAATAAAAATAATTGTCCGCTTTGTCGTCAAAATTTACATCTCTTGTATATTCTCATGGTTAGACAACGAAGAAAAAAAGTACTTGTCCGCTTTGTCGTCAAAATTTATATGTCTAATAATTGAGCATATAGAAATTAAGTTTGTAATATTATTTTATTTTACTCTTTTGATCCAGTTTGTAGTATAATTGGCTAAAACAGTAATTTGTATTTTATTTGTTACTACCTCTGTTCCTTTTTACTTGTCGTTTTAGAAAAAAATATTTGTTCCTTTTTACTTGTCGTTTTGGCAATTTAAGTTATATTTTACCTATTATACCCTCTTTCCTATTTTATTTTATTGACTAAATTTTGTATTTTTTTTTTGTTGAAACAATATAATATTTTTATTGTATACAAATTTTATTTGTTTTTAAATAAAGTTTGTTACAATTTGTTAGGAATAAATAATGTTTGTGAAAAAGTAGGAAATTATTGGTGGATTAAAAATATAATATATATTTAAAAAAGGGTATAATAGGAAAATAAGGTGCAAAAATACACTCTCCTATTTTGGTCTTTTTTTTCTAAAATGACAAGTAAAAAGGAACGGAGGTAATATATTATTAATAAAATTATATGTTTGAAAATTCTCTTCTTAAGATATATTTTTGTATTATTCTATCATGAATGGCTGAAAAATAAAATTTGAAGCATGTTATTACATTGATCTAAATATTATTCGTAATATTAGTTAATTGCAACAAGTTCTCTTGACGTAGGTGCACTCATCACAATTATCCTTCAATCACCAATATAATATTCCAATTTAATGAAAGCACGGGTGTTCACATCATATAATAATAAATAGAAAACAATGGTTACAAAAAAACATAATACCAAATTTGTGTAAGAAAAACTTACCGAATAGTACTAATTATTAATCTAAATCTGAGTGAATAAACAATAACAGGATAAAGATAAAGAAATATTTAATATAAATCACTCTAATTTTGCCATAATAGCTTTTAAATTCATTTTCATTCTTCTCAATGGAACCCAGCCAGCTTAATATTACAGTATCATTTTAGTTTGAAAATATTGATTTGATTCGCTAAAATTGATATAAACATAATCAAGAACTAAGCTCTTTCAAAGAGATGTGATATTAAGCACTGTCACAAGTTAGCAATGCGATAATGGAAACAGACTATATAAGTCTTCAATTTTCATTCAGAAAAAATGGTCATAAATGCATGCTAGTGTATATAATGACCGGTGATAATCACACTAACCCATGCAAAGGCACGGTTCTACTCTCGTAATAAAAAGTATTGATCTCACGATAATTAATAAAAACCAAAATTCGGTAGAAATAATATTAGTTTTTAGGCAAGAATTAAAGTTGTAGGTAGAAGATATGATTGATTTTAGTTATAGAAAAATTGTTGGTTTTGCTTTTAGATTAAGAATAGTAAAATTGATAATAAACTAAAGAGCATGCAAATATAAACTAAGAGTATAAAATACAGTTATTTTATAAGCTACCTAAATTTTAGAATGCTTTTTTGGCTTTGTTTTCAAATAGAGTTGTCAAATGGACAATTCAACTCAATTCGGCTTGGCCTGTTGGCTTTCCACTATTTATGGTCGGTCCATTTTGCTGAGCCATGCTCAAGTGAATTCGGTCTGGGCTTTTAAAATTTTGGATTGGCCTGATGGGTTTATAGGCTGCCTCGATATAATTTTTATTTTAAGTCACTTTGATATATTAATTCTTCATTATTATTAATTTTATTGAGATATAACGTGTAAATATTTTTAACATCATCACTAAATATGTATTAATAAATTATAAAATTATTTTTGACTAAACTATGTTATTTAATAACCATTTTTATTGAACTTACACGTTAAACTATGTTATTTATAATATTTTTTTTAATTAAATGATAATTTTTTATGTATTTATTGATATTATTTTTACAAAAACGATATAAAAAATTTGATAATTGGTCGGTCCGAAGTTCGATGGACTCTCCCAGCCCAGTCCAATCCTCAAAATGGGCCAAAAAAGTCAGATTGCGTTTTGACCATTTTTTTGAAGCCCAGTATGCCCGAGTCTGTGGGCTAAATCGGCTCATTGGTCTGGTCCATTTTTGACAGCTCAATTCTCAAGCTCCTTCACGAATCGCGATCCCTTCAAATTCCTTTCTTCCTTCGTTGAAAATTTGACGTGACTTCCACTACTTTTTTTATTGGTCAGGATATGATATCCAGTTCTCTACTCTTATTTTTTTTCCGTCTATTTATAAGTAGTAGTAAATAATTATTATTTTCAAAATATATAATAATAAAATCTATTTGTTTTCTGCTATAAAAAAAAAAACTATCCGTTTTCTAGATTTATAACTTTTTTTAATATCAATTATCAAATCTTCTTCTTTTCATTAAGTCACTAGATAATAATTTTTCATTTTATTTTATAAAACTACTATTTTTCTGGTTTACTATTTTATGTATTATTTTTGTTTATATTAATATTATTTGATAATAACTATTATCAAAAAAATATTCATCTTACCAAAAAAAAACTATGATGAAAAAAAAAATCTGCAAGTTCTTTTTTGTGTGGATAATTAAAAGGGATCCTAGTTTTGTTGAGATCATGACAAACTAAAATTATCCTAAAGTAGTCTATAAATAGGTGTATTGTACATGTGTGCAGTCTCTACTACTTATTATTCAAATCAAGTTTCCTATATTTAAAAAAGGTGGACACTTTCAATTTTATTCTTTGATATCTAGCTAGGTACGGTAATAAAAATGTGGTGGATATCACTCGCAACGCAGCGGTGGGTATCACTTGCAATCGAAATTATTAGAATATTAATGTTACCTTTCATCGCAATATATCTATCGCTCTCGGATTTTTGGTTCTTTATTTTGCTATTGATTGAGTTGGTTTATTTTATTAGAGTTATTGGACAATTTAATGATACATATCATCCCGAGACAACACAAGTTTATGGTACTACACCCACTCAAGGCCGTCACAATCAAAGTCACAATGTTATTGCTAATCATAATTATAGTTTTGGAATAAGAAGGACGATTATAAGATCATTGCCTCCGGTTAAAAGTTTTTATGACAACAAAAATAAGAATTGTCCTATTTGTATGGAGGAATTTAGAAAAAGAGAATTGATTCAACTTTTTAGAATATACAATCATGAATTTCACATCTCTTGTATATTCTCATGGTTAGACAACGAAAGAAAAACTACTTGTCCGTTTTGTCGCCAAAATTTATATTTCTAACAGTTGAGCATAAAGGAATTAAGTTTGTAATTTTATTTTATTTTACTCTTTTGATCCAGTTTGTTGTATAATTGACTACTAAAACAGTAGTTTGTATTTTATTTGTAATATTATTAATAAAATTCTAATAATTTGAAAATTTTCTTCATAAGATATATTTGTGTACATTCTATCATACAATATTGTTGTGGATAGCTGAAAAATAAATTTTGAGATGTGTTATTACATTGATCTAGAAATTATTCGTAATATTAATTGATTGCAATAAGTTCTCTGCTTGACGCAGGTGCACGCATACAATTATCCTCCGATCACCAACATAATATTCCAATTTATTGAGAACATGGTGTTTTTTTGGTCGAGACCGGGGTATCCACCGCCAAACGCAGTGACTATTCCCTCGCTAAATTGGAGGCACCTCGATGGGTGGGATAGCTGGCCAAAAGATTTAAAGCTGCTCCGTACCCAAGGTGAGGATCGAACCCTCAACCCTTGGTTAAGTGAGGATGAGCCCCAACCGCTCAACCACACCTTTGGGTTATTGAAAACATGGTGTTGATGTCATATAATAATAATAATAATAATAATAATAATAATAATAATAATAATAATAATAATAATAATAAATAGAAAATAATGGTTACAAAAAAATCTTACCAAATTGTGTCAATTTATTTTTAGTTTTTTACCGAATAGTACTAATTATTAATCAAATCTGGGTGAATAAATAATAGGATAAAGATAAAGAAATATTTAATATAAATCACTCTAATTTTGCCATAATAGCTTTTAAATTCATCTATATTTTCTGTCGATAACTTATACTCCTATAACTTAGTGGTTAACGGTGAATAAATAGACTACCAGTATCTAAATATTACATGCAAATATGCAATATTTCTTTTTTTTTTTTGGTAAAATATTACATGCAATATTTCTGTCAACATAACTAAATTTATAGAGAATAATTATCTATTAAATATATAGATTAATGTATTTATCTATATTAAATATTAATATCTCTGAATATTGTAATATATTTTTTTGACACGTATTGTAATATGATCATTAGTTTATTATGTTTTTAACAATTCATTAGTGTTGCTATTAATAATAATAATAATAATAATAATAATAATAATAATAATAATAATAATGTACCCCTTTTGCATTTTTCCCTGTAAAAAAAACACTATCACAAATATAAAGTGGAAGACATGGACTTGGAAAACGATGCAAATGTAATATTTATTAGATAATAAAAATAATTAATTATCTCTATTTTGTTCTCTCTAATTACCAACACCACCATATATAGACAATCAAATTCGAGCTATATTTCTCAACTTTGAACATTGTTTTATAACATTGTCAAAACGGAGTTTAGCCCTTTAATTGTGATGCCTCTTTTTCTTGTAGCATTTTTCATTCTTTATGTGATTCAGAATCAGATGATGAAGGTTCCTTTGAGACGTACATCTTCTTCGGTAATATCACATGATTCAGAATTGAGTTCTCAATCTCCATCTGTTTCTAGTTCCTATGCTTGTATATATATGGATCACAACATAACAAGTTCGTAGTTTTATTGAATTGTGCATAAATTCTAATGAAAAATTCAGTGCAATAGAAGGAGTAGGTTCTGTATATTCAAAGATTAGATGTGATAAGGTTACCTACTAATTCTCCTCTTGATAATATGAATGCGTGTTCTGAATATTAGACGAACGAGAGTTTGATTGGATTAATTAATGTGTATTTTACGGATTAAATCGTATAAAAAGCATGTAGCTTAGAACATTCTTCAAATTAGCCAGGATAATTAGATTCTATTATTTGTGTTTAGCAAGAATAATTTGATATAAAGATAGAATGCTAGTTCCATAAGACATACATGTCTACATGCAACGTAACATAAGATTGTATGTTAGATTGTTAGCTAGTGTCATTTTGATTCTTTCTCGAGTTCATTCAGTGTTTCATTAACATAACATGCTTCATTTCTAAACCTCTTTAATTTGATTTTATTTTTCATCAATATACAAACCACTATACAAACCATTTCATCAATATATGAATCCGTCAATAGAGCACAAATCTAACATCATTTGTCACATACCCTTCAATTGTCACATTACATTATGCCATGTGTGTCTCAGTTTGCCACATAAGTTTTTTTTTAATGAAAATTTACGTCAGGGACCAATTTCAAATGGAATTGTAATTGTATGGTCTTTTTTAAACAAAAAAAAACTTACAGGGACTTAAATAAAAAAGTGCGAACTTACATAGACTTAAACATTATTTTAGCCAAATAAATATTATCATATACGATGTTGTTCCCTTGCCAAAAAAGTATATAATGTTGTTCAATTTGTCTCGATGAATATTTTCAAAATATTAAATTTTAGAATTTTTTATAAAACATTATTAAAGATATTTGTGATCAACAATATGCATTTGCATACATAAACGGGTCAATTGTGACACTTATTTTGAAAAGGAGAAAGTACAATTTTTTTTTTGGAAAAAAAAAATTATGTTCAAAAAAGTAGAAATTTCTTGGTGTACTAAAAAATTAGGATATATATTAAAAAATAAGGAAGAATAAGAAGATAAATAGTAAAAATAGATCTTTCTAATTTAATCTTTTTTACTAAATCGATATATAAAAAGGAACGACGGAGTACAAATTTTTGTTTTTATAGTTATAACTACTATTTTATTTTATTTTTTTGACTGTCACTATTTGATAATAACTACTATAAAAAAAAACCCGTAAGTTTTCTTGTGGATCCATAACTAAAATTCTGTCTTTTTTTTTTCTCTTCACTCTACAGAGTTCCGAGTCTTTTGTCTGGCCAGATGCTGCTGTTTCAGCCATAGGCTCTTGAAAAAGCTTTACATGAGACTCTTTCAACAGATTTTCAGAAGTATAACCAAAAGTTGCGGCAACTAGATTTTAATCTCAAGGTCAGAAGCTGGCTTTCCGCATATATAAATGATACCCTTGAAATAATTATAATTATGATATTCGAGTCACTGAAAAAATCGCATTTTGTTGCTACATTTTGAAGGGGGATTTCAATCTTGTATTGATTTTTGTTCATATATTATCTAATAAAGGTTAATTTCTGGGATGTTAAAAGTCTGAAATAAAAGTATTGTCTTTCTATTCATAATATTGAAACAATAAATTGGAATGTTGGATGATCATGCTGTTGCATACTAAGTAAGTTACATGTCACACAATAATGTCATCTGCAATATTTCTTGTAGTCATTGAAAAGAAAGGGAAAAACGGGCTTGTTGTATATTTTCTCAATCTCTTATTTATATGTTCACCCTTGCCACAACCAATCCGCTTTAAGTGTTTTTTGCCTGAGAAATCTGTGTCGCACGCAGCACAATGGTGAAAGTGATAATGTTTTTGGCTCAAGAAGTCGATGCTGTTTTTCTTTCTTATAAATGTGATCTTTATATATGTTTCTCAGCAGTGGTAATGATGAACTGAATATATTATTCCATTTGTATGTTTTTTGCAGAACAATGCATTGCTAGCACGCCGTTTCTTAAATGGAGAGTTAAAACCTTCAATAATGTTGAATATTACACCCATTAAATTAAAGGTACCGTATCTGTCTAGATTTATTTATTTATTTATTTTGATAAGCTATTTTCTTAAAATATATTCAATGGAACTTCTGACCTGTATGCTGGATGAAGTGAACTTGTTTAGTAGATTTTCCCGTACTATTTTTCAATTTAAGCTAGCAGCATCCGGTTTTAGTATATTTTCCCCCTACTTGTTTAATCTAGTTTGACATAAATTAAAGTTCATACCCATTTTGGTAATTACACATTCAAAAGCAATTTTTGTTCAAATTATCCAAACAACATAAGTTGATAAGAATCAATTTTAAGTACTTACATCCAAACATAAATCACTTTAAACTCAACACACTTTTAAACAAAATCAATTCTACTCAACTCAATTTTATCAGAATCAATTCCATTCACCGTCAAACCAAACATACACTATATAAATCTTCAATTTTCATTCAGAAAAAATGGTCATAAATGCAGTATGCTAGTGTATATAATGACCGGTGATAAGCTCGCAAACGCACGGTTCTACCGTCGTAATAAAAAGTATCGTTTTCACGAGAACTAATAAAACCAAAATTAGATAGAAATAATATTAGTTTTTAGGCGAGAGTTAAAGTTGTAGGTAGAAGATATGATTGATTTTAGTTATTTAGTTATAGAAAAATTGTTGGTTTTGGTTTTAGATTAAGAATAGTAAAATTGATAATAAACTAAAGAGCATGCAAATATAAACTAAGAGCATAACACACGGTTATTTTATAAGCTATCTAAACATTTAGAACTCTTTGGCTTGTTCTCAATAGAGCTGTTAAATAGGCTCGTCTGGCTCAACACAGTTTGGGCCGTTGGGCTATCTACTATTTAAGGGTCAGACAGGCCTAACCCATTTTGCTGGGACATATTTAGTGAATTCGGTCTGGCCTTCAAAAACCCGGCCTGATCCGATGGGTTTATGGGTTGTCTCGATACAACTTTTTTTTTTTTTTAGTTTAATTGATGTTTTTTAAGTGGCTTTGATATATTAGTTCTTCAACATTATTAATTTTATTGAAATATAATTGTATGTAAGTGTAAATAATTTTTACATTAATATGTATTAATAAATTAAAAAAATTATTTTACTAAAATTTTAGGTAAATATAACCATTTTTATTGAACTTACGCGTTAAACTATGTTATTTATAATATTTTTTTCAATTAAATGATAATTTTTTATGTATTTATTGATATTATTTTTACAAAATTGATATAAACACTTGATAATGGGTCGGTCCGAAGTCCGATTGGCTAGCCCGGTCCAGCCCAATCTTCGGAAGGGCCACATGGACTTAGGCCAATAAAGCTTGATTGCAGTTTGGTCAGTTTTTTTTGAAGCTCAATCTACCCAACTCTTAGGGCTAATAGATCGGTCCATTGGTCCGGCCAATTTTTAACAGCTCTACTCACAAGCTCCTTTGTCATTGCTTCAAATCCCTTTCTTTCTTTGTCTCATAAGCTTAACTCAATTGATTGGACATATTGCAAAGAAATACATGGACCGGAATTCAAACCTAGGTACGTCCACTTATTCACCCATAAATAATAAATAGTGAATTTCTAGCACTAAACTACCTGACAAAAAAATCCATTTCTTCCTTAGTTGAAAATTTGACTTATCACTTCCACTACTATTTTTTTTTTTGGGTCTGAATATACAGTTCTCTACTCTTATTCTTTTTGTCCCTCTATTTTTTTTGTAAGGATTTTCTCCCTCTATTTATAAGTAGCGGTAATATTATTTTCAAAACATATAATAATAAAATCTATCTGTTTTTTGCTATATAAAAAAAACTATCCGTTTTCTAGATTTATATCTTTTTTTAGTTTTTTAAATATCAAATCTTCTTCTTTTCATCTTTATCACTAGATACTAATTTTTCATTTTATTTTATAAAACTACTATTTTTTCGGCACAAGTTATGGTGCATAAATCATATGTTTATGCACCGTGCATAATACCTTAGATTGCTTAGTGCACCTTACAAATTTCTAGCGCACCTCCCAAATTTCTAGTGCACCCACAAATTGTTTAGCACACCCTTCAAATTTTTAGAGAGTGTGCTAGAAATTTGAGGAGTGCACTAAGGCCCTGTTTGGTTCAATAGAAGGGGAGGGGAGGGGAGAGATTTTTATGGAGGTGAAGTGAGAGAAAATATAATTTATTATGTTGACAAAATCATCCACATTTTTTTATTAAAATCCTAAATTATCCTTGTTGAAATATTAAATATTTAAGTTTTATTTGTTTGAGAACAAAAAAAAAAATAGGTTTTCTACTCAATAGATTTTTTTTTGTTATATATCCTTTAGATTTTTTTTTTGGCGTAACATATCCATTATAATTTAATTCTTATTTTGAGTTTATATGATTAAGGATAAAAAAGTAAATTAATCATTCGCACCCCTTCCCTCCCCTCGTTAAAAAGTTGAACCAAACACAAAAATTTAAAATATTCCCTCCCCTCCCCTCCCCTCCAAAAACCCCGAACCAAACAGGGCCTAAGTAATCTGAGAGGTGTACTAAGCAATTTAGGGATACAATAAATAATTTTCATTACTGCCCTGTTTGGTTCGGGGTTTTTGGAGGGGAGGGGAGGGGAGGGGAGGGAACATTTTAAATTTTTGTGTTTGGTTCAATTTTTTAACGAGGGGAGGGGAGGGGAGTTAATGATTAATTTACTTTTTTATCCTTAACATTATAAACTCAAAATAAGGATTAAATTATAATGGATATATTATGTCGAAAAAAAAATCTAAAGGATATACTTAACCAAAAAAAATCTAATGAGTAGAAAACCTAAATTTTTTTGTTATCAAAAAAATAAAAACTAAATTTTTAATATTTCAACAAGGATAATTTAGGATTTTAATGAAAAAGTGAGGATAAATTTGTCAACATAATAAATTATATTTTCTCTCACTTCATCTCCTTAAAAATCCCTCCCCTCACCTCCCCTCCCCTTCCCTCCCCCTCAGTTGAACCAAACAGGGCCTTATGCACGGTGCATAAGAAAAAAGCTTATGCACCATAACCACTCCCCTATTTTTCTGGTTATAACTACTATTTTATTATTATTGTTGTTTTTATTATTATTATTTGATAATAACTATTATAAAAAAAAAATCTTTAAGTTTTTTTTTTGTGGATAATTAAAATAAAACGAGTCCTAGTTTTGTTGAGATCCATAACAAACAAAAATTATCCTAAAGTCTATAAATAAGTACTAAGTACTATTGTACATGTGTGCACTCTCTACTAGTACTTATTATTCAAATCAAGTTTCCTGTATTTTCAAAATTCTTTGATATCGAACTAGTTACGGTAAAAAAAATGTGGTGGATATCACTCGCAACGCAGCGGTGGGTATCACTTGCAATCGAAATTATTAGAATATTAATGTTACCTCTCATCGCAATATATCTCTCGCTCTCGGATTTTTGGTTCTTTATTTTGTTATTGATTGAGTTGGTTTATTTTATTAGAGTTATTGGACAATTTAATGATACATATCATCCCGAGACAACACAAGTTTATGGTACTACACCCACTCAAGGCCGTCACAATCAAAGTCACAATGTTAATGCTAATCATAATTATAGTTTTGGAACAAGATGGACAATTATAAGATCATTGCCTCCGGTTAAAAGTTTTTATGATGACAATAATAAGAATTGTTCTATTTGTATGGAGGAATTCAAAAAAGGAGAATTGATTCAACCTTTTAGAGTATGCAACCATGAATTTCACATCTCTTGTATATTCTCATGGTTAGACAACGAAAGAAAGACTACTTGTCCACTTTGTCGTCAAAATTTATATTTTTAAGAGTTGAGCATATAGAAATTTAGTTTGTAATTTTATTTTATTTTACTCTTTTGATCCAGTTTGTTGTATAATTGGCTAAAACAGTAATTTGTATTTTATTTGTAATATTATTAATAAAATTCTAATAATTTGAAAATTTTCTTCTTAAGATATACTTGTGTACATTCTATCATGACAATATTGTTGTGGATAGCTGAAAAATAAATTTTGAGGTGTGTTATTACATTGATCTAGAAATTATTCGTAATATTAATTGATTGCAATAAGTTCTCTTGACGCAGGTGCACATACAATTATCCTCCGATCACCACCATAATATTCCAATTTAATGAGAACACGGTGTTGATGTCATATAATAATAAATAATAAATAGAAAAATGGTTACAAAAAATCTTACCAAATTGTGTCAATTTATTTTTACCGAATAGTACTAATTATTAATCAAATCTGGGTTAATAAACAATAGGATAAAGATAAAGAAATATTTAATATAAATCACTCTAATTTTGCCATAATAGCTTTTAAATTCTTTTATATTTTCTGTCGATAATATATAGAACTTAATGGTTAACGGTGAATAAATAGACTACCAGTAACACACACTTTTCTCTCAACTTTCCTCTCTTTTCTTTCCTTCCATTGTAGGGGGTGGTTTTTGACCATTTTTGGTCGGAAATCACCCCTCAACACCGTTGTTTTCTCTTTTTTTTTGTTTAAATAAGTAGCTATCTACAAAAGTTTGATTCTTTGTTTTTTAAGCTTTCGCCGTCTACGTGTGGTGTTGTGTTTGTTTGTCGTCTTGTGCGGCGTTGTGTTTGTTCGTCGTCTTGTGCGGCGTTTGTTGGTTTTCTTCGTTGTTCGGGGTTCGTTGATTCAATTTGACAGATTTACATCAACTTATTATAGATCGGATGAAGACTTGGACGTCAATGCTACAAATCCGGGAGTATGAACATTCCGGTTACTTTTATGTTGTCATATTTGTAGGCACTTACATAATGCCGTTGTATGCTATTAACCTAGGTGCTGCGAGATTGTTTGCAGATTCACCTTTTTCAGTTTTTAGCAATTTTGAATTTGTAATGACCTATGTATTTGTTAATTTGAATGAATGAATTTCTTTTTTAGTCAAAAAAAAAAATAGACTACCAGTATCTAAATATTACATGCAATATTTCTTTTTTTTGGTAATGCAATATTTCTGTCAATAGAATTAAATTTATAGAGAATAATTATCTATTAAATATATAAATTAATGTGTTTATCTATATTAAATATTAATATCTCTGCATATTGTAATATTTTTTTTTGACGCATATTATAATATGATCATTAGTTTATTATGTTTTTGACAATTCATTAGTGTTGCTATTAATAATAATAATAATAATAATGTACCCCTTTTGCATTTTTCCCTGTAAAAAAAACACTATCACAAATATAAAGTGGAAGACATGGATTTGGAAAACGATGCAAATGTAATATTTATTAGATAATAAAAATAATTAATTATCTCTATTTTGTTCTCTCTAATTACCAACACCACCATATATAGACAATCAAATTCGAGCTATATTTCTCAACTTTGAACATTGTTTTATAACATTGTCAAAACGGAGTTTAGTCCTTTAATTGTGATGCCTCTTTTTCTTGTAGCATTTTTCATTCTTTATGTGATTCAGAATCAGATGATGAAGGTTCCTTTGAGACGTACATCTTCTTCGGTAATATCACATGATTCAGAATTGAGTTCTCAATCTCCATCTGTTTCTAGTTCCTATGCTTGTATATATATGGATCACAACATAACAAGTTCGTAGTTTTATTGAATTGTGCATAAATTCTAATGAAAAATTCAGTGCAATAGAAGGAGTAGGTTCTGTATATTCAAAGATTAGATGTGATAAGGTTACCTACTAATTCTCCTCTTGATAATATGAATGCGTGTTCTGAATATTTGACGAACGAGAGTTTGATTGGATTAATTAATGTGTATTTTACGGATTAAATCGTATAAAAAGCATGTAGCTTAGAACATTCTTCAAATTAGCCAGGATAATTAGATTCTATTATTTGTGTTTAGCAAGAATAATTTGATATAAAGATAGAATGCTAGTTCCATAAGACATACATGTCTACATGCAACGTAACATAAGATTGTATGTTAGATTGTTAGCTAGTGTCATTTTGATTCTTTCTCGAGTTCATTCAGTGTTTCATTAACATAACATGCTTCATTTCTAAACCTCTTTAATTTGATTTTATTTTTCATCAATATACAAACCACTATACAAACCATTTCATCAATATATGAATCCGTCAATAGAGCACAAATCTAACATCATTTGTCACATACCCTTCAATTGTCACATTACATTATGCCATGTGTGTCTCAGTTTGCCACATAAGTTTTTTTTTTAATGAAAATTTACGTCAGGGACCAATTTCAAATGGAATTGTAATTGTATGGTCTTTTTTAAACAAAAAAAAACTTACAGGGACTTAAATAAAAAAGTGCGAACTTACATAGACTTAAACATTATTTTAGCCAAATAAATATTATCATATACGATGTTGTTCCCTTGCCAAAAAAGTATATAATGTTGTTCAATTTGTCTCGATGAATATTTTCAAAATATTAAATTTTAGAATTTTTTATAAAACATTATTAAAGATATTTGTGATCAACAATATGCATTTGCATACATAAACGGGTCAATTGTGACACTTATTTTGAAAAGGAGAAAGTACAATTTTTTTTTTGGAAAAAAAAAATTGTGTTCAAAAAAGTAGAAATTTCTTGGTGTACTAAAAAATTAGGATATATATTAAAAAATAAGGAAGAATAAGAAGATAAATAGTAAAAATAGATCTTCCTAATTTAATCTTTTTTACTAAATCGATATATAAAAAGGAACGACGGAGTACAAATTTTTGTTTTTATAGTTATAACTACTATTTTATTTTATTTTTTTGACTGTCACTATTTGATAATAACTACTATAAAAAAAACCCGTAAGTTTTCTTGTGGATCCATAACTAAAATTATCCTAAAGTATATAAATAGGTAGTGTGTGTACACGTACTCTCAAGTCTCTACTACTTATTATTTCCTATATTTTTAAAGGGTGGAGATTTTCAATTTCATTCTTTGATATCTAGCTTGGTACGGTCAAATATGTTGCGGTGGTGGATATCACTCGCAAGGCGGTGGTCGATATCAGTCACAATTGAAATTATTAGAATATTAATGTTAATGATCATGTTTCCATATCTCTCCTTTGGTTTGTTCTTTATTTTGTTTATGATTGAGATCTTTCTATTTCTTAAAGTTATGTTAGCATTTGGTGATACATATCATCCCGAGACAGCAGAAGTTTATGGTACTACACCCATTCAAGGCCGTCACAATCAAAGTTACAATGTTATTGCTAATCATAATTATAGTTTTGGAACAAGATGGACGATTATAAGATCATTGCCTCCGGTTAAAAGTTTTTATAATGGCGAAAATAAGAATTGTTCTATTTGCATGGAAGAATTCAAAAAAGGAGAATTGATTCAACCTTTTAGAGTATGCAACCATGAATTTCACATCTCGTGTATATTCTCATGGTTAAACAACGAAGAAAAAAGTACATGTCCGCTTTGTCGTCAAAATTTATATTTCTAACAGTTGAGTGTATAGAAATTAAGTTTGTAATATTATTTATTTTACTCTTTTGATCCAATTTGTAGTATAATTGGTTAAAACAGTAATTTGTATTTTATTTGTTATATTATTAATAAAATTCTATTAGTTTGAAAATTTTCTTCTTAAGATATAATTTTGTATATTCTATCATGACAATGTTATTGTGGATAGCTGAAAAATAAAATTTGAAAGGTGTTAGTACATTGATCTAGATATTATTTTAGTTGATTGCAATAAGTTCTCTTGACGCTGGTGCACTCATCACAAATTATCCTCCATCACTAATATAATGTTCAAATTTAATGAGAGCACGGGTGTCATGTCATATAATAATAAATAGAAAACAATGGTTACAAAAAATCTTACCAAATTGTGTCAATTTTTTTTACCGAATAGTACTAATTATTAATCAAATTTGAGTGGATAAACAATGGATAAAGATAAATAAATATTTGACCAAAAAAAAAAAGATAAATAAATATTTAATATAAATCACTCTAATTTTGCCATAATATATAGCTTTTAAATTCATTTATATTTTTTGTCGACTATGTGTGCTGAAACCGCCTTTTTCTCCTATTGGACGTGTATAAAGCGTAGTTTACAACCACAAACTTGAATTCCAAGTTTCCAACACAGCTCGATTGGAGGCCGCAACCTTGAGCAGAAAATATAAACTAAGAGCATAAACACAGTTATTTTATAAGCTACCTAAACATCGATCTAGAACGCTTCTTTGGCTTTGTTCTCATCAAGTCCCTTTCTTCCTTCGTTGAAAATTTGACGTGTCATTACTAATTTTTTTTTGGTCAGGATATCCAATTCTCTACTCTTATTCTTTTTTACCCTCTATTTATAAGTAGTAGTAATTATTATTTTCAAAATCTAAATAAAAAAACACTATCCGTTTTCTAGATTTATATCTTTTTTTAGTTTTTTTTTTATATCAAATCTTCTTTTCATCCTTATCACTAGATACTAATTTTTCATTTTATTTTATAAAACTACTATTTTTCTGGTTATAACTACTATTTTATAATTATTGTTGTTTTTATTATTATTATTATTTGATAATAACTGTTATAAAAAAAATCTGTAAGTTTTTTTTTTTTGTGTGGATAATTAAAAGGAATCCTAGTTTTGTTGAGATTCATAACTAAAATTATCCTAAAGTAGTCTATAAATAGTTGTATTGTACATGTGTGCAGTCTCTACTACTTATTATTCAAATCAAGTTTCCTATATTTAAAAAAGGTGGACACTTTCAATTTTATTCTTTGATATCTAGCTAGGTACGGTAAAAAAAATGTGGTGGATATCACTCGCAACGCAGCGGTGGGTATCACTTGCAATCGAAATTATTGGAATATTAATGTTACCTCTCATCGCAACATATCTCTCGCTCTCGGATTTTTTGTTCTTTATTTTGCTAGTGATTGATTTCATTCTATTTCTTAGAGTTATTGCACAATTTAATGATACATATCATCCCCATACAACACAAGTAGTTTATGGTAATACACCCACTCAAGGCCATCACTTTCAAATTAACAATGTTATAGCTAATCATAATTATAGTTTTGGAATAGCATGGACGATTATAAAAAAAAAATGGACGATTATAAGATTATTGCCTCCGATGAAAAGCTTTTATGATGATAATAATAAGAATTGTCCTATTTGTATGGAGGAATTCAGAAAAGGAGAATTGATTCAACCTTTTAGAGTATGCAACCATGAATTTCACATCTGGTGTATATTCTCATGGTTAGATGACGAAGGAAAAACTACTTGTCCGCTTTGTCGCCAAAATTTATATGTCTAACAGTTGAACATATATAGAAATTAAGTTTGTAATTTTATTTTAATCTTTTTGTTGTATAATTGACTACTAAAACAGTAGTTTGTATTTTATTTGTTATATTATTAATAAAATTCTATTAATTTGAAAATTTTCTTCTGAAGATTTATTTGTGTACATTATTATATCATGACAATGTTGTTGTGGATGACTGAAAAATAAAATTTGAGGCGTGTTATTACATTGATTTAGAAATTACTATTAGCATATATGATGTTGTTCCCTTACCAAAAAAGTATATTGATGTTGTTCAATTTGTCTTGATGAATATTTTTAAAATATTAAATTTTAGAATTTTTTATAAAACATAATTAAAGATATTTGTTGTGATCAACGATATGCATTTGCATACATAAATGGGTCAATTGTGACACTTATTTTGAAACGGAGGAAGTACAATTTTTTTTTTGGTTTTAATTTTTTTGGAAAAAAAAAGTGTGCTAAAAAAAGTAGAAATTTATTGGTGGACTAAAAAATTAGGATATATATTCAAAGATAAGGGAGAATAAGAAGATAAAGTGTAAAAATAGACCTTTCTAATTTAATCTTTTTTACTAAATCGATATATAATAAAGAATGACAGAGTACAAATTTTTGTTTTTTTAGTTATAACTACTATTTTATTTTTTGACTGTCACTATTTGATTTATTATTATTATTATTATTATCTGATAATAACTACTATAAAAAAAACCCTTAAGTTTTCTTGTGGATCCATAACTAAAATTATCCTAAAGTTTATAAATAGGTAGGGTGTGTACACTCTCAAATCTCTATACTACTTATTATTCAAATCTAGTTTCAATTTCATTCTTTGATATCTAGCTAGGTACGGTCAAATATGTTGCAGTGGTGGATATCACTCGCAAGGCGGTGGTCGATATCAGTCACAATTGAAATTATACGAATATTAATGTTAATTCTCATGTATCCATATCTCTCGTATGGTTTGTTCTCTATTTTGGGAATGATTGAGGTCATTCTATTTCTTAGAGTTATGTTAGCATTTGAAGATGGTACATATAATCCCGAGACAACACAAGTTTATGGTACTACACCCATTCAAGGCCGTCACAATCAAAGTTACAATGTTATTGCTAATCATAATTATAGTTTTGGAACAAGATGGACGATTATAAGATCATTGCCTCCAGTTAAAAGTTTTTATGATGACAATAATAAGAATTGTTCTATTTGATTGGAGGAATTCAAAAAAGGAGAATTGATTTAACCTTTTAGAATATGCAACCATGAATTTCACATCTCTTGTATACTTTCATGGTTAGATAACGAAGAAAAAAATACTTGTCCGCTTAGTCGCCAAAATTTATATATCTAACAGTTGAATATATGAAAATTAAGTTTTTAATTTATTCTATTTTACTCTTTTGATCCAATCTGTATTATAATTGGCTAAAATAGTAATTTGTATTTTATTTGTTGTATTATTAATAAAATTCTATTAGTTTGAAAATTTTCTTCTTAAGATATATTTGTGTATATTCTATCATGACAATGTTGTTGTGGATAGCTAAAAAATACTCCCTCCGTCCCAAAATATAAGGGAAAATAAAAAAAACACACTTATTAAGAAAACATAAACATGAGAATTAAAAATATGGTTTTGCGGGATTTTTCTTAGAATAAGTGCATGGAAAGATGTAAAATCAATTTTGATTGGTTGTTGTTTATAGAGAAAAATGGAAAAAGAGAAAATTAAATGCAATTTACATTTAATTTCATGAGAATAAGGAAAAATATTCTTGAAATTAATTTTTCCCCTTATATTTTGGAACAAAAAAAGTGGTTTTTTCCCCTTATATTTCGGGACGGAGGGAGTAAAATTTGAGGCGTGTTATTACATCGATTTTATAATCATTCGTAATATTAGCTGAATGTAATAAGTTCTCTTGACATTGGTACACTCATTACAATTATCCTCTGATCACCAAAATATAATGTTCCAATTTAATGATAGTAGAGGTGTTCATGTCATATAATAATAATAAATACTCCCTCCGTTTTAAAATGAGTGTCGCTTTAGCTAAATAATTTCGTTTCAAAATGAGTGTCGCTTTTCAATTCACAATGCAACATTTTTCAAATATATCCTCTTATTATTACTTTATACACTATTTTCAAGAAAACAAAAGAAAAAGTAAGGTAAATTTAGTAAAAGTGCTATTACTTTTAACATAATGATTGAATTCCTTAATATGTGTGAAAACACAAAGTACGACACTCATTTTGAAACGGAGGGAGTAGAAAACAATGGTTACAATACAAAAAAGTTTAGAGCAATGGTTAAGAAAACATAAAAAGTAAAAAAATTCTTGGAACTTGTATAATCTACCTTTTTAAAATAATAAAACAAAACTTTTAATGCATGTATTGCCATTTTTGATAACGTTAACTAGTGCCCTAAGAGCACCGGTTAACAAGACCTTAATAATAAATAGAAAACAATGGTTAATTAAATTGTGTAAAAAAAAGAAGACCAACATTGTCAAGGGAGTCTAACCCTTTGATAAGGACCTGTCGTAAAACAAAAAGAGCCGTTATTACCTTATATGACATCATGTGGTTTGGTTGGTGTCTGGAGACTGTCACACCCAACAACGGTCATCAAACGGCCAATTCTTCTTAGCCATCCGATTTGTTTCCTTGCCATCACATCACATCACCTAACACTTCCCTATCCTACCGTTAGTTATATCTTTTTCATTCTTCTCAATTGAATTTTGGAACCCAGCCAACTTAATATCATTCAAAAAATAGTTTATTTATTTCGATAGTATTTTTAACAATTTTAATTTTTGTGAATTATAAATTATGAAATTTTATAACTAATATTTACTATTTTAAAATAATGTTCTTAATTTTTACAGTCTTTTTTAGATAAAACAATTTCTTGACCAAATTTTACTTTATTTTACCGTTAAACTTTAAATTACTAGAATCATTTTCCCTAAGAGCTATAGGATAAAAAAAGAAAAAACTTACGGAGTATTTCATAAGTGAATCCCATGACTCAAAAGAGCTAATTACACAAAACAAAAGAAATCTCAAGACTCTAAACAACTAACTCCAAAACAAAAAGCATTAAACACTCTGTTAAGATAAGAACAACATAAAAGATACCAAACCCATCAACATCTACTGCCCCTTTCCAGAATCATCCCCCTAAACATTTTTTTAATTAATTTAACATCTTAACCTCAAATATATATATGTCTTGTTTTTTTTTTTTGACGCAAATATGTCTTGTTTTTTAATAACTATAGAATGGTCCCTATATACAACTCAAAAAAGTACTATCACACACACTCTATCCTAAAAAAAAAAGCTAAAGTTATTGCCGTTATTATTAGCCAGCAAAGCAAATAAATAAATAATGTAACTTTAGCTTTTTCAAATTCTCCACTATATAATAGTATAAGGACTAATAATATAAACTTGAATCAAGAATAGAACAACTCAGAAACAAGCACTAGTTTTGAGTTAGCTAAAACAAGAAAATGGAGAGAGAGGAAGATGTTAAGATTGGAGCAAACAAATACTCAGAAAAGAATGCATTAGGCACAGGAGTTCAAAGTGAGAGTAAGGACTACAAGGAAGCACCACCAGCACCTTTATTTGAGCCAGGGGAGTTGAAGTCATGGTCTTTTTATAGAGCTGGAATTGCTGAGTTTGTTGCAACTTTCTTGTTTCTTTACATCACTGTTTTAACTGTTATGGGTGTCAATAGATCACCCTCTAAGTGTGCCTCTGTTGGTATTCAAGGAATTGCTTGGGCTTTTGGTGGTATGATATTTGCTCTTGTCTACTGCACTGCTGGAATTTCAGGTCACTTCCTTTTCTTTTTCTTTACTTACTCCGCATTTTTATGAATCACGGACATAGACACAGACACTGGATATGACACCAACATGTCGTAATAATTGAATGTAATCACATGTATCAGTGTTATGTAGACACCGGACACATAATTAATCTAAAATGTTGGTTTGGTATTTAGATTCATCATAAAAGTTTATAAAACAGTATGATATTTTGTAGAGTTAAGAGATTAGTATGATATGAGAGACTAAATTAGAGGCATGGTGATGTACTAAACTAACTAACAAGGTGTTGGTGTTGGATTGGAACAGGTGGGCACATAAATCCAGCAGTGACATTTGGTCTGTTTTTGGCTAGGAAGCTGTCTTTGACAAGAGCATTATTCTACATAATAATGCAGTGTCTAGGAGCTATATGTGGTGCTGGTGTTGTGAAGGGTTTTGAGGGCAATGCTCGTTATGAGTTGTTCAAAGGTGGAGCAAATGTTGTGAATCCTGGTTACACAAAGGGTGATGGTCTTGGAGCTGAAATTGTTGGTACTTTTGTTCTTGTCTACACTGTCTTCTCTGCCACTGATGCCAAGAGAAATGCTAGAGACTCTCATGTTCCGGTATGATACGATACAGATATGATATAACTTAGTTATTATGTATATGATATATATATGCTTCATATTTGTGGACTTATGGAGTAATGTGATGTATGTATTTGTAGATTTTGGCACCTCTTCCAATTGGGTTTGCAGTGTTTTTGGTTCACTTGGCTACAATTCCTATAACAGGAACTGGCATTAACCCAGCTAGAAGTCTTGGTGCTGCCATAATATACAACAGAGATCATGCTTGGGATGACCATGTATGTCCTTTCACTTCTTTATTATATCTTTTTTGTTCAGCTTAATTTTGTTCAGAAATTTGACTTATGTAGTGGTTGAATTTTGTTGTAAATTAAACAGTGGATTTTCTGGGTTGGACCTTTCATTGGAGCTGCTCTTGCTGCTTTATATCACCAGATAGTGATCCGTGCAATTCCTTTCAAGGCAAGGGGTTAACTAATCCATCATCATCGTCGCCGCCGTCGTCTTGAGTGTCTGTTTTGAATTATTTATATATTGGGTGTCTTCTTGTCTAGTATTTGGCAAAATCCTATGTATGTGTAAATTATGACCTATGTTAGGGAATTGATCACTTGAATGGAGATTCTTTTATGTTGTTATTATGCTTCTTATATAGTACCTAAGTGCTTATTATTTATTTTTTATTCTTTATTTCTTCAAAAGCAGACTATTGAAAATATTGATTTGATTCACTGAAACTGATTCCCGTCTTAAAGGAAAAAGTAACACTACTAATAAAAATAAAACGAAAACCAGCATTCCAAGCCATCTCTAAGTCGCGATCAATAGTCAATAGTTCAAATTCATATTTGTAGTGTGACCACAATAACTAAAGCACCCGATTAGCCAATTACCGCTATAATTTTGAATAATTCAACCATAATCTAAATTTCATGGGTTGCCCAATGAACTACCATCAACATTCAACTTATAAACATTTGAAGGAGGAGGTTTCCAAGACACTTGACGAGGAGGTTTAACCTTAAGACCGTCGCCTGAGAATTTACGAATGTCGACAAATCAAGTACATTCCAAAAACAACTTTGAAAGACAATATTATTACGAGTTTTTCAAATAGTAATAGGCCAACGGAGATAATGAAGAGTCTTCCTTCAACATTAGTTGACAAGAATTTAAACCAAGTAGTTTCATTGTCTATAAAGAAATCAACATGAGAAGTGAAACCAAGTTTAATCCACTCGATAGCAATCACGAAGAAGATGAAGAATCAACTTTTCATTTTTAATAGTTTTTAGATTATTTTGAAATTATAATTAGTTTTAAAAGCTAAAATAACCTTATAAACATGTTATTTTTTTAAAAATGTTAATTTTTTAAAAATAAGATTTTCTTTTTGAAAAAAACTACTATAACAAACAAACAATTAGTTTCATTAACTTACAATCACACCTTCCAATGACGCTGCGTAAGGCGATAACGTGAAACTGTGAAAAGCCCCTTCTCCTTCAGAAACGTCGCCGGCCGCCGCATCATCCCCGCCGCAACCCCACCGGAGCTTCTTCACGCGATTATTCAGGTACCCTCTTTCTTTCTCTTTTTCTTCTGATAAATTAGTAGTTTCATGCAGTTTTGATTGTTATTTTTCTCGAGGACCCAGAAATGTTTTGATTTTGATAATAATGGTGAAACGCTTGGTAATGGATTCATTCAATCTCCTACTATCAACTCATGATCTTAATAATCCTTATTGGGATACTAAAAAAGAAGAAAAAGTATAACATCAACATGTTGGTACTGTATTATTATTGTTCATAGATTAATTAATTGTTAATTAATTCAGTTCATATTGCTTTCATTCCATGTTTGATGGTTGCTATTTAGCTATTAGATTGATTCAAGCTATATATGCAATCCAATGACTTGTTTCTGTATCTTTCTTAGGTCAGTCAAAGATGAAAACACAAATGAAATGTGAAGAAATAGATGTACAAGATAGTGGAGACACAGACAGACTCAGCGACCTGCCCGACCATATCCTTGTGCATATAATTGAATTTATCGACATCAAACAATCTGTTCAGACTTGTGTTTTATCTAAACGATGGGAGCACCTTTGGAGAAAACTCACTAATCTCAAGTTCAATCACTCAGGAGATAACATTGATGTCTTTAGCAAGTTTGTATCCCAAATTCTGTCTGGCCGGGACGACTCTCTTCCCCTTCATAGTCTCGAGTATATACATAAGCTACAATACCAAGATTCCCCTAAAACCACACTCCTAGAGGTCGTGAATTATGCTGCGTCACATAATGTGCAGCAACTCACAGTCTTTGTTGGCCTATGGCTCATAAAGGATCTTGAATTGCCCCCTTCCATCTTTCATTGTCATTCTTTGACATGTCTTAAGCTTAACTTTTTGTGTCCATCTTCACCTGACCAAACTAGGAAAATGTTTCCAAAATCTTTGAACTTGCCGGCACTGAAAACCTTGCATCTTACTTTTCTCACTTTCACTACTAATGACAATGGCGTAGCCGAGCCCTTTTCAACATGTACCATGTTGACTACTTTAGTCATTATAGGTTGTTATTTACAAGATGATGCACAAGCCCTCTGCATATCCAATTCTAATGTTTCTAGTTTGACCGTAGGTACCTGTATGTATGAAGAAGATCACAATTACAAAGTTGTTTTCTGTACACCAAAACTTACTTCTCTCACTATCACTGGCCGTCCTACTTTCCTAGCCCCTTCTGCATGCAATTTACCTTTTCTAGAAGAAGTAAATATTGATTACAACTTTTTTAATCAGCCATATGAAGATTCAGTCCTGATTAGTTGCTTGCAATTGCTTGCTAATGTCAAGATAATGACTCTCAGTTTCCGTACCCTTAACAAGATACATAGCGTAAGTTACTTTAGTATCTATTAGGCCCTCTTTGTTTGTGGAAACATTTTCTATTTTTATTGTCTAAAATATGTGTTCATTTAACCTATTAGCAAGGAGGTTGATATGGATCATTGTAATGAAGAGAATATAAAATGCTCGTTAAAGATGATAAGTATTAAACGGGGCCTCATTCTCTTTATATGTTTGACGTTGCTCATGATACATATTAAAATTTATGCCAAAATTTTCCCCACAAGCAATCTTGTTTAAATATTCATTTGAATGTATTCAATCATGCAGGTTCTGAAAAATCATGGTTCAACGAGCACCCAACTTCCTTGCTTTGTTAGATTGAAGTCATTGATAGTGGAGTTATTTTCTAATTCAAGAATGTCTAGTGAGATAAGAGTAATAATAGGAGAAATGGTAACTAATCTACTTCAAAATTCTCTTCATGACAAAGTTGATATCCTTTTGAAGGCAGGTTTAACTTTTAGGTATTGATCGATTTTGACTATATACAATGTTTTTGCTTCGTGTATTCTCCCTCTCGACTCTACATATATGTGTTGTTCTGTTTATGTCTATTTTATATGGTGTGTTTCAACTTAAATGATGCTCTCAACCAAGGCTATTAGTATTATGGTAAACTAGCTACCTATATTATCTGATTCACTATAGTAAGACTTTGTGGATGGATGAAGAAAATCTTGATCGTGGAATTATTGTTGGTGGTGACAGTTTTTCCAATGTCCATTTTGGTTTGATCATGATAAGTATAATGTAGTTTTTGCTTGATTGAAGTTAAAATTGAAAATTAGTTTAAACACTTATTCTATTCGCAGGAAATTACAAGACTAAAAGGTATTACAAGCAAGTATTGGTGCAAGGTTTAATTAAAGCAAGTATTGGTGCAAGGTTTAATTAAGGCAAGTGTTGGTGCAATGTTTGAAGACGACGATGCAATGATGGTTGTGGCAGTAATGTCAGGCTTCAAACCACCTTTTTAAGAATACAAGAAAGGAAAAAGAAGAGAGGAGAAAAACATCTTGAACAGAATCTATTAAATTTTTTTAAAGTAATTCCGCTTATGGATTCGTCGGCTATGTTTTCTTACTCAATTACAGAAATTCAAAGTTTAGTTAGTGAGAATCATATATAATATCAAGATTCTTAAAGAAATTTTACTAATGGTATCAGATCAATGTTACTGATATTATAATTCTCCGTAAAGTTAATTATATAAATCCCTATTTTATAAATAATATTTGCTGTGGAGAAATGTTTAAAAAAAAAAACAAAATAATTTGCTTTATGGGTTGTTTTTATTTGGAAAAAGCTCTCTGAGATAGAGGAAAATAAGAAAGCACAATAAGAAAAAGGAAAGAAATAGTATGTTAAAATTGTTAAATGGGTGAAACAAATCAACTTCTCTGATATTTCTCTTGAATATGCAGTTGTTATTGATGCATCCATACACTTCAAAGAGTTTCATTTGCCATAGAAAAAAAGCGAATGAGCCAATGAAACCAGTGTTCATCTAGAAATTATTATTGTATATCAGTTTTGATTTCATTTTCTCTGTTATTTGTGTTAGGTGTGTATTCAATTTTATCTTTTTATATGGTTGTTAGCTTATGATGACACATGCATTTATCTTTAGTGTTCCATAATCTATATTAGTCTTTAACTGTATTTTCCAAAATCAGAATTAAATGAGTTCGATGCTCTATGTAGTTAAAATTTGGTGCTCTATGCCTTTTGAAAATCAACACATGTGTTGTACTTATAGTCACATGCATAAGAATGGTGTTAAGCCATCCATTCATTTCTCTATAAATAGTTCACAACTACTAATTTTACATAATTGCTTGCTCTCCATATTTTTCTTATTTTTATACTGCCTTTAACATTCTAAGTCTAGTATAGCCGTATAGGTTCATTTTGCAACTCGCAAATTTTGCAAGCAATTGTGGAGGACTATGTCGCAAATTTGAACCAGTTGCAGAGGACTATGTCGCAACTCGCAAATACTTTCTTTCTATAGCTTAAATTCTAATTTTCTAAATAACTTTCATTTTTCTCTATGTGCAAATTAGAATTTTCTTATATAAATTAACATCTACATATTAATTAGTTAAAATTCAGAATATAGATAAAACGAAATACACAAAATGAGCATTTAACATAAAACAATAGGTTTGTCAAAAACAAAAACAAAAAAACAACAGGAAAAATTTGTAAACTACTATTGATACAAAAGGATAAATATTTCATCTCGAGGAGATAGAAACTACATACAAAAACTGTTCATACATGGACCTGTAGAGCTAACAGTGCAAGCACATCAGGAAAGATACAAACATAATGGAAATATCACATCTTAGCTCTTCTAAGTTAAGTAACATCAATGATGTCTATGTCGATCCTTCTCTCTTGACGAATAAGATGAACTGTAGTAGTCACGGTCACGGTCTGAAATATGAAAATGTGTTAAGGAGATGATATACAAAATGTGAAAAGCAAAAAATGTTAAACTCACAAAGACAGATTCTTACCATGCGACGAATAGCGCTTTGACTTCTCTGGATATCCTGCATCCAATACAAAAACTAAATCTTAACCTGAATATACAGCAAAACAATAATCACAAATAAAATCTATAAATATACCTGAATCCTTTGCTCTCTCCCTAGAACGATGACTACGATCCTTGAGTTTGACCCTGTCAACTTCCTCTCGTTCACGCTCTTTATCAGAATCCCTTCCCCGATCACGATCCCTGGATTTAAACCTGTCCCTCTCTCTGTCCCGGTCCCTATGTAACTCCCCACTGGTCTCCATTTTACGGTCTGGTTTGGACTTCAGTGTGTGTTCATCTTTTACATCTTTCTCAGCAGCTATGCCTTTGGATTCATCATCAGACTTTCGAGCGTCATTCAGCCTATCAGTAGCTTGCTTTACCAAAGCACCCTTGTTACCATTCAAGTCAATATTAGCTTCTCCGGGAGCTCCCTTTAGCACTGATGACTCAGTATTAGCCGGGGAGCTACTTTGTGGAGCATCCTACAGATTAGCAATGATTTCAAATTTGTTTAATATAAACCATATGTTGATTATCAATAATACAGGTTTACAAAAGCAAACATGGTTTCATAACAGCCAAATGACGCTAAATAATATTACACCTCTAAGGCAGGTTAAGTTAAAAAATTTGACCCATCCAAATAAGGGATACACTACACTCTCAAAGATGAAAAGTAAAGAGTTTATATGTTGATTGAAAACATCGGTATAGTTTGATGATGACATTATTTTTCATACATTTGCATACATAAAAAACAATCTATCACTATTTCAACCACACTATATTCTATAAAAATATATACCTAACTTTAGAGGATCAAACTTTCAAAATAAAAAGGCATGGTTGACCATTACCTTTGCAGTTGACTGAGACTTTGATTCCAATGGTTTGTTGGAGAATGTAAATGAGTCCCACTCCTTGCAAATTGGTAAATATTGTACCTTTGGAAGGCTATAAAGGTGAGCCAAAACCCTGCAGACTTCATCAATCCCAGACTTTTCTGCATCAAATGCCTTCCACCACGGTGGGTTCTCAGGAAGGGGTACTTGAAACCTACGGGCTGCAGCATATACAACGCCGCAAGCCACAACCTCACTCTTGAATCTAACGCACAATGTAGTGCGCAAACTGCATAAAAAATATAGTTAAGTAGGCATATAACAAAGAAACAGCAGCACAACTTTCTAGTTAAAAACATTGAATACAAGTCATAATAAAAGATACAAGCACAAACTTTGGTCACGCAATTAAATGAGTAAATAATTTGGCTATTCTACTACACTGTGATGTGATCAGATGTTTGTTATACAAGATTATAAGAAGCATCAAACGTTTGCTTATAGAATCACAAGTACAATTGGAGTCTTGATTTTTATTTCTTGGTTTTTAAGCAGATGGCAACGTGAAGCTGAGAGGGGCAAAATTGTTGGGACAGAAAGCAAAGAGGAATCAGTCTGGAGCAACTCATCACCACTGGATCCTCTATGGTTATTTTATTCACTATTTTAGTTTATGGAATTAACTATGGATTATAAATATTCTATGTTGATCATCACTATGTAATAATATTTGACAGGTTAAACAATATCACAAAAATGTCAAAGCATGCTTAGTATCATAATACAATCATACTTGCTGCCTATAGCCTGTGATATGTTCTTCAAAACATCAATTCATTTTTATAGTATCTTATGTTTCTCACTTTAACACTGCGCACAAAGGATGAAATTACATTATCAGGTTGCGAACTAAAATATTATGGAATGATTTGTCAAGATTTTATTTTTACTCCATTAAATGTATTAAGAGGATTAGTTCATCACTTGACAATATAGTATGTTGGATCCAAGTATAAACTATAAACGACCTTGATAAATATCCAAACTGAAGACAAAAACTCTTGGGAGTTGCGACTGTGAGAGTAATAAATCACGGGGCATGTAAAGTCAATTGGAACACAGTAGTAATAATAACAAAAACCATAACAACAGTAATAATAATATCTACAATTATGTACCTATCGTTTGCCAGATTCCAAGCTTCTTGCCTCAATTCTTGAGGTGTTTCAAGGGTAGCAAGGTAATTTGAAATAAACTTGTGAGGATGTTCAACATGACAAATGAATCCCATTTCTTTCAAAATATGTCTCTCAGTTCTACTCAGCTCCATTTTTAAATCAGTGTATTTCTGTTCAGCAAAAAAGAAAATAAAATCATTCAGAGGAGTATAAATTATTGAAATATTACTCATTGCATGTATGTGATAGAGCAGCAAAATGACTAAAGGAAAAAAAAATTCAGAAAACAATTATATTGAAATCATCCAAAAGAGACTGAGCTCTCATACAAGATAAACCAGAGACAATCTCCTCAAAGAAGAGAAACACACTATCAATGCCTAACTACAAGGGTCTTAACAGAAGATGCTCATCTATCTCCCTACCCCTAATTAGTTCATCAGAATATCCTAACTAACTGCCAGGTCAGCAGATTTCTAATTATTTCCCTTCTGCCTTTTCTTTTTCTTATACTGATTTACCTTCCATATCATGGGTAAGTCATTCTTTAAACCCATTAAGGCATAAATCTACTTCAGACCCTAAATCTAAGATTCTATCAGTAAGTACGCTACAAAAATTAAAAGGGAAAAATGAGAGCTTCCAACCTTGGAATACAAGTCTAAATGATCGAGGGGCAAGTTCTCCCTCCTGCATTCCATCCTGTGAAAAATAATGAGTACTTGTCTGGCTTTTCTTGGGTTTTCCTCCAGTTTCGAAGCCAGCCACACGCAGCTTGCAGCAACTTTCTGCAAAAAGAAATACAATGAGCATTTCGATTTCTCATCTACAAGAGAGCTCAAAAAAACAAATAATATATACATATCATGACCTTGACATTGAACCGTGCAAATGACTTCTTGCAATAGAAACGATGAAATAGAACTTGCCCAGTGGCCATAACCGCTTGTGGTCTGCATCATCAAAGTTAAGATAACAAACTAAACTGAACGCAGATGATTGAATCGAAAATGAAATCTTAAACAATAATAGTAATAAGAAAAAAGGATACAATCTAAGTAAAATGCCACTTTCTTGGATGAGATCACAGCCATAGATTCTAAGGGTGGTTTCAGTAGCTTCATCTATGGCATCTTTTCTGGAAGGTGAATTCGTTAACTGCTCATCGGTGAGGTAAAATGTATCAATTGCTGTGTATATCATCTCTTTTATGCTCCCTTAACCTAACACAATCAAAATAAAGCTTCATGAAATTTTCAACGGTGCATAGTAATCGATAAAATCGATAATAGATTCAAATTAATGCAGAAAATTGCTGAATTTTAGTGCGAATTGGAACTATGGTTCGACGCAATTATCGAATTGTAGGGGAAGGTGATAATAGACGCAAATCGCACATCGTCACGCGCGCTATAGAAAGGGGAACGAAAATTAAAAACAAATGAAGAGAAAAGAAAACCTGGATAGCTTTTCTATCAGTTTCTGACGGCGGCGAAAAACTCCGGTGGTGTTTTCCGGGGAGTTGAGTTCGGTGCGACTCCAATTTTGAAGGTGCTGCTTTTGCTTAGTTATGTTTTTTTGTTTGTTTTTCGCGGCGGTGTTTATTTTTAATTTAATAATAATTTAATTTAGTTAATGATGATGATGATGGGCTTTTCAAAAAGGAAATTGGATTGGGCTGTTTGTGTAACAGAGGTTGACAAAATTAAATAAATATTCTAAAAAAGGAAAACATATTGCCCTCACGCAGGATCGAACTACGGACCTTCAGTTTACAAGACTGACGCTCTACCACTGAGCTATAAGGGCTTCTTGTTTTGTTTTTCCAGATGAGTTACAAATAGCTAGCACCTTAGTATGTGGCGACAAATGAGTTCCAACCAAAATTTAATAGTACTGTATATGTTAATTTTTTTCAGTTAAAATAATTCTCATATTTCTTGGGAAAATTTTTCTTATAATTTGTATGTTTAGATTCACTTAACATATGCTATAACTTATAAGATAGTAATATGTTAGTAGGATCCCAATTATTATGAAACGATGAAATGTGTAATTTTAAAGTTATTATATATTGAGGTATTAAATTTTACTAGTTGATTTAGTGGTAATTGATTTTGGACTTATAATGGAAGACCGCGGTTCGATCTCCATAACTGTATTTAGGAGCTGAAACCACTTGATATCATAATTTAATTTGTTTTGTTTTCTTAAAGGTTAAATAAATTAAAGTGTGAAAAAGAATAATGAAGATTCAAGTATTAGTGAAGAAATAAAAATGCTAGTAACATAAATAATTAATAAGTGACTTTGACTGTCCCTCTTGAACTGTGGTATTGAAGATCATTTTTCATTACTAGTACTTACTACTTAGCACAAGGTGATTTCTTGGATGGACCACTTTTATGAGTGAGCTACTATGAAATATGGATCAGTACTTAAAAAGTACTACTACTAGTATAAGGAATTTAAAGATAATTCATGAAACTATTCTTCATTTCTATGGCTAAGACGAAGACCCAATTAATGTTGGTTCTTAGCACAAAATAACAAATGTCTCCACTTTTCTGATTTCCATGAAACATAACCTACACCACTATCAGTAGCAGCTTCTTTCTTCCAATGATTAGATATTTTCGGAATTAATTATCATCATTTTTTTTTACATCAAAAATATAAATTGTTTCAGCTAGAATTGATCCTTAAACATTTCCTATCCAACTCACATGTCCCTCGTCTCTTATCACTTGAGCTATTCTACGGGAACACACTCATCATTTTCTATTACTATTAAAATAAATTCTACAAATAATATTATTGTGGTGAATATTCTTCAGGAAGAAAAAAAGAGAGATATAGAACATAGCAAATTCAAAACCGACAAGAACTGTAAATCTAGTTCTCAAAACAAAATTGTGCATTCATTCATAAAAATCATCTTAACAAAATTGATACATAACATTAACCATAATTCTCATATCTTTGCAAAAATTCTGTTGTAGTGTCAACATACTAATATATACAGAAAATATAATTAAGAAAATAAAACAAAATAAAATTATGCTTTATGCATCTTGCATGTGATGATGAGGTAGAAACGTTGTGCGACACAAAGGACATGTGTCATGATCGTATCCCATCCAACGGTCAAGACAGCACTTATGAAAGATGTGGCGGCAGTTTGTGAGCCGTTGGATCTCATCCTCCGCTTTAAACTCGTAGAGACAGACAGTGCAGCTCTCAGGAGGGTACTCAACCACTGCTAGCTCCGAGAATTTCACCACCGGTAATATTTCTCTGATGAGAATCAGAGGATTCACCGGTGGAAATTCAGGCATAGTTTCTGGAAAAGGAAAATCAGAATTGAGACCGAAATAAAAGAAGAGAATGGTAACAAGTTTTCTGATGAAAGTTAGTATTGAAAATAGCTGCACAAATATCTTTGGCAATATAACTTGTGTTGGAAACCCCATTTCCACACAGAATGGTTTTGTATGAATCTGAAACTAGGTATAGGAGGAGGTTAATTCTTCATATATATGTGAGGAAGTGGTGATAGTAGAAAGAAGATGCTGAAAGTGAAATGAATGATGAATAGAGGGAGGGAGTGAGTGAGTGAGCGTTAGCAATAGGCAGACACTGTCAGTGATAATGCACAAAGCTAGCTAAGTAGCTGCATTAAATAGATAGATTGCAAGGTGTGGACTGGAGTTTGTTTCATGTGGAAATTCCAACAATGGCCTTTGCTTTTTTATTCCCTCCTAGCATTATTCAAAGAAATAAAATTTGTTTTTTAAATTAATGTTAAAGTATATTATGAATTACATACATCAAACATTTTATAAATTTAGAAAGTAAACTTTTTTTTATGATAAAGACTCGAGTACTTTATTTTATTGTGGAGAAAGAATCAGATGAAAAATAATTTATTTTTCTTTCTGAATTCGAATTTCAATTTGGATATAGTAGGGTTAAAAAATTTGGTGAAAATTTGATCATAGTAGGGTTACAAGACTTGAAATATTGGTATTCACAAAATTAAGTGTGAAGGATATCTAATTAGAAAATTATATCAAAGAAAACTTTTTTTAGTGTAAATCAAGTATTTTTGTTGTTGTATGTCTGAATCAGAGATCAAACTATGACCTTAATTTTTTTTTTGAATCTCTAATTCGGACATACAGCAACAAAAATACCTTAAATTAAACTATAAGATATTTGCGTTATCTCATTTAAGTATTCAGATAATTGTCGCATCTTTCTAAAATTTTAAGACATTAAATTAATGACTCATTTCACGTATATATTACACAACTTAAAATTTTACAACTAATAAAAATTGTAAAAGTTTTTTTTCTCAAAAAAACTAATGAAAGTTCATACTCAATTTGATAGCTCTCAACAAATAATTATATCACCAACCAAGTGTTTCCATTTCATGTTTGTCAAAAAAACTTTGAATGGACCAGTAATCATATAATTGCAGGTTTCAATAACTCCAAAAAATACACCCTAAAGTAACTTGGTTCATGAATTACTCATGATGACAGGGAGAATTTCTTGAAAAAAACTTGGATACAATATGTTTGTGTAGAATTGGACATTAATTAGAGTGCACTCAGCTGCTAAATATCGTCAAGGATATTTCTCTAATAATCAATTTTGTCTTATAGTACGTTCATTCATTTTTGCACCTCCCACAACATTTACACAATACTATATAGTATGTATATAAATGTCATTTGTAAAATAGTACACTGACTGTGATGAAACATAATATGTCCCATCGATTTTAATGGAGTCGTTGTCCCGTCCCCATTTGGGGGCATTGCTAGATGGATATATGGCTTGATTTCAAGACCATATCCCATCTCAATCTCCTTGTCTCTTTCTTTTCTTTTACATTCATATAATGCATAATGGAATGAGATCTGATGCGATTACTATATCACACTGTTAGTAATTTCCACAGTGTTAATCAAGGACGGATCTAGAACCGATATACTAATGTGGCTAAAAAAAAATACGTTCCCAAACTTTATAACATAAAAAAGTGTTTCATATACTTGTATATTAGACGAAAAAAAGTAAAACAATCAAATCAGTATTGAGATCCATCAAAATTACTTGTGCAATATGTCTAATAAATTAGAGAATGATTGAATCCAGAATTATGGTTAAGTTTAGTGGCGGAGCCAAAAATATAGAGTTTGGGCTAAATTTCACATGTGACATATAATATGTAAATAGTCTAAAAAAAATCTTAATTTTTTTTAAAATTAATCATTAAAAATCTCAATTTTAAATGTTGAATCAAGTTAGAATAGACTCACATCTTATTTAAATATTTTGAATTCTTGTAAAACATTTTGTAGTTTATGTAATCATGGTGAGAGTGTATAATCACGGTGATTCACCTTAATTTTACAGAAATTACAATTTATAATTTATGTTAAATCAAGGTGATACCAAATATGCACTTAAAAATAAAATGATTAGATAATTTTAGATAAACTTAGAGAACACATTGATATCGACGGGCCCATGAAATTAATGACTTTGATTTAAATGGTTTCACAATAACTTTGTGGGAGTATGGAAGATGAAGATAGTCGATAGATACTATACATCAACCAATTGCATGTAACAATATTATAGTACTAATATTGTTTAGCTTTATCCGTTTGCGTTCAAAAGTGTGTTTGAGATTTGCAAGTAATTGATTTGAAGCACAACAAGATTGGTGGCGGTGATAAATGCAGAGCAGTTGGTATAACGTATGTACGTACCCATGCATAACCCGTCAAAGCATTAAAATCAGTCGTTGCCTATTTGGGATCGATGAATGAATGTTAGCTGAATCAGATAATCATCAATTCAACTTGACGGTGACATCTTAGAGTCTAGCTTTTGCAATAAGGAGTGTAGTTTTATAAAATTTATAACTATAATATATGAACATCATTTACACTCCTTAAACAAAGTCCTGGCACCAAACACTTAACATTAACGTGACCCTGATATATATCATGTTAAATAAACTTAAATTTGACACTCTTACGTGGGGGCGATCAAAATCAAACCAATTCAAAAGTAAAACCGTAAACCGAACCAATTCAAACTGAAAATTGCAAAAGCCGCATTTGATTTAGATGAGTTTAGATGATGTTTTTGCCTAACCGCACGGTTCGGTTTGGTTGGCGGTTTTCATTTCTGAAAACCGAACCAAACCAAACCGCATTTTTTACTTAAGCTTATAGTGCATTACTAGCCCAATTAGTAATTATCATACGCAGTGCAACAAATTAAGCACACCAAATTTTTTTATTCACTCATTCAGTCTCACCTCTAGGGTTTGACCCTCTCACTACAATACTCTCATCGATCTCTAGCTCTCTCTCACTCTCATCGATCTCTCACTCTTAGTCTCACCTTCATCTCACTTTCTTTATCTCGTTGGTATTGTAATGTTATTTTGGATAAACAATTTTTATTAGTATTATAATTTTATTTCGGAACTTCAAGTTTTTTTTATGTTTAAAATTGTTTAGTACTACAATGTTATATTGTAAACCGCGGCGGCCGAACCGCACCGAGTCACATTAATTTGGTTTGGTTTAGATGACTTTTTAAAAACTAACCGAACCAAATCGAACCACATATAATTTTATCTCACGATTCGGTTGGTTTTTTCGGTCAAAACCAAACTAAACCGCACCGCAATCACACCTACTCTTACCCTTATTAATTTTGTGTAATATTTGATTTGATTCCTCACATAATAGAAGGGAGAAAGAAAGAATGATGATAGGAGTGAGAGAGATGCGAATATGGATTGGAATTTGGAAAACAGGACAAAGAAGAGAATGCGTGGCAACAGTGTAGGGGCTAAACAGAACACGTGGCACATTGGTAATGTAAGAAGGTGGTGTTACTGTTTGGTTTGGCCACCACCAAACCAACCATGAGAAACGGCAATGATCCTATCTGACACAGTGGTCTGATATGGCCAAGACATCATTTGGTCCACATCCATTGTTCCTTTCACCATTACCTATAATCTATATAACTAAGTCTCCACATTCACCTGTTTCCCACTCATCCATCCACCATGCATCATCTTTCTTTTTGTCTCATTCTTTGTCTAACCTTTCCTCAATCCCTCCCTCCCTATCCGAATCACATTCACAATCACGTTACACTACACTTTCCTCTTTTCTTTACTTTACTTTGCTTTGCTTTTGCTTATATAATTGTATAGTAGTATGTGTTTCTTCTCATGGATCTATGATAAAACAACAGTATCTGTCTCATATCTTGTATGAATCTTTTTTATAAATGAGAGTAATTTTGCCCTTATATAAACTAGTTTTATAATAAGTGTTAAGTTAGGGCAGTGCCATAGTTTATACTATAATTTTTTTTTCTGTCAAATAGTTTAATGACTAGAATTTCACTCTTTCATATTATAAAATTATTATTATTGTGTAAAATTAGTTTAGTTTTGTTGTACTTTTCTTTCCATAAAAGTATTATTATTCTTATTGTAATGCAAACTAATAGTGGACTAGCAGTAAGGCCAGCTAAATCCAACTACGATGACTTTACCTTAGAATTTCATTATTTGATCCTAACTTGTGGTTAAGTCTCGTCAATTTGGTTTTTTTAAGTTAATTAAAAGACTAGTTTAGTAGTAGTTTTTTGGTTGTTGGTGCCAAAACCTTGAGTCTATATGTATGTATGTAACAGATGTTGTCTGCCATTAGGTTGAGTTTAAGAATTAGCTAGTAGCATCACAACTCACAAGTCATGAAATTACAACCAAGCTTGTCAGGTCCTTCTGTGCCTAGCTCATATGGATCATTGGTGGCAACATGCACATATTTTGTACTTACTACATAACCTAGCTAATTGGTTTCTTCCTATTTCTCGTTAAATTGGCATGTGAGAACACGTTTTATGATTGGAGACTATATATTAATGATAGTGTCTAAGTATATATGGGAGAAAATGATAAAAGAAATTAAAGTAAGAAACCATGTGAGAAGTTAAAAGATACCGTACCACTTATATATGTCAAGTTTATGTGTCATATCTCTAATTATTTTTTAGCATAACTTTCATTTTACAGGACTAATTAAATTAACATTCTGTCTGAATTAATGAAATATAATGAATTAAGTAGAGTAGAATGTAGTAGAATGAAATAAATTTTCATTTTATTGTTTGAATATTTCATAATAGAATCTTACTTTTTAAATTGGATAAGAACAATATTGAAAAAAAGTGGTGGTGTATTCATTCTATTGTTATTTTTTCATCCTTTTCCATTTCATTTCATCAATGCAAACATAGTCTAATCCAACTCTTTCATGTTGTATTTATCCCTTTTGTTTATTTTATTAATTTAAATGGATATTTTTTTTACACATATTTGGGCATATTGGGCTTTGAAAACTTGATAATCGTTTTGGTTGTTTGGGCTTTCTTTTTTTTGTACATTAAAAGAGCTACTCAAATTGAAATTTTGTTAAAAATTATTCTAATAAAAATTTAAGACAAGAGATGTCAATTTGTATGTGTAAAAACGCATTAATTGAGGGTTCAAAGGAGGATAATTTTCCCTGTTAGGATTGGGGAGAAAGTCCCCTAAAGATAGTGTGGGGATGGGGATAGTCGGACAAAGAATATATCCCCGCTTCGCGGCAACCCTTTATTTAAACAAATTAACAAAATGAGAATGGAGTTCAAACTTAAGACATCCCACTGATCTAATAACGAAGAGTTTGAGGAGTATGCATAAATTTCCAAGTTAAAATATTAGCTCCATTGTACAACAAAAATAATACTTGTATTGCAGTTTGTTGGACTTGTGCAAATTCATTGAAGGGTGGTGATATAACTTTTTATTACTTTCATAAAAAATACTTTAAGTTTGTGAGTGTTTTGATGATTCGAGTTTAAGGGTGAAGATTATCAAGGATAAAAGGCTTGAGTAAGTGAGAGATATTAGTAAGAAACGCTACAATAACGGGACCGTCAAAGAGCTAACATCAAATGGGGATGTAGCTCAGATGGTAGAGCGCTCGCTTAGCATGCGAGAGGTACGGGGATCGATACCCCGCATCTCCATATTTTCTGTAATTTTTCCATTTTTTTCAACTTCTGCTATTTTTGCTGTCTCTTACCAGTTTCTACATTCATGATTCCTAAAATAAAACTAATTAAGTACATGTATACGATGTAATATTGTTTGTTTAATGTCTTAAAACTGATTAACTAATCCTACACAACAATGATAGAATATACTACAAAATTATCTATTTCTTTAATTACTAAATATTTGTACAACTTTTTTCTATTTATATATGTTACAAATGATATACCATTCAATATTTAGCCAATGCATTGACCATGAAATTGCTACAAACTTTGTTTGGATCCCTACCCTTGTTGTTGGATTCTGCTTGTTTCCTCACGAAGATGTGGAAAGAATGAATTCACCATTGGACAATCGTAATTCAGATCAGCAGGCCTTGCAACTTTATGCCTTCACACATTAATCAACCATCATATAACTTAGCATATTACTGATAAAAATTTCTACTAAAAAAAATCATCAAATTACTAGGATTATAATCTAATAATCTATTCTTACCATTCTTGATCAATCAGCATTTCATCAGTCAATCCGAATTGTCTTAACTCTTGTTCATCATGATGCATCAATAAGCTATACCTGTTAAATGTGTCAGACACTAAAAACGCGCCTTTAATAAGAAGTATCGATGTTATATAGCGAGAGGAGTATAGAAATCGATTACCTTCCACCGTAACCCTTTTCCATGACAAGCTCGCCTCCGTTGTTAAAGTTGGTAAGACCCTCAAACTGTTCAACTGTCCACTTGTACCACCTCATGAGAAAAACTCTAAGCGTTAAACCGTGTGACACGATGACCAAGTTCACGTCAAAATTCTTCTCTCCGGGTGGCTGATACCGTCCAATATTAATATCTGCTCTAAGTGTTTCTCTAAATCCTGAATACCAATATTAAACCAAACATTAGGTTCAATGGTTTTTACTTGAATTATAAGGTTTTAAATAAAAGTTTCCGACCACCATGTAACATACATAACTATCGTTAAGGCTCATTGACCATGTTTAGTAACCGAGCATCTAAAGCCGATTAGTGATTAACTAACAAACCTTTAGTTAGTTAATCGTTAATTGACTTTACTAATTATATTATTTAACCCTAACGTTCAACAATAACTATTTATAAAAATTGAATACCTGTGATTCTATCATATACATCAGCAGCAGATTCTCCATTTGGAAATCGGTAAAAGAATCGACCATAAAGATGGCGTTGCGCTTTTTCAACTTTCATCAACTCTCTATTTTGAAAATTCCCTTACATAACACAAATCATAAAGAAACAATCAATAAATTTGAAAATATACAACTATACAATACAAAAAACTAAATTGGGCAGCACAAATCTTTTGAATTAGTTAATTAAGTAATCAATCAATACCGAAATCTTGTTCTCGAATACGCGGCTCTTCTCTAAAACCAGCAATTCTAGAGCGTTCAAAAGGCCGAGCTAAGCTTTGCAAAGTTTCCAGAGTCCTTCTATATGGAGAAACATAGAAATAAAGTTGCCAATTTTCATCACCATCTTTCTCAATCATGTTCTTAATTCTTTGTCCACATTCCTCTGCTTGAACTTTTCCTCTATTAGTGAGGCCAATTTTTGGATCAGGTACTCTTGTGTAAACACTTTCATCGACGTTTCCTTCACTCTCTCCATGTCTAACAAGGATAATTCTTCTAGGCCTTGGAGGTACTAAACCAATGGTGGAAGCTACTAAAGGGTTTATAAGAGGATTTTTCTCTGGAAATCTAGTATGTACATTGTTGTTGGTTAGTGAATCTATGTCTTGATTGTGGTTGTGACAACATTGGATTAGTAAGCATATGTTGTTTGTCTTAGAATAATTAGAATTGTGTTTGGTTTTAAGGTGTTTTTGTTGAGATACTGAGAGTGGTAGTGATGCTATGGCAATGGTCATGATATGGTTGAATGCAATTCTACCAAGTTAGATATTTAATTCTTACCCATAAATCAGAATGCATGGTTCATCATCTAAGTACGGAGGGAAGTATATGTTTGTGGTTGACATGAACCCAAAATCTTCAATATTATATCATGAATGAATAATGATAGACCAAGCAGTCAATATGTAATGTAATGACAAGTGGCGGCTTATGTGTGGGGTCCTATTCATTTGATGTTGTGACCATAGAAAACTTGCTCTCCAACCAATCCTTCTTTGTTTTCCTCCTTCCACTTCCATTTTTTCCACTCCCATCTTCACTCTCACACTTCCTTGCTAGTTTCCAACATATCTACTTGTTAAAATATGATCGAATGTATGTGTAAAACAAATTACATCGCGATTATATAGTACAAATTATATAAACTCATTAATTGAATTGTTACACTTACCTATTATGTTATTTTGTGTGGTTTGATTTATTGTTTAATCAATTTGATCATATAGAAATCAAATCATTTTTAACTCTTCACAAAATCCCGAAGAGGTGGTCGAGTTACTGATTAAAATTACAACTTCCTTGTGGATATGAAAGTAAACTAAATGTGAAAATATCACAATGTCTTATTATATTTAGGAAAAAGAGACAAAAATAAAAGGGTTAATGTTCTCTAAGAAATGCCAAGCACAATATGCAGCCACTGTGTCTGTGTTCTTAAATCTTAACATTAATTAGTATCTTGTTGGTCCCCTATTCATGATTTATTGTAGAGGCAAATTTTGACATTATTATTCTTCTTCTGCTATTAGAGATTATACTGGAATTTGGCTTTTCATTGTCTAGATTCCCCTCTGACTCTGAATATCTATCACATGTGATCAAAAGGAAAGAAGAAAAAACACTGACTCTAACTCTAAAGATGGCACCAAAAAAATTCTTTTGGCTGCATGCATTACCCAACAGTTAGGTGTGTTGATATGTGGACAGATTTTGATGATTATTGGTATAACAAATATTTAGGCCAAAATCATTTTTGTATTCAAATGTCATGAAAACAAATTCACATAAGCAAGGAATAGTAAAATACAAATTGAACTTGTCCATTATTTCAGTATACTAAATTACAATTTCTGTTTAATATGATTATAAATTACAATTTGTTTTGCCAATGTACCTTTTTTCCACATCCCATTTTAGGGAAAATGACAAAATTTGACATTTAGACTTAATAAATGTAGAAATAAAAACAAAGAATTAATATAGACAAGATCCTAATCCTATTAAACATTCACAGGTTACAATTAAGGTTCACTGACCTCACCATCTTTACATACACCAACATCAATCACCATTCTTCCTTTCTTATTTGACTTCATCACTCTGCAACAGTTTCTTCTTGGAGCCTGTCAAGTAGCAAAAAGCCAAAGAAATTAAGTAACAATAATTTTTCAACATAATTACGAAAATTCGTTCTTGAAAGTTAAAGCTAGAAGCCTAAAATAATCAAAGCAAGTTGGAACTAAACATTACTTATAACATCTCATATATATCCTATGTAGCATGCAGGAACTTTAGATTGATAGCATGTTCCCTGTCTAATGCGTGTCTGTGACACATACGATTATGTTTAATTCTTCTATTTTCTCATTATTACTAGTGTCGATGTAGTGTCCAGTATTGGATTTGTTGTAGTTAGCAATTCACGCATTCATAGAGTCAATATGTTGGTGGCCATTGGATCAAAATCAGATAGTCTTTCATTTCAACATCAGTATAAAAAATATCAATCTTTTTGAATGCGTAAAATTGCTAACCATAGCAAATCAAAATGGTCGGTGTCCATATATGTGTAATTGCTTCATAGTGTATGTTATAGGAAAATTGATGTCACAAGAGAAGAACATACTCTATCCCATAGATGTGGGTCTGGCTTCTTATATACAACAACTTTGTCAAGAGCAGAAGGATCAGCCATTTTCCATCGGCATTCTGGATGAGGAACACGATGTTTTTCATATTCGCTAACTGTCTGTTGTATTGTAGAATTTAATTTTGCCTTTGAAAGGTAAAACACAAAAGGCTTCTGACACGGGTGTCGTGTAACAGGCCGTGTGTTGAAAGCATATGCAGTGTAATCAGCTCTTCTATACCAATTAAGAAATGTTCTTGACGGCATTTCAATTTCGCGGGGCGAAAATATGCCACGAAATATCTGAACAGCAAAACCCCATGAAACTGAAATGGTCCAGCTCTTTTCTTTGTCGTAGCAGATGGATTGTTGAATGAGTCCTGCTGAGTCAAGCTTCATTGGTATAGTTAGGCGTTGAAGTGCTTCTACTCTTGTGACATTGGGAAAGATTGGCTCAACTACATCGAGATGGTGTAGTGATACCAATGGAGTCACTGGATGAGCTGCAAGAAGCCCAAACAGGTTCCCATACACATCATACTGTTTCAGTAAACACATGGGCTATTAGTATCAAAACTAGCACAGTATATAGCAAGCATGAATTCAATGAATCGTTTTTTCTAATAATCAAAGTTAAATTAATTGAACAGATTACAATGGCCAATTTGTGTATATACAAATATTCAAACTACATCAAGGTACACAACTCCTGTTATACCAATCAGAAAATTTGTTACATTTTAGCACAAGCAAAATTTGAGGATTGTTTTGCATATTAGGTTTAAACCTAGTTGTCTTTCACCTCACTTTGCTTTTTAGTCTAACTTTTTTTTACCCGATATGAAATTTATATTTTCGACACTTCCCCTCAAGTCCAATTAGATTAGCCTCTTTAGTGTTACAGTGATTTGCGGATTGTGACTACATACATGTCCATTTTTTTAAGTTGTTGTTAAGTCTCAATGCACAATTCAATTTTTTTACGGGATGTAGGCTATAGTTGGATTTTAGCATAGACTTGATTTAAGGAGTGTTTTGCATAGTTGGTTTGAGTGTCTAAGCTTGAAGGTTCAAGATCTAAAACTTCTAAATAGTTTGAACTTTTATCGCACCTTGCTTATAAACTCTTTTTAGTCTCACTATGTCATCTGAAGCGAGACTTCTATTTTCAACAAAATGGAAGGCATGACTCTCTAAAATTTGCTAACATCCAAGAACAAGATCAGTTTGATCAAACCAAAAAGGACTAGTTAAAGAAGTTAAAATTATCTTTCCCACCAAATTAATAAAGAGAGGCTAAATAAAAGACCTAGTTTGGTGGGAAAAATACTAAAAGTGCTTATCTTTTGTAGTTTACCACATGGCTTTGCCTGCTCAACATTAGAGCTGATATGACAACTACTAAAAATACTAGAATAGCTAAAACTCTATACTCTGCATGAATTGCAACCGAAAACGGTAAATAAGAGTCAAATTTTAGAAACCTAGGTGAATAGAAGAGGCACAAATAAGTTGTTCACCATTCACCCTCTATAAAAGGTGGAGGTGTTTATATTGCAAGTAAGATAATTGCTTTTTGCGGTTAGAAACAAAAGATCTCTATCAATTATCAAATCAATCCATTTCAATAACAACTGATCAACTAAAGGGCTGAACAGATTTAATCAGTTGGTTACTAACTTACTATTACTAATTAAATCATAATAATACCATGCATGCATTATGCATACAAGAAAATCTAAATTATGCATATTTCCTTTGAATTTTTTATTTTTCTTTAGTTTAGACATCCATGGTCTCTATTTTAATTGCAGAGGCAAAAGACAGAGCCCACACACAATAAAAAGTCGCGGGACCTACCTCAGTACCTTGAATGAATCATACAAAAATATTTATTTTTTGCTTAACTTTATAAAATGTATGATTGAAATTCAATAATGCTTGTACCATAATTTTACAAGTTTCATAAATTAAGTATTCAGACTTTGTTCAATATGCACAAGTGCGCCAAGTATAAACTCATCGCAGAAATTATTTAGAAGCAGAACACAGGAAAAAGAGTCAAATGGAGAAGACACCGACACTTCTAGGGGGACAAACTATGGTAAAAGTTGGCAGGTGCCCATAGCTGAAAAAAAGGAAGCAAGGCAAAAAAAAGAAACACACACATTCATATTCATATGTTATATACAATCCTACACATGTCTCACTAAATGACACAGAAAGACATGGAACTGATGGAAGCATAGTAACTATCTCATGTTACAAGTTTATCCAGATTCACCAAACATATTTAGAACTTTAAAGTAAATCATTTTATAGTCAAACCATTTAAAACAAAAACAAATAACACAGGAATTAAAATTTCATATCATATCAAAAAAAGTGATGTAATATTGCAGAATATATGGTTTTTATTTGCTTACTTTGTAAAATTAGTCAAAGTTTTGAATTTAGAAGTCAAAGGTATGAACTTGGACCAAGTTTGACCTCCTTATAACTAACTAATTAACAAGCTAAACAAAGATTTGTATATAATGTCTCATATTATTACTTAGAAGTCCCTGCACAACACAAATGGTAAGAGCTCAGGGACATATGGATCGAGTAGGGAGGTCCGTACCTGGTGAAAACCGATTTGTTTGGTAAGAGGAACACCAAGTTCAGCCATACAAGCTTGCATTCGATCATCAGAACCATATAAACCAGGATACCTATGAATACAACGATCTTGCATTTTCACTAAAGCTTTCGCCAACGGATAACTTATCGCAAATCCACCACCACCATAAGCCATACCATAAGAAAAATATATATTCTGCAAATGACTCTCTGATAAACTTCCAATATAATAAAACTCATTATAATCATACTTGTTCAAAACCCTTATCAAATTCTCCGTTACAAAAACAGTGTCATCATCTCCCATTACAAACCAACGTACATCTTTAAGACCTAAACGCAGCGTTTCGGATACAATTCGCGATATCCGAATAGCTGAACGGTGACCTTGTTTGTTTGTGTATGGAAAATTCGATGTGTCGGTGGAAATTTTCACCGGTGGAAGACCTTCGTTTGGATCGGTTTTGACGTTATCGTCCATCCAAACTATTCCTCGCATTTTGTTCTTGTTGTACCATAGTTTTATGTAGTTTTTTCGATGTTCCCAGAGTTTTGCTGATGCTGCTATTCCGAACACTACATGTCGGAGCTCCGTCGTTGAATTGGTAATGGTTGCATTGACGGTGGTGGTAGAGTGGTGGTTGACGGTGAATAATGCAGGATTGTTGCAGGAGGTTGAAGTGGAAACGAGTTTGAGAGTGTAAATGAAGTAGGTGAGTGAAACAGCGAGAATTAGCCATAGCATAAGCTTTGTTGAATGTGAATGTGAATGTGAGGATCGTTGTTGTTGTGTTGAAGTTACTGAGATTGGAGTTAATTTCTCTGAATCTTTCATAATTTTTTGTTTTTGCAATCTAAGAAGAAGTAGCGGCTGCGCAGCTTGTTGTCCGTTTATCTGTTAGTTAATTTCTGTGTTGTGTATGATGATGATGATGATGATACATGCAAGAAAAACAGAGGAAAGGAAAAGAAAGCAGAGAAGAGAAGAAGGTAAAGTGGAGAGAGCATGCAGAGGTGACAGGTTGCACTCACTTCTGCAATGAAAGTAATCAGAATACCAATATTTTTATGTGATAGTTAAATGTTTTGTGGGGACTTGCATTTATATCAGATAGAGATAAAGAGAGGCTTTAGTTTAAGTTTAAGCTTTTTGATTTTGGGTGACAATTGTTGTCAATTTTGTGTAACTATATTAATTCTATAATTGGTATATATACACACATGGGTGAAAGAAACAAATGGATTATGGTGTGGGTGGATAATCTCAAGTCAATTATAAATGTACACTTAGTTTTGTGATTAATCTGTTCAAATTTGAGTATTGGGATATGTTCTTTTACATCACGTTATAATTGTGTTTTGAGATATTGTCTGTTTTGAGTTACATGTGTGTTATTACGGAATTGTCCTTATAAAAGGCACTTTATGTTGAGGAATATTAATGTTGTATATAAGAGCATGAATACCGCTAGTGTCTTGCTAGTGTCTTTTGTCAAGTGTAACTCATTTGTCAGAGTGTCATTGATAACTGTAGAATGATTTTTTTCAACCACGTTTCGAAACTTGAAAGTGTGTCCTTCATTTTTTATTGTCTTCCCTAAACTTTTTTTTGACGAGTTTTGAAGTATAGTGTGAATTTTGTGAAACCCATGTTAAAGTTTAAGATTAGTGTTATGGATATTTAGAAAATATAGTTTAGTAGTTTAAATAGTTGAAAAGTGTAATATAATATATTATGTGGAGTCTCTTTATACCACTCACATGAATGATATAGATGTGGATATTCTAAATTTCTATTTATTTCGATTTTCAAATAATATGAGACTTTTTGAATATACTGAAACATATCTTTCTTTTGGCTTGTAAGCTGGTTGTTCAATTAAGATCCTCCTTAACATGATTTGATAGATAATCTACAACACAATTCGTTATCAAAGTAAGAGAAACGTCTAAATTTCCAATCTTTGGAAAAATCTAAATTTCTAATACATAAATGTCGGGCTTTCGTGAGGGTACATTATAACCCATAAACAGCAAATCAATAAACCGTTGGTTATCTATTTTTACATTTTGAGTAGGTTAACTAGTGTTTTCAATAGCTCCTAGTGACAATGTCACACTAAACAACTCTTAATCATCATCTACAAGTAGATTAGTCTCCAATTTGAGCTTTTCTTTCAATTAATTTGTCTTTAATGACCAAATGCAAATACAATACAAAACAAGATTACAATACCAAACAAGATTATCTTGTCTTTCAATTATTTTAAGTTTTGTTAATATAAATGTTTAAAGCTTTATACTATGATTACTAAGAGTTTCCCTCTTTAAAACTCTAATTTCAGACGAAACTTATTTTTCTTTGGCTATGTTACTTTTGATTAATAAAATTAAATGAGAGTTTCTTAACCCACAAAAGAAATCAATACTTTTTTAAGGAAAAGAGAAGAAAAAATTAAATTTCTATTCCGTACATCATGATGTAAGTTAGTGTTTGGGTTTCTTAATTAACAAATTAAAATGGTAACCATATTGTAATTGTCAAACAACATAATTTTACTTTAGTCAACGGTTGTTGCTTTCAATGGAAAGTTTTTTGTACATATGTTGTTACATTGTTTTCACAAATTTTTACATTGTAGTTGTTCTTTGAGATCCTATTTTGGCAAAGGAAATCACACTAATTCGATCGTTTGAACTAGTAACGAGAACTAATTTCCGTTTTTTACACATGAAAATGGATGGAGCCTTAATCGACTTGTGCACCCAGAATCGAACACGAATTCTTTTCCTGGATAGACTAATGTTAACTCTTAACATCAGTCATTCCACACAAAAAACTCTCTTAAGAATTGATTGTTATAGAGGAGATAAGGAAGGAGTGGAATGAAGCAAACACTTTGTAAACCAAATACAAGTTGTTATTATAAAAGAAAACATGATAAACTAGATACAATATAAACAAAAATGTCCTTATACTATAATGATACATATCATATAAATCCTGCTTGAAGCAACTAGTTTTTTCTAGGAGAATATAAACCAGATGAAGAAGAAGCCCTTGAAATTACAGAAACAATAGAATGAAAAGCATTGGAGGCTATCTTTGATTTTATCTGTCCTCTTTTTGGAATTGGCCTTTTACCTCTAAACCTGTTCCTGTTGTTAGCAACTTCATCAGATGCAACACGACCCATTCTGTAATTCATTATTCTCTTCTTATAACAACCTAAACAAGATTATATATCTTTTGAATGTAAGTAATGTTGTGTGTTCTTATGAAAATGGTGAAGGACAAAGGGTTTATATAGCAATAGAAACATGAATAAGGTTATTAGAAATTGATATTGGAAAGAGGGTGTAACAGTTCTGTCTATATGGTGGAGGTTAGGGAGCATGCCAGCTAATTTTTTATTAGTTTACAAGATTCCTTTCAGCTCAACACAGAACAAGTTGAACCTCTAATCTATATAGTTTGTTTGTTTTGAGTGATCCAAAAACAAATCATAGGCTTATATAGCTTCAAAGATACAATATTGTTGTGTTCATCTTCTACAAGAGTTAAGGATGTACACGTGCGGGTCAATGTGGTATCTTGAAAGCTGTCCTGTCTTGTGTCTGGTAACAAAGTTTAGTAACAAAAGGAGATTTATTTTGTAAATGTTTGGCATGTTAATTAGGTGGGATTCAGCAAACATATGTTTATTCATTATATAGAACCTAAGGTCAAGCAAATATTAATATTCACACCATATTATGTAATGGATGATGATGATGCAGCGTCACATGTGATGAAACTAGTACAATTTTAAATGATAAAAAGAATATGCTTGTCTTGTCTATCCAATTTTTCTTACTTCCTCATAGTTTCTGATGATTTGATAAATATTGAAATTGTCTTTCTTTTAAGGGTTGTCTAGGTGGTGTTTGCTTGACACAATTAAATATTATGCAGATGATTCTGTACTGCCTCCTGTTTTGGTACACACAAGGACATGGACTTGTATTTCTCATTCTTTAGCTGTATCATAAGATCCTTACACAACAGGTAGTACTGAGCAGTAGGGTTAATCTAAAAGACCAGGAATTTGCAATTTAAAATAAAGATATAGTATTGAGGTAAACGGCCGCCGTGACAGCAGACGGTGATATTTTTACTATAAGATGTTGGCAGTAGTATTTGTAATAAATCTATAAGTGACCATGAAATGAGGTAATAATATTCTTGGATTTCATGTCAAGGATAAGGAAGTAAAGCAAATGAGTTAAACAATCTAGGCATTGATTCTTTGGACCAAAGCTAGAGAAAACTTTGTTCATTTCTTCCGGTAAATCACATAGGCAACAATATATTATTGAGTTGCAAATGCTCATATCAATTATCAATGTTTATCAATAAAATTTAAAAATGGATGTTCTAGTCAAATTCCCAACCAAAGCTTCATGCCATGTTCCAGGAGTAAACCCAGACATCAAAGGGAGACTCGCCCTCCGTTTTTCGCCTAGCAAAAGAACATGCAACTTGCAGAAAAAGATGGAGACACAACAAAGAAGCATCTCTTTTAAGAAGAATGTCAAAAACAAAAGTTGGGATAGCAATAGAATTTCAGCCATATTATCGAAGAGAAGCCCCAAATCCGGGCAAAATTCAATGTCTCCAGCAGAGATAGTAGATCACTTCTACACATGTATTAATGAGAAAGAGGTACAACAATTGGATGAATACATATCAAAAGATGCCTGCTTTTATGATTACACCTTCATCAAACCATTTCAAGGAAAGAAGGTTTGTATCTCAGTAATCCTTTTAATCACCTAAAACAAACGTGGTTATGTCGAGTAAATGGCTACACTAGATAATCTAGACATAACATTGCAGGAAGTGATGCATTTCTTACAACAGCTTACTGCTGGCATGGGCCAGAATGTGAAATTCAGAGTGAGAAATATATGTGAAGGAGATGATTTAACTGTTGCGGCAAAATGGCACTTAGGTCATACTCCTTTCCTAGACTAATTAACAACTTTCTATCCGTTATTTACTGTTTCCTAAGGTATAAATGATGCAAACTTGATGAAAATCTTTTTGGTATGGTAGAATGGAAAAAGGAACAGATCCCATTCACTAGAGGCTGCAGCTTCTTCCAGTTAGCAAAAGTAGAAGAAAACATGACAATTAGGTACGTATCAAAACAAATAATTGATTCAGAAGTTTTCTGTTCTGTAAAACATATACTCACTAATCACTATATAATTGAATTCAGGGGAGCTGAGATATTTATTGAATCACTAGTCAAACCTGGAAGCATAGTTCTGGTAACTCCGACAAATAGTAACCGTCTTTTTCAAGTATTCTGATTCTTATACATAAAATCCTATTGAATTTATGTTTCCTTTTGTATTGACTAAATTATTCAGACTGTGTTGAAGACCGTGACTTCATTGTTTGATGACTTTCCAAATGCAACTGAATGTGAGTCAGATTTCATGGATTTCTCATTTACATTAAATCAACTCAAAATATCCATTAACATTAACATACGTTCATGTTCGTGCAGGGTTCTTAAGAAGACCTCATGCAATACTAATATGGATGCTGAAAATTTACAATATATTTGTAGCACCATTTCTTAATCCACTAGTAGACGGCTACATACGGCTATGGAGCTTCATGATACGATTAATAAGCTATGCATTCAGTGCTGCTATGTTTATCTCTAAGATTATATTTAAGTAAAGAGTATTAATTATATCTCACATAACTAGCCATCATCATCATCATCCGTGCTTCGGTTCCACCATGTATCCAAGAACGAGAGAGCAACCAAGGGACCTATAACAGGAGGAAGCGGTGGAGGCCGACTATAAGCCACTATCGGGTCAATAATCTCTTTAGTAGCTAGCCCCATTTCACTAGATTCATTCTTCACTTGTTTCTTAGGTATTGATGTCGCCAATATACCTATATTCAATACAAAATATCATTTCAAAACTTTGTTTCAATAATTATCTCCTATTTGCAAGTTATAGCAAAAGCGCGTATCATGATAAGCACTCATGTATAAGCTTACATAAGCTATTTTTCATAAGTTATTCTAATCCAAACAGTCTCACTAAACTCAAACAAACAAGTAAATCCGAACAAAACCTAAAGTAGAGTAAATTAATATAGTGAAAGCATATTATCTAATCTAAGGAATACTCAAAGAAATTGCACATATATACATACCCCGTGATCCATTCGCGGGGTACATTAGCTTGAAACCGTTTTTTGCACGCAGTAGTAGAAGTGCAACAAGCCCACGCATGAATCAACTAGCTATACAGTTACTCACCTGCAATTGGAAGGAATAAAACAAGGTTAAGATTTATGGAAAATGAGAATATTATTGAATGAATTGTTTACAAACAATTTTAATGGCACTGAATTATTTCATAAGGTTGAAATAAAAAGTACACATGGATTTTGTGCAAACAAACAAGTGTGATCAAGTAACAAACATGATTTTTTTGTTTTAAAAAAACAGCAAATTGATTTGAAAATCATAACCTAATTAGTTAAAAGTGTATTTATGATTATTATTATGATTAATTGATAAAAATAATAAAGCGAAGAGAAGACTTACAAAATGAGTGGAGTAGGAAACACAAGCAGAGATAAGAACGAACTCTGAAGAAGAGCGGCAATGAAATTGGAAAGAAATCAGATAATTCGCGAAGTTTCCCAACGATCAACATTTCACGCCACGTAACGACAGATGGCGAAATCTTCATTCATCTGGTCCCACCTTTTTTTTTTGTTTCATAAATTGGGTTGGGTTGCTACACAATTTGGACCCACGATCCATTCACCAAATGGAGCTTTTTTTTCTTCTAGCTACACGATTGATGGGGGTTCGAATCAAAAGTCATCTAAATAATTTGGTACTTTAGTTCCTTTATCATCTTTTCTTAATGTAGTATATGTGAAATAGTCAAATGTGACGGTTGTTGCTTCGAGGACTAGATGGTTTACTAGATGATTTAGGACTAGATTACAAGGAAGGGAACATTTTTGTATTTTGCAATTAATTAGGCAAACTAATGATGACCATACATAGTAATTAAGAAGAATGAAGTAAGTACTACATCTACTAGTATGTTCCATTTACACAAATAATAATAAAGAATTACTTAGAGGGTGGATCAGGATTGAACAACACTGATTCCCTCCAAATAAGCTCCTTAATGTGCTCTATAGTGCATGTTGGCTGCTCAAAATTAAAACTGAATGGCATGGGAGTAACTGGCTCATCATTTATGTCATCAAGTGATGATAGATATGGGTTACATAGTGCCTCATCAACTGCAACTAAATCAAAATACTACATAAATATAAAAGTATGAGAGAAACTACATTTTTCAATATATTAGACATAATAAAAAAGTTAGTAATACTAGTTAGTTCCACGAGTTAGTTAGTTAGTTAGTTAAACTAGTTAGTTGTTCTTATCATTGGCTATATAAAAGTCTTATGTATCTCTCAATGTAATTCATTCTCTCGTTATCAATATAATTTCCATCTTAATTTTCTCTTATCAATGATTTCTATCAAGATTAATGAGCAAGTTACGTTATACCTGTAATTCATTTGTCAGGATCAAAGATGAGATTTTTTCTAGTAGGTCCAGAGGCTCGGCCGCCATACAAGGAAATCTAGTGGAAAGATTTTGCTTCCCAAACTGTGAAAGCTGTCTGAGATACCTTCTCGCATCTTCACTTCGGAGAAATCCAAGGCTCGAATCATCAGGTTAACGAACCTATTAACTTTTGAGCAAAAGGAAAACAAAATGCATGTGGTATGTTACAACATGTAATAGTTACCTTTACAGAACAAAAACAAACTAACAATGCAAGATATGGTAATGTAATACACTAACTAGATCACTTCAAATGGAAGCACCAATGTCATGAATGATGGTTAAGTATAAGATTAAGTAGCTTAAGTATTATGATGAGTCATGCTTTCTAGAAGGATCTAGAGAGATCCAATTTGATGACTCATCCTTAGTTTGTTAGGATACTAGTTCTATAAATAAGAGCATGAAGAGTGTAATGAACAAAGCAAAAAAGATGAATGAAGTTTAGTTTTATAGTTTGTTTGTTTGTTAGGAGTAGTTTTAGTCTCTTAGCTTTTTAATTCATAACAACCAAGCTCAAACCTCAGTTATAGGTCTTAGTTGATGAACATAATCTTTACCAGGAAACAAGGGTTCTTTGGTCATAATTTCAGCAAATATGCAACCAACCTACCAAACATCGATCGCAGAAGTGTATTCTGAACAATTAAGGACAAATTCTGGTGCTCGGTACCATCTAGTAACAATATCTCTGTCATAACATCCATCTCAGATGTCGTCCTCGGCTCCTCGCCAAACCAAAGTCTCCAATTTTAAGGTCACAATTTTCATTCAACAATGAATTACTTGGTTTAAGATCACGATGCAAGACATTAGCCGAATGCACATATTTCAGTCCCCCAAATGGCTGATATAGAAAGTACTGCAAAATTGATTCATGAAATGTGTTTATGAAGGCTCAATTTGACAGGAAAAACACAAGTCAAAACATCTTGTATTGAATCAAAATACAAAGTCAAACATAAATAATTTGATAAAGATCAGACAATCTAGATATACAACACAATGAAAGCGTAACTCCGGACAGTTCATTTCTGTAAATCTCCAATCACACTCAAAATGTTCATCAATTTACAATATCTTAGCAAATTAGCATTATAGTAAATGTTGATGACTTTATAATTTTACGTCAAAAAAATAAAAGATTACTTTTTAATTTGACTTATAATATGAATGTAGGACTGAAAACCAAATAAGAGTCCTTTTAGCATAATAGTAATAATAAGCACAACAAAATGAAAAGCTAGAATACATTTTCATGATCCATGTGACGAAGGAGCTTAATTTCCCTCAAAGTCCTTTTAGCATCAATAATGTTGTCAAAGGTATTGCCAATTTTCTTGATAGCAACTTCCTCATGTGTATCAGAATTAATAGCAGCACTGAAAAGAAAGTTAAACAAATTATATATCAGTTATAAGATATTTTCATAAACTATCGTAAGAGAATTTATGAAAATAAACTAAAAACATCTTATAAACACATCATAAGTTGTTTTCAGAAGTTTTCATAAATACCACTAGATAAACTCAAATCAGAAAGAAAAAGTTGTGAAAGCGAAACTAACTAGACGATGCCATAAGCACCTCTACCGATAGGGCGAAGAGGAGGAACATATTTGGAGGACACTTCAAACAAGTTTCCATACAAAGTGTATTGCACATATCGACCTTTGTGCGTCAAAACCTTTTTAATTGTATCAATCTCATTATTTTTATATTTGCTTTTGCTACCCATCTTTTGATTCTTTAACTCTTGTGTGCCAAATTTTGCTATCTTCAGTTTTGTTCTATCGACTCTCAACCTCTTCTCTATAAGAAGACTTTTATTTTACAATAAAATAATAATTCATTTACAACTTGTTGGATGCTTATGCTAAGTTGATCCACTATATTTTAGAAACTTATGAAAATGAGCTGAAAAAGCCTTACGAAAATTGTCATAAGCTGTTTTCATAAGTATTTCTAAACAGTCTCACTAAACCTAGTCAGTCAGTAGATAAACTCAAACAAGTTAATCTGAACAAAACCTTAAGTAGAGTAAATTAATATAGTCAAAGCTTATTATCTCATCTAACGAATACTCAATCAATAGAACGCATTGAGCTTTTTTCCTTGTCTGCAATAGAACGCTGTCTTCCTAAAGTTAGCCGTATAATTGGTAGAGCATCACTAGACTGAATGTCTCTACCAAAATCCTGAATATATGAAATTATGGCCACAGATTAACAAATTTTAATTGCAAAAAGTGTTCCAATAAAAGTTGAGTATTGAGTATCACCTGTTTTTTAGCACTTTCATCAGTTTGTAAAGGAACTGTTTCATCATCAGTCGTCACCTTCTTCGTCAACTTGCTCCATAGAAACTAAGTGCATGATCATCACTGTAAGAAACAAGTTCCTTCGCTGGTAATTGATACACTAACTCGTGCGCTAATCGAAACTAACTGGTACATGACAATCAGTTACCATCAATTCACTAACTGGCAGTGATGATCATGCACTCAGTGCGTCAATCAATTGTAGCAGAAATGGAAAAATCAAATACCATCAAACAAACACTTTTTTAAAAAACAAAATATATAGAAACTAAGTGCATGATCATCACTGTAACATAAACACAGTCTCTGCAGCATATGTTACACAATAGTTCTAAATTGCAGTTGGCAATCACAGTTGCGGACGAATCGACCACCTTATTTTGCCACAATATCATAATTCACAACATGACCATGACCTCAATTTAGAACCATAAATTCTTCTTTTCTTTTTATCTTACTGACGTTAACATCTGCAGGACCAACAAAAATCCACAACAATTTTACACCTTCCTAAAGTGGGCATGATCAAACCAAATAAGTTTATGATTGAAATAGAAAACAGCAGAAAAGAATAGCAGAACTTGCATAGCAACAATAATATTTCAATCATGGCAACACCATGGCATCAACTACCAAGTAAACATCCAAAAGTCATTATAAAACAAAACACAATACTTTCTTTTGCACAATTCAACAAATCATAATTTTCTGTAAGTAATAACAATCAGGGTTTTATATAACCATTAAAAATCTCCTCAAGAATACAAACCAAGCAACTCTCAATAACTCCTATAGCTACATTTTCATTCGCATTATTCCCATCATCATTTTCCTAATTGAAGAAATGAGATTTAAGGGATATTGACCATAGAGGTCATAGATCTGATGCTTCTTTGTGTCATTAAAAACATCATAAGCATCAGATATTTTCTTGAATTTCACATCAAAATTTTGTCTCGTTAAAGTGTCTCGTTAAAGAGTATCAGTTATTCTTATCCCTTGTTAATACACTGATTGGTAAAATAGACAATATAAGACACATGAAATAAACAGTAAAAATAGTGTAGAATCAATTCTATGTAAGATTGGCATATTTTCATTCAACATAAGATTTATAACTCTCACTTAATCCAACAAATACAAAATAGTCAGAATATTGATTGTTGACATTGCAAAACTTGTTGCATAAAATTAAACTATAATTACAGAAGGAAATCAATCCAGCACTACTAATTTTTGATATTCAGGGCCAGCGATGGCAGCTTGCATGGCATCTACCGGGCTTACATCTCCTTCATTATCCAAGAATAGTGTCATCAGATTCTTAGAAAATCCACTTACTAGCGCCACCCCTTTCTGAGTGGCCGGCACTGGGGTTGCGCCGGAGTCTCTTAGATTCCAAAAAATTATCTGAGGCACAGCAGAACCATACCCTTTCTCTCTATACTTCCTCATGATTGCTTGGTAATCAGTCTCCCAAGAGTTTGCAGACGCTTGATCAAACTCCATATCACTGAATACAAAGATCCTCTTAATCATCTGATCCTCCTTGAGATTGCCATTTACAGCGACATCCAATATGCGATCAAACACCTTCTGGAAATCAGTGTTCATCCCCCAATCCATGTGCCTCACAAACTCTGTCTTGGACTTCAGATCATCCCCCTGAATCACATGAAGCTGAGGCTCCTCACTGAAAGTAATAACCTTCCCTTTCCAAGGTTCATCGCTCAATTCAGACACCAACAATCCCAATGCCACAGACACTTCCATAGGAGTCCCACACATACTCCCAGACACATCACACACAGCAAGACAATTCCTCATCTTTCCTTTCTGGAGCAAGTCATCGACCATTCTCTTCCACTGCAACTCAGCAACTTCCCCACCATCTTCTTCATCATCCAAAGACTCTATAATTTCATGCGGAAGCAAAGCGCCGGCTGCTATGGTAGTCTTTCCTTCTTTCACATCCTCCAAGTACTTTTGAAACCTCTCTTTATCATGCTTCAAAAACTTCTCCTTATAAAACTTCATGGCCACAGAAGCAACCCTATTGTAAGGAATCAAATTCCATTGATTAGCACCAATGAACACTTCGGGTAACTCCAATACCTTTCTTAAGGGCACCAACACATCCTTCCTCAAACGATCACGAACCCTGTAAGCATAATGAGCCTCCTCCACACCTTCATACTCCTCCCTAGGAAAGATTCTTTTTGCAATGCTCTCACAGAGAAGAGTTGAAATATCAAAAGAAGAGTCAAGAGATGGGCACCATTTAGCAGCAATACTGATTTTTGTGGGCGACCCAGATTTCAAAAGCTGGAGATCTTTCTTCAAGCAATCAGCAAAATGATCAGAGATGGAATCATGAAGAAACTTAAAGTTGGGGTCGGTTGTGTATCTTTCAACAAGCTTCTTAGCCAATGCAATCCTCTTCTCTTCCTTCAAAGTGTGAGCTCTCTCTTTCTGAGCCTTAGCTTTGGCTAACCCTTTTGCAGTCATCAAAGAGTCTTTTTTAGTGTCAATCCACCATTTGTTGTCGTTTTTGTTGCGGTTGCGACGCTGTTTTTGATGAGCTCTTCTTACACCAAAACGGGTTGATGCTGAAAAACGCTTTTTTTTGGAACCAAGTTTCCTTTGGTTCCATTCTTCTTTCTGGGTTTGGCGAACTGAAGAACCTTGTAAAAGACGGTAAAGGATTTCAGGAAGATCTTTAAAGTAACCAAAGTCAGTAAGTGAAGGAACATTGGAAGCTAGGGTTTTGGGATGATGTTGATGAAACCAGAGAGCAGCGGCGTAGAAGCCTTCACGGTCAGACTTGCCGGTACCGCGGACACCACGGAGGTTACAGACAAGTTTGAGAGTGGTTAGTGGGTTTTGAGACCATGCAAGTTTGAGTCTCTCAACGAGTGTTTCAGAGGGAGTGTCGGGAACGACATGGAAGAAAAAGTCGAGACAGTGATCACCAGTGGAGAGAAATGTTGGTGACATGTTTTCAGTGAAACCCATCGGTGGTTTTCTGGAAGTTGAAATGGAATTGAAATTTGCCACCATTTCGTCGATGAAGGCGTTGTTAGTGGTTTTGTGCATGGCGTTGTTATATGGTTTAGGGGTGGTGTAGAGTTCAGGTGGACCAACGAGAGTGACGGAAGCCATTGAAGAATCAATTTTAGAAAAGAGAGGGTTTGAAAAGGTTGATGAAAAGTAGCACTAGGTTGTTTTTATTTTTAAAACAGTAGTACTAGGTTGTTGTTGGTAATGGGACGAGTAGTATCAAAGTTGATTTGATTGGTATTTATAAACTCATATATGTACGTGTGCTCCAAGTAAATACTTAAGCCGCAAGCAAATCTTAGTCACTTAGGGTTTGTTTTGATAAAAAATTACTATTTATAAATGCTTAAAAGTAATCAGAGGCACTATTTAGAATTTATGCTTAAAACGTGGTCACTGCTCAAGCTACACGTGACCATTACAGATTATAAAAAATACATGACATTTAGTTAACAAAAAAAAAATCAGTTTTTTGACAAGAGATACTTCATCGGCTGAGCAGTTGGGCCGACAGGCTTCAACACCAGCAGCCAGCAGGGTTTTAATTTTGATTACTACTTTAGCGCATCTGAGTTTTATCGCGCGCCTCCAGCAATAACTAGAATAGCCCTTGATATTTTTCATGACCCAACACACAATTCGCAGACTACATAACGAACAAAGTTCGCTACCACCGAACTTAAACTACATGCCCACTTTACATCACATTGTTGCATGCTTTCATACGGTTTAAAACCAAATGTCAAGCTATAGAATCTTGCACACACAACCAAATTAACTAAATCGGTCATGAAATTTAGTCATGCAAGAAACAATAAAAAAATAGGAACAAAACAAAAACAATAAAAAAATTATATGAAGAAGTTTAGTAAAAAAAAGATTATATAAAATTTAGTCAATAAAAAAATTATGCTTCAGCTCAGCCAGCAATAGCTCAGTGGCTTCTCTCACTTTTTTCCGATCCCAAAGTCCACACATTAATACATTCCATATTCCGTCATCTGGAATGCAGCCATCTAAAATCATCTCATCCAGAATCCGGGTAGCTTTGTTCAGGTCTCCTCTCTTGCAAAAGCATTTGATTAAGCAGTCAAAAGTGCCAGTCTCAACAGAGATATCCCTTGTACGCATACTAAGATACAATTGGAATGCGCGAGGTGGATCAATATTATTACAAAGACCTTGGACCACCATGTTATGCATTTTAACATGAAAGCTCCAACTTGCTCGATTAGACGAGATACCGCAGAGAACCATCTCATCGATGAAGTTTGCAGCTTCTTGATAGTTGCATGCATCACAGAGACCACTTATGATTTTCCCGTACATCCCTGCATTTGGTTTCAATCCTTGAAGCCTCATCCTGTCAAGAATCTCAACAGCTACTATATGCTTTCCTTCTTTACACAGTCCGCTGATTAAAGTACTATAAGTTACCATGTTAGGCAAATGACGTCTTCTAACCATCACTTCTAACAACTCCATTGCTTGTGATGACTGTCCACATTTACACAAACCATCCATTAAAGAACTGTAAGTAAAAACATTTGGTTCAATACCATTTCTTATCATCTCTTCGAGCAATTCTATAGCTTCATCCAAATTATTAGATTGACACATGCCATGTATCAAACTAGTATAGCTAACAACAGACGGCGACAAACCTCTCTCCTCCATCTCATCCAACAGTTCCTTTGCTTGACAGATTTTTCCAAGCTTGCACAACCCATTAATCAATGTACCATATGTATACGAATCAGGCTGGCATCCACGATTTGGCATTTCACGAAATATCCGGAAAGCAGATTCAATAGTTTCCTTGTTTTTGCATAGCGCCTTAATCAAAATATTGAGGGAAACAACACTCGACGGAATGCCCTTTTCTCGCATCTCCTTATAAAAACCAATAGCCCTTTTCACATGATTTTCCTCCACAAGAATATCGAATATCGTAAGGTAAGACTTCTGCGTGGGCATAAGCTGAAAATTTTCCATCTTATAAAAAACCCGAATGGCATCAAGCGGCCTATGTACACGCCCATAACCTCTGCATATAGTTAAAAATATATCCTCGGTAACCTCACAATCTTCTTGCTTCATTCTCTCCAACAGTCCTTCGGCAGGCCTAAATTGGTTCACAGAGACTAGCCTATAGATCAATGCAGCAAAAGTTTTGTGATCATGACGAAATCCATTGCTATACTCATCTGTTGCAGAATCAAACATAAGTACAGCTTTGTTTATGTCCTTTTCTGCTTTTATTAGCTGCTCAACTAGTGAATTTGTAATTTGTTTAGGCCACTTAAACAAAGTTTTACTAGCCATAATCCCAATTGAAAACACTTAAAAATGACAGATTTTGAAAGCTTGTAAACAATACTAGTTCCTCTGATGCCAAAGTGGACCAACCAAACTACACTGAATGAATCTGGTGGAACAATCAATGCTAAATAAATGTTAAATCACTTTGTGTCCAGAGTTAGAGTTACATTTAGTTTGAGACTTGGGTGAAGCATTTCATCAAATGGGTGGCTGGCAAAATGAAGCTGCTGAACAATGAAGCCTCTTCAAGAGGTGTATTAACTGAAATTGAAAAGTTTGGAGAATTTTGTGGAAACATAGCAAGAAGTGAGCTTAGAAATTGAAGAAACCGTGTTACCTTGTTTTACTGTTCCTTCTTTGTTTCGTCATTTTGGTTCCAATGTTACTGCAAAAAACATGTACCACTTATGGGCTTGGTTAATATTAATTGCTCTTTTTTTCAATTGTATTCTTGATCTCAATTTATTGAAAATACATCAATAGCCAATAGTTGAGATATATAAGTTGATAAAATGATCATTCTATTTGGTTTATTTATCATCTTTTCTTAATTTGTGTGAAATGGTCAAATGTGCTCGGGAAGTTTATATTGGAACAAGGTAATAGTTCGACTTAAAAAGTTGAATGCACAATTTTTGAGATAAAAAATTCTTTCTTAAACTTCTTAACATGTAACATTTTCCATATAAATATATAATCATGGATGTTAAAAGTAAATGAACCTATCCAGTCCTAATCTATTCAATCGTATATCTTTCAAAACAACATTCCAAGCCGAATTGCATGTCACTCTAATATTTTGATATGATGAAGTTTTATTTCTAATCCGATTCAAAACTGAACCGCGGACACCATGCATTAAGCTAATTTACACTCACTGAAAATTTAATACACCTTGCAAATTTCTTTGCTAATTTCTTCCTCCTTAAGCAAAGTTCAACATTGTTCAACAGTTTTTGTAACTGGATTTCCAATGATTACCATTTTACAAGCTAATGGAACTTTATGTACTTTGCAATTTGACAAGCAATGATCATACATTGTATACAAGGGGAATGAAGTAAGTACTACATCTTATTCCATTTACACAAATAAGAAAGAATTACTTAGAGGGAGGATCGGGATTGAACAACACTGATTCCCTCCAAATAAGCTCCTTAATGTGCTCTACGGTGCATGTTGGCTTCTCAAAATCAAAACTGAATGGCATGGGGGTAACTGGCTCATCATTGATGTCATGAAGTGATGATAGATATGGGTGACATAGTGCCTCATCAACTGCAAATAAATCAAAATATTACATAAATATGAAAACATGAGAGAAACTGCAATATTAGACGTAAAAGTTAGTAATATTAGGTAGTTGCACGAGTTAGTTAAGTAGTTACACTAGTTAGTCGTTCTTATCATTGGCTATATAAAAGTCTTATTTATCTCTCGATGTAATTCATTCTCTCGTTATCAATATAATTTCCATTTTACTTTCCTCTTATCAGTGGTTTCTATCAAGAATGGTAATATTCAATGAGCAAGTTATACCTGTAATTCGCTTGTCGGGATCAAAGATAAGCATTTTTTCTAGTAGGTCGAGAGGCTCAGCCGCCATATGAGGAAATCTAGCAGAAAGGTTTTGCTTCCCAAACTGTGGAAGCTGCCTAAGATACCTTCTCGCATTTTCACTTCGGAGAAATCCAAGGCTTGAATCGTCAGGCGAACCTATTAACTGTTGAACAAAATGAAAACGAAATGCATGTAGCATGTTACAAATGATAGGCAATGTAATACATTAACTAGAACACTTCAAATGGAAGCACCAAGTTCATACCTCAGTTATAAGTCTTAGTTGATGAACATAATCTTTACCAGGAAACAAGGGCTCTTTGGTCATAATTTCAGCAAATATGCAACCAACTGACCAAACATCGATTGCAGAAGTGTATTCTGAACAATTGAGGAGCAATTCTGGTGCTCGGTACCATCTAGTAACAACATACTCCGTCATAAAATCTGTCTCAGATGTCGTCCTCGCCAAACCAAAGTCTCCGATTTTAAGGTCACAATTTTCATTCAACAATAAATTACTTGGCTTAAGATCACGATGCAAGACATTAGCCGAATGCACATATTTCAGCCCCCTTAATAGCTGGTATAGAAAGTACTGCAAAATTGATTCATGAAATGTGTTTATGAAAAAGCTCAATTTAGAAAGGAAAAACACAAGTTAAGGAACCAATAATAAATTTTTTAATAAGTCAAGGCAGTTATTCCATCTTAATAGTCCGGTTAATATTTTAAATTTTGCAAAGCAGATTCAAAATAATAAGTCAAAACGTAGATCATTTGACACATATAAGACGGTCAAGATATATACAACACAAATACACAATGAATGTGAAACTGCGGACAGTTCATTTCTGTAAATCTCTGATCACACTAAAAATGATCATCAATTTGCAATATTTAAGCAAATTAGCAATATGGTAAATGTTGATTACTTTGTAATTTGACTTCTAATATGAATGTAAAACTGAAAACCAAATAAGATGATTAGAGAGAAAGCTTACCTGAATATGGTCAGGGTTGAGAGGTTGATTAGAACGAATAATCTTATGAAGATCGGTGTCCATCAATTCATAAACAATGTAAACATCATTAAAAGAATCCTTTTGTGGCGGTCGTATAATATCCTTAATAGCAATAACCTGTGAACAAATTTCATCATCAGAACCTATTATTTAGCATAATAGTAATAATAAGCACAACAAAATGAAAAGCTAGAATACATTTTCATGATCCATGTGACGAAGGAGCTTAATTTCCCTCAAAGTTCTTTTAGCATCAATAATGTTGTCAAATGTATTGCCAATCTTTTTTATAGCAACTTCCTCATGTGTATCAGAATTAACAGCAGCACTGAAAAGAAAGTTAAACTAATTATATATCAGCTATAAGATATTTTTATAAACTTCGGTATAGAGAATTAATGAAAATAAACTAAAAACATCTTATAATCATATCATAAGTTGTTTTCAAAAGTTTTCATAAATATCAGTAGATAAACTCAAATAAGAAAGAAAAAGAAGGAAAGTTGCGAAAGCGAGACTAACCAGACGATACCATAAGCACCTCTACCGATAGGGCGAAGGGGAGGAACATATTTGGAGGACACTTCAAACAAGTTTCCATACAAAGTATATTGCACATATCGACCTTTGTGAGTCAAAACCTTCTTAATTGTATCAATCTCATTATTGTTATCTTTGCTTTTGCTACCCATCTTTTGATTCCTTAACTCTTGTGATGCCAAATTTTGCTATCTTAAATTCTGTTGTCTTGATTCTCAACCTCTTCTCTATAAGAAGACTTTTATTTTACAATAAAATAATAATTCATTTACAACTTGTTGGATGCTTTTGCTAAGTTGATCAATTTCCGTATTTTGAATGAGTTTATAGTCATTTGCATATATCAATCCGTCTAACGCCACATTTAATTATTAATATATTAATATAAGTAGCTTCTAACTAAAAAATTATTGACAATTTTGATTTTCAAAGGGTTATGTAAGACCGGGTCGTCTTAAGGACTTCTTACACGTTTTAATCTAATTCTGTCTTAGGTTTGGTAGGTATTCATTGGCAAGTGGCAACCGAAGTCATAACTATATTAAAAGCCACTAGATTAGGTGACAAATAATTGGCATAACTGCTGGCAAATTTATGACATTAAGGGGGAGTCACCTGGTAAATTTGAGAATGCTATAAGGTTATTTGGAGAGAATCCTTACAAGTATACTACTATACGGTGATATAGTCATTCCGTTAGTTACTGTAATTTGTAATTGAGGTTACTCCTATATGATATAGAATCTGTGAAGAAAAAAACAATTTAGAGTCAAATATAATTTAAGCCAATCGAATATTTGCTTGTTTGAATTTTAATAAACAAAAAACCAACTTAAAATTCATTCCTAGTTTGATTTACGTTAGAAAGTGCTTTTTTATTTGGAAGACGTTAGAAATTGTCTTTTCAGTTAATTAACAAATAACATTTGCTTTTTTATTTGGAAGACGTTAGAAATTGTCTTTTCAGTTAATTAACAAATAACATTTTTTAATGTCAAAAAATAAGACAATTATTGAATTATTGAGACAAGTGAGCCAAACGTTGTTGCAGACGAGTTATGGGATTTTATGGTGTCCAACATTTTTTAAATGGGCTTTTAAGGTTTAAAACAGGTTTAAAACATTAGTTTCATTTCAACAAAGTTCTTAAATTTCATATTGCATAAATAACACTTTCTAGTTTAAATCCTTTTAAACCCGGTAAGGCAACCATTCCTAGGTAACATTTTATGGCATTCAACGTTGGTGTGGCAATAGACACTGACATATTCAACTCTACTAGTCTCTTATGATACCACCGTAAGTTTCTATGAATTCAAATATACAATTTAACATCTTGTCTGTTACAAAACATACATTTAAACCAAATTCAACATGCAGGGCTATCAAGTACTCATGAGTCATGCATTCAAAAATCAATTGACACTACTTCACATACACAAAATGGTACTGCTTAACTCCACTTATATACCCCTTCCAAAAAACAAAACCGCATCCCACATAGGATATCTTTTACATCACTTGGCCCAAATTTAGAGAAGTTATTCAAAAGGCATTACGGCGATCTAACTTAAAAATATTTTTTTAAGTTTTTTTATTCCAAACTCAACAACCATCCATACAACTTCCACTTTTAATTTCAACAAAACCATACATGATTCATCATCCAAACATTAACAAAATAAATATCAACCTACTAAACAAAAACACTCAGTTCAAAATCTTCATTGCATGAATAACTGAATATTAAAATGAAGTGTAAGGAACAAATAACTTTAGTGGAGGGGAAATACTACAGAATCTAATGACATCCAAAACTGCATGAGCTGGAGCAGAAAATCATTACATTTAAGCATCATTTGAACTAGTTGGTGCTCCAAAGCCACCTGAACCACGACCGAAGCCAGGTCTTCCTCCAGGACCCTGTAGAGTCCAAAGAATAAAAGTTGATCAGGACAACATGATAATTGAAATTAATGTGAAAAGCAGGAATATAACTTAAATTACAAGGAAGCCTGAAACTTCAAATTTAAACAATATTCCTCCAAAAACATGAATGGTGAATCTAGGTAGAGGCAATATAGTGTGAATATAGTATATACTTCCTACAAATACGTAAGACGACAAATATAGTATGACAGAAAGAACCAAGACATAACTCATTTGAAGTCATAAACAAATAAAACACTACAAAAAACTTTGGAGTATGCATAGCATGCCACTAATCTAGGTTTTGCAGATAACTAATTATCATTCTTTACATTTAAAATGTAAACATACATACAAATCCATTTGTACATCACTAATACTTGTATGTATAAATAAACTTAATTTGATTAGAGGAAAAACAACTAAGACCTAAGTTTTATCTAAGAAGTTATGAAATGAGTACTTACAAAGTTGAGACAACTAATTGCTAACATTTAAAATACAAAATTAATTAAATTTTTTGATATTTTCGAATGAGAAGTTTATCTAAATTGAACAAGACTACTTGACAACGAAAACCAGATAAAAAGCATCATAAGGAGGAAACACAACATTAACATAATCAAGAGAAACACAGCATTCAAATTATTAAGCAACAAGATTACCCCAAATGAAGGTCTGTAATCAGCTGGAGCTCCACCCTTGTCACCTCCAAATTCACCAGCAGGTCCTCTAGGACCACCACGGTATCCATCACGGTCACCACCGAATCTCCTTTCTCCATCAAATCTAGGTGGGCCCCTGTTCAAACACAATTCACTAAATCAAACAACCATCCATCCAAAACACCAAAATACAACATTAAAAAACAACAATGCTGAACATAAATTACCTAGGGCGATCGCCGGGTGGACCACCGAACTGCCTTCCAACTGGCTTAGCCACCTTCTTCAACGTAGCAGGCACAATTTCAGATGGAAGATTGAGATAAGTCCTAAGAAACTCAATTCCATCATTCGTTAGAAACCAGTAATAGTGCATCCAAGCAAAAGTTTCTCTCACATATTCCTTTGATTTGAAACTCTGCATCAGCTTAATCACTTGCAAATTTGGTACATCAATTTCTGGATGCTTAGCCAAATTGTAATCCTTCTTTGCATAGCAAACTCCCTCTAAAATTAACAAATTAAATCAATCACATCAAAATGATACACAGAAAAACATAATCGAAACCCTAAAATATTGAATCAAAATAACAAACAAACCTTGGAAGAGGTATTTGGAGATTTCTCTACGGTTCTTCTCGGTAATGATCTGATAAAATGATTAAAAATAAAATGAAAATTATATTTCTATTAATCGAATTTAACATTGAATGAAAATTTTGAAGTTGTGTTAGGAATGGAATTGGGAAGAGGGTGTTACCATTGTTGGAGGATTGATGCAGCGGCGGGTTCAGAGGAAACAGTTAACGACGACTATATCGGTTCTTCGCTGCTGCACAGTCTAAAACCCTAATTTGGTGTCTCGTTCATTTATAATAATGGACTTTCCCAACTCAATTGTTTAGGTCACATTTTTTTCATTTTGGGCTAACTTATGGCCCAATTTCAATTTGTCTTTGATGTTTATTTTTTTGTTGCTCGTCTGTTTTTAATTTATTTATGCAATATTTTTGTTAGGGTAAAAAAATGATATTTTGTTTTCATAAGTGTAACTCAAATGGTAGTTACTAAGATTATTATTGGAGTGGCTTATATTCGAACTCAGTATTTCACATTTCTCATTTAAATGATACTATGATGTCTCATAAAAAAATATCACATGGACACACATTATCCTTAGAGACGCACGTGTTGTAGCGCGTCTAGATCGTCTATACAAACTATTAGATCATACTCCCTACGTCCCGAAATATAAGGGAAGAAATATATTTTTTTTTGTACTAAAATATAAGAGAAAATTATTTTCAAGAATGTGTTTTTCCTTATTTTTATAAAATTAACTGTAAATTGCATTTAATTTTTCTTATCTCTCATTTTCTTAATAAACAACAAAATCATATTTTAAATTCTCATGATTATGTTTTCTTAACTAGTGAGATTATTTTTTTCCTTTATATTTTGGAACGGAAAGAGTATACCACAAACGGTTGATTTACGCTTGTTTCAAAGGATTTATAATGACTATACATAAATTTGATATCATAGTGGATACGTTAGAATTACTATAATTTTATATAAGTAATAGGTCGTAGTTTTTGCGAAATTAAGATGAATCTCGAGTGATTATGAGATATCCCCTATGCTACCAAATAGTACTACACCAAGTCTTGATTCTCTATGATTGTACTATTTGTTTGTCTTAGACACGTGCATGTGGTGACTGGTGAGTCAAAATGCTTTTTGTGTACGACAGGACAGGCCTGAGGTTGTTGTACAAAAGAGACACAAACGTTGAAAAGGCAAACCCATTATTATCATTCATTCATATTCAAGAAAGAAAAAAAAAACCACCCCTTGTAGTACATTACAGTCAAATACCAAATTGAGTACTACATACTTGATCTTTGTATGCATGTAGGTATCTTCAAAATCAAATAACCTTTCCTAGCTAACTAGCTTCTGCACCAGGTTTCAAACGCCTTTATTTTTTTCTTCTTTTCTTTTTCCTCTTCCATGTCAAAACACTCAATAAAACACTTCAAGCCTCATTATACATTATACATTTACATACATTAATCTTCACTCAAATCCTTCCAATCAACAATCAAAAAAAAGTTGGCAAAATCAAATCAAAGGAACAAGCTCTAGCTTCCTAATATATAATTAATCAGAAGAAAATCTTCTTAATTAATTACTAGTAATAATAAATTAATATCTCATAATAATGAAGAAGGAAAAGGAGAAAGTGATGAGTTTGGTACTAGTACTTGTTCTTCGCCACCAATTTGTCCTTCAACATTTTCCCAGCTGAAAATAAAGCTAGGACATTGTTGTTGTTGTTGTTGATGATTTTCCACCCATTCATTCAACTCTTGTCTTTGCAAAGATTCCAATGTTATATTTAAAATCTCTCCTCCTTCCTCATCCATATTACAAGATTGCATTGGCACCATGTTTTCCACATTATTCTCTATCAATGGTGGTAGATTATAATCATGTATGGTTCCAGTAAAAGATGTTGCTTGTGGATTAGGAGGAAGTGCATGAACTTGATGATGATGGTGATTCAAGTTCCATGTTTCAGAACTCAAATTCATAGTATCATGAAAAAGTACTTCTGGTCTTATTACATTGGTGTCTGTTGTTGATGTTGTTGGTTCATGTAGTGAGCTTGTGTCAAACATAAATAAAGGACATGTTGATGAAAACAAGGTTTCTTTTGTTTCATGGTTGGTGAAATAGTTATCTAGTTGATTGGAATTGTAACTGAACTGAGAATGATGATGATGATGATCAACACTACTTGGTGTTGATAAATTAGGAGCAGAAGAAGAAGATTTTCTAATTTTCTTCTTGATCCATGAATTCCAGTAATTTTTTATTTCATTGTCTGTTCTACCGGGCAAGTGGCTTGCAATGTGAGCCCATCTGCATAATTATATATGAAAGTAATTACTTAAGTATGCATTAAGCATGCTTAAATAAGGAGAAAGCATATAGTATTAAGATATAGTGTTAGCTTAAATAAAAATGGAATCGTAATTTGTAAGCATACATGTGGAAAAAATGTGCCTAGAATTTTGTTGGTTATGAAAAGGGATGTGAAGAAATAAATATTTTAACAGACAAAATTGCCAACTTAACTTCCTCAAACTATAGCTTTTATAGGTTGATTATTTATTCCTGTTCTTATTTTTTCTTCTTTCCATTCAATATTGAGTCATTTATGTTGCTATAACTGCTAGTACATGCATATTCACAAATCTGAATTCATTTTACCTTAATGTGGATAAGTACTTCATAATTTATTCCAAATTTTTGAAGGGGTTTCATATATACTTTCCAAAATACTAATCCACAATTAATCAACATATTTAGAAATATAGAAATTGACTCAATAACTTGGCTGCTTCAACAAGCTAGGTATATATAAAAATGGAGTGATATATTGATTCATGATTAAAAATGCTGATCAATTGGTAGAGTTAGCTAGCTAGGTAATAGTGTGATTCAAAATGAATATATATAGTTAATTACCTGTTGCCAACAACTCCATGAAGGCTTATAATTAATTTCTCTTCCTCAGGTGTAAACCTTCCTCTTCTAATATCAGGCCTTAAATAATTAATCCATCTCAACCTACAACTTTTACCACACCTTTGAAGCCCTGAAAAACAAAATACTGGAATATTAATTCATTAATCAGATAATTAAGTAACTAATTTGTTTATTCATCATATGTATTAATAAAAAGAAAGGAGGGAGGGAGGTAGAGACCAGCTTTTTCAGGAACTTCACTCCAGCAGCCATAGCCATGAGTTGTAATATATCTGATGAGTTTTTCATCTTCTTCAGGTGACCAAAGACCTCTCTTAACTTTTTGTTGATTGCAGCATGAATGGTGACCCATCTTTCTTTCTTTGATTTCTACTTGCTCTTGATCTTTAATTTGTATCTTGTTAGATGATTCAGTAGTTACCTATTAATATATGATGATTGTCTTGATGGATCATTAGTGTGGAAGTGCAATGCAATAGTTATAAATAAATAACAAAGATCTGTCTTTAATTTGTTTCAAAAATGAATAGAATGAATTGGGGAAGTGAAGTGAAGCCGACATGTACAACCTGCATTGTGGGACCCATATCTCCATCTAACCCTTAAAGTGACGTTCCATCAACTTTATTCTTTCTAGCTAGTAACTGTTGCTACCATTTTCTACGTACACAACATAACATAACATAACATGAGTAGTACTAGTAATTAGTAGTAGTATTACGTAACTAAAGCTTCTTTATTCACACTACTATAACTATTACCGCAACAAGCAACTACAAAATCAGTGAATGCAGTTGTACTAAAGATTTTAATGAAAAATCTTACTTGTATTTCAACCACCTCTCGGTAAGTATTTACAGACTACACTAAAACTCTACTATAGTGGATAAATTGTATCGTGGTGCAGTTGTACACTTAATATAGATTGTAAAAATTAAAATTTATTTCAGGCGGCAACAGCCACAATGTCTGTTGCAGCAGCGGCTTTGACTACAATTGCAACGTCCGCAGACACAGCCGCATCCATTACCGCAACCACAATTTAAAACCATGACTATAACTATTACCGCAACAAGCAAAGCAACTACAAAATCAGTGAATGAATAACGAAAAGTAGAAAAGGTGAAAAGAAAAGAGATCGATGGAGAGGAGAGGAGAGGAGTATTGTTGCGGGTTGTTTCCTGTCTGCCAACTAGTATATGTTCAACAACGTCACTATACATCATCAGTGTGGTACAGTACTATACAACCATCCAAGTGGATATATATTTATATTTAGTATAGCTCCGTGTGAAAGGGATAGGAAAGATTGATTCATTTTTAATTTATCTGCAAACTAAATAATTACTGCAATTACATTTTGGGGTGAACATGTTTATTATACCGGTGATCGGTGGTGTAGTTGATGGTGGTCACAGTGTGGTAGTTGGTGGTTCGGTGATCGGGATAAAGGTTAGAGTTGTAGTAAGTCACTACAAGAAAATAAGCACTTTGCGACACTGTCAAAATTGATAGTTTGTGCCGGTGGTGTCAAAATTGTGATTATAGTTGGATGAAGTGGTGATTGAGGGTGATCAGAGTGGTGATCAGTGGTGGTTCGTGTCATTGTTGAAGGTCGTCAAAGTGGTGGTCATAATTGTACATAATTAACGATGGTTAGATTAAATATGTATATAGAGTGGTGATATAGCTCTGGTAAGAGATGCAAGACATATGAGTTGAGTAGGAGGAGGTCAAAAGATCAATTCTTGCAACAGCAGTTTATCTTTCCGATATAAAATAAAAAATATAGAATAGTGATCACCTTTTATGTCTATTAAAGTGAGGTTTTTCCTCCGGGGTATAAAGCAAACTTTATTTTATAAAAAATTGAGAAATTTCAAAGTTATTTATCATTTTTATAAACAAATATTCTAAGAGTTCTTTATGTTATTTTTTTTAGGCTTTTTTCCTTAGTATTTTTTTTCTTTATTTTTTGAGGGCCTAAAACTCTTGCTAAGGTTGTTTTACCCTTAAACTGACCCTGATGAATAGTGAAAAGTTCGAGTCTAGTTTGAATTTTCTGCACACTTCAATTGAGCTTGTTCTACCAATTGAGCTATCACTAATTTTTTTTGTTGTGAAATAATCTAGTTATTAGACTTGCACACTTTAAATATAGTGAAATTGAAAATTTAAAATTCGAATTCCAACCTCTTTCATAACATTTCTAATACCTATCAAGTGAAATAAAAAATGTATCAAACTAATCTTTATTTGATAACTTCCTCTAAAATCCTCTACAGCAATAAAAAGCATAATATGACTATATGAGTGACAGTGTGAGAAAGACGGAAAAATCAGTTTGTGTTTTATGATTTAAGCAAGCCCAAACTACTAATTATTTTGACTTAAAAGGAATATTAAATTCATTAATGTTGTTGGCATAACGTATACAAGTAACACAATTGACGTCAATTAAAGTTAATAGGCCTTTATATATGACCTGTAAATTTCAGTTTAATTAATTTGTAGATTACTCAAATTAATTAAGAATTCTAATAAAATTAAAGTTATAATCATTGTGGAACTTGATCTTAACACTTTTCAATAATTTCAACTCTAATAAGACCTGTACTTATTTTTCCAGACCTATGTGGACCACAATCGATGGGTGAGTGGTGACTTAAAGAGGAATTGGGCGTGTATCAACTACACTGATTTTTAGATATATCAATGAAGAGTACTTCAATCATATCATACTATATTATATGTCTAGGGTGAAAAGTGATTTTCCTTTCCTCTTGCTTAATTTTATTTTGGATTACTTCATGACTATATTTAAAAAAAATGCTAACTAGTACTTTAGGGTAAGTATAGATCACAATCGATATTACGAATAATATAATGAGGTGCGCGTAAGTGGTTTGGTGTGACCATTATAATTATGATCGAGGTAATTTGATAAAACCATTCGTGTTGTTTATATCTCGCGTGTGCCAAAGGAGGAACGGGATTGGCATTTGTTGAGTATGGTTCATAGACATAAAAGGTGGACGAGGGACAATGAAGGAGCCGAGCGAGGCGACCACCGGTGGGACGATAGGAGGTGTAGAAGGGCTATAGTTTAGAGGTATTTTTGTAACTTAAACTCATTATGTTGTAACATTTAAACCCCTAATTCGTTCAAGTAATATGAACTACAAATGCTCGATATGTAAACACATGGTGCTAGCTAGTTTATTGTAAAATTCAAATATGAAAATAGTTTTTGGCAAAGACAAATTAATAGTGATCACTACTTTTTTTAGATCTTATTGTTTGGCGAAAAATCAGAGTTTAAAGCAGGGAGACTAAATTTTATTAGATAAAAATAGATGATCATAAGCATATTATTAATTATTCATAATAATTCAAATATTGGGTGTTTAATTAACTAAAAGAAAAGGTAGGATTAATTAATTGTTGATAAGGGCATTATGTCAATTGATAATCTCATGAAGGTGATGGTGTGACATACTAGGCAGTAGATTAAGGAAAGATGTACTGTCAGCTTAACCTTAAAGTGGGCTATAATCGTGTTTCAAATGATGCCTCCATCGAAAAGCCCCATTAGTTATGGAGGTGAGATCATGTTGCTTTTACACAATGACATTGCCTCTTAAAGTAACCATGCATGAACTTCACTAGCTATAATAATCTCCTGAATCTTCATTAAATATCGTCATCAAGATTTTGCAAATAGTAGTATTGATTGATTAGTGAACTTCAAGATCATTTCTTTTTCTACATAATCATTGGATAAAGACGACATGTCACAAGTATAATGAAGTTGATTTATTTAGTTTATTATAATTTCTAGTTCTAGATGCAATTAGTAAAACATATATATATATATATATATATATATACGTTTTTCTAATGGTAAATTAAGGTATCTTTAACGCGCAATTGCAAAAATTATTTTGAACTATATGTGATGTTGATTGAAGGTATATCAATGTATCTTTCTAATTTTAATGGTAAATCAAAGGTATCATTTAGACTATATAGTTAAATGATTCAAATATCTGCCACTAATATTGCGCATCATACGTTGTTGGTTAGCGATCGATGCACTCTTTATCGTAAGTTGATTTTGCAATGATGAGTTATGCACAATTAGTAAAATCTAATGTTATATCAAATTCTATCAATAACGCTAATAACATTCATATACGCGTGTCAAGCTCAATAGTATTGCATGTGAGATAGTGTATCGAAAAAAACTAATTAAAATTCTATCTTAAATGTGTTTATAAAGAGTGTTGATACTTCTTAGAAAATAATTTTATAATGATGAATTAGAGATATATAAAAACAACCCACTTGGGTTGGCTTGTTTGTATTGGCTTGTTATTTACATTTTACATCTGAGAGTATTTTATATATCTTTTTATTTAATACAACTTATTTAATCTTAAATAAATCGAGTACTATATAAATAAAGTTACTCATTTATATATTATAAAATTATTTAGTTAAAATTAATATATGAATATCATGCTTGAAGAAATTACATCACTTGATGATGAAATATACAATGCTTGTTGAAGAAAGATGCCTTTGTTTGGGTGACTAGGGTCCAGTTGTTTTGATTAGTTAAATCAATCACATACATATATAGTAACCAGTAAAGCATTTGTGGCATTTCCAACGTTTTGTATTAATACGTATAATATATAGTTATGAGATACTGAAAGAGAAAGAAGAGGAAGTGTTGATTGATGCAAATGAACCACCAAGTTGATGATGTGCAAGAAACAAAAATGGACATTTGCTTGTATGAATCGCAAGCTAAAACTTTCAAAGTAATATATACAAATGATATTTCAAATAGACATTTAGACGTAAGGCTATTTGATAAAAAATACTAATAGTAGATGAATTTATAGTTTATAGTATTTCGTAAAATTAACGATTGAATCATTATATAGATATAAATTGACATGAAAAATATATGTTTCATTCATGTTTAATATTTTAAAAGTAAGACGATAGAAATAAAATTAAAAAAAAAAATAATAAGTTGTAAGTTAATTGAATTAACTTATCAAAATAAATTATAAACTAAGAAATATAAGCTATAATCTCACGAGTATAAAAGGTTATCAAACATGTATTTTTTTTCTTTTAAAAATGAATTTATAAACTATAAATTATATATCATAAATTCAAATTTTAACATTGTCGAAAACAACTTAAATTGAAAAGAAAAAATGATTGTACTAATTAGCTTTAAGGAGGAGCAAGGAAGAGATATGTGGGCCTAACCAGTTTGAATTTTAACCAGTGATTAGTGAGGAAAAAAAAACTATTTAAGGAAAGCCTTTATAAGCAAGGTTGGTTAAGTTATTAAGTCATGGATGAAATGTCTCCACCATTAGCCTCCTTTAATACAGTGTGATCCGCATGTTCCTCCCCCAATTCTTTCTTTACCTCTTTATTATTATTATTATTCTGTGTACAATATGATTTATTTTTTATTTCAAAAAACAAAGTCTATACAATATATTACATATTCTACACCTCTAATTAAAATGTATATGGCTAGATATATATACTACTATTTAGTGTCTCTATGAGCTTAAATTCAGTTGGTGACATATTACACATAATGTATAGGAATCAGAATTCAAATCCTAATATGTTTAATTATTTATTATAAAGGTGAAATTTTAACCACTATGTGATTTGAAAAAATAATAATACTATCTATAGTCAATATATTAGCTTTTGTTCACTTGTATATGTCTCTTAACAGTATATAAGAAGGATCGAATGAAGTATTGATGAATGTTCAATGTACTTTTATTAGCCAATTCCTTATTTTATTGACATTTTTTATACAAGTGGAATCATTTCATTTTAGGAATAATTAATGGAGCCCTCTTTCCTTCAAAGGAAAGCCCTCAATTTCCCTGTTTACTGGAAGCAACAAAAGGCCCAAAAGTCAAAAACAAAACTATATTATAATGATACATGAAAAATGTGCTAGCGTATGAGATGAAATTAAGTGAAGGAGCAACTAAAATCAGGTAGGGTATGTAGGAAAATGAAGGAGAAATTGGATCATCATCATATAATTATGATGAAAATGGTGTGAAAGCTACAAGATGATGTATGGCCTCTAGCATTGTTTACTCTTCTACTCCAGAGTATTATTTTTTTTATTGATTATTGGAAACAAACATAAAAAAAATCCCGTCGAATAAAGATAGAGCATGAAGATACACCTTATCTTATAAAATCATTCCGTAAAGATAATTAGTTTTATTATTGAAACGAGATGTTATTCACTTTACAAAATTTATTTACATTTTACATTTAATGTGTGTGTGCGCGCGCGCATGCAAGTATCAATTAGGAGAGTACTATATTCCATGATTTAAATAGGAGATCTATCATTAAGATAAAAGAAATTTGTGTTATTTCATCTGAACGCTCTTATGTATGCGCCACAAGTTGTGTTTAGTTGTGATTGTTGCTAAATGGGCAGCCCAGTCCATCAGCAATGAGGTTAGCACATTACACCAATATCAAACTACAACGAACTAATTTAAGAGGCCCAAGAAGAAAAAAATAGCACTATTGCACATGACTCAAACCTGTAGCAAAACAAAACAGAACATATAAGTCTATAGCATAACAAAAGCACTTATTAAAATTGTTAATTTGCATAAGTAACCAAACATATAAGTGTGTTTCAATAAACAACTTCATTAAACACATTTTTTAGAAGGATAATTACACACATATTGAATAAGTAACCAAACCAAAAATCTTATTAGCTGTGAATCAAAATACATATCTTACAAACTATAAAATTATTGTCAAATGAAACAAATCCTATAGTCAAACCAAATCAATTACAACAAAAAAATTAACACCATCAATAACAAATTAAAAACTAATCAGAAAAAATCTCATTGATGCCAATGTGTATGAAATATGAATTCAGCAAGTAGTGGCTTTCACAATAGGTGAATGAGTAATAGAAGAATGAGGTGATATCAAAAAATCATCCAAACTTTTGAATGAAAAGCTTAGCTTCAAATTTCTTCGACGACAAGGACTCTTCGCAGCCACCATTTCAGCCTTATTTCGACGCACAAAAGCGCGAATTCTTGTCAAAGAAACTTCAACATCACTATCATCCATATTTGCATAACACACCCTAAACCAACCCGGTTCGCAACAATGAAAAGAAACACCAGGTGATAAATTAATCTTGACTTGATGAATAATCACTTTCCATAATTTCATTTCTTCATCAAATGTTGGTTTCTTAAGAAGACACCTCAAATCCATCCATAGAAAAAGACCTGCATTACTTTGCAAACACTTTATACCAACTTGTGCTAAACCTCTACAGAAAATTCCATATCTTTTAGCAAGTCTCTTTGCACTTTCTACAACAAACTTTTCCACAAACTCATCATCCGAAAGCATTGACGCAATAAGATATTGCGTCTGCGAAGAGACTAATCCAAAACTCGACATTTTGCGAGCGCAGTTAACAACTTCATCGTTATATGAATATATTATACCAATTCTAAAACCAGGAAATCCCATATCTTTTGAAAGACTATAAACAATGTGAATAAGGTTACGGTTACATTCGATGTTTGCGTCTTCGATTATTTCAGCTATGCTTGTGAAACTTGGATGGCAAAAAACTGTTGCAGCATAGATTTCATCACTTATTAGGTGGATTTGTTTTTCATTGATGAAATTTACTAATGTTGTTAGTGTTTCTTTGTCCATGATTGTTCCTAAGGGGTTTGAGGGATTTGTAATAAGTAATCCTTTTATTTTGATGTTTTCTTCTTTGGCTTTTTCAAATGCAGATTCTAAGGCTTTTCTTGTTAGCTTGAAATTGTTGGAGCTTTTGCAAATGACTGGAACAAGTTGAACTCCTGTTCTCCATTTCAAATCTCTGTCAAAACTGCATTAGAAAAATCATTTTGTTTTATTAGAACTTATAACTAATTAATATCTCTTTTATGAGGTTAATCAAATTATTTTATCCACTCATTACATATTAATATTATACTCCTTCCGTCACAATTTATAAGTGATTTTGACCATTTCACATAAATTAAAAATCGTGATTAAAATTTCCACGGATATTTAGTGGTGAGTGGTGGTTAGTCTTCGTATCGATTATAAAGACTAACACCATTTGTTTAAGGAACTAAATCACTTACCGTTTTAACAAATTCATATTTCTACTATTCAACTCTTAACATTTTATATTCAAAGACAAATTAATAGTATAAATAGGAGGTATATTCGAAAAAAATATATAAATATATCTAGCAATTTTAAATTATACTTACATTTGAGGAGATTATTTTTCCTAAAATATGGGCTTATAATAATCAAGTACAAGGTAGTATAATATAAAATGGAGTGAATATTTTATTATTATTAATAATATTATTAAACGGCAAGCTCATAGTACTACTATATTTGCTTGGTAAGTTGACCTACAAGGTGTGACAGAGTCCAATTGTTTGCTAATAGTACTTAATTTGATCTACTTAATTAGTGTTTGACCTTGTAATATTGAACTGGGTCATCAATTAAAAATGCAGCCTCTAATTTCAAAATACTCTGACTGGAATGTTAACATAGGAAGTCAATAATCAATTTTGTTTTTCTATTTCTATCAAAAAAAGAAAAACATATAGTATAAAATAAGCATATGTGATGAGCTTCGTCAAAGAACGAATTTTAGAAGAATTAGAGTTTGATTTTTAGTTGGAGTAATTATTGATCAGACTTTACTTATTTTGTGACTTAACTCTAAAATACTAAGATCTCTTTCTCTTAAAAACCGACGGTTAATAAAAAAAATAATGATAAATAATAGTATTAAATTACCCTGCATAATAAGGGGTAGGCACCAAAAATGCATCACCAGGATCTGCCAAACAAAAGGCTGTAACCTCATGTGCACCAGTTGCTCCACCACTCATAACAATTCTGTCAGGGTCAAAACAAACTCTATTTCCTCTTGTTCTTCCCATGAATTTAGCCACAGCCTGTATTATAAGTTGTTCAATTTATAAATTAGTTCATTCTTAATTATATAACCAAATTTTATAAGCTATTTGAATTTTTTATGTATACAAAAGGTTTTCATTGTCACTCACTTGTCTAAATTGTGGCAAACCATGATAATCTTGAAAATTAGCCATGGCCTTGAATTGATCCACTCCTTCAGAAGTGCAAATAGAAGCCTCTGGATGACTTGTTATCCAATGTTGAACCAAATCAGAAGCAAGCTGAAAATGTAAATAATAATAATAATAAAAATAATAATAATATTAATAATAATAATAATAATAATAATAATAATAATAATAGAATCAACAAATTAATAAAATGAGTATATATGATTTTTTTTTATTAGTGCATTTTTATGAAAATAAACCAACATTCTTTTAAATTAGTTTGGTGGTCATAATGTCATCCCTTAAAATGAATTTTGGATTTGAATTCTGATCCCTACATATTGCTACGTCAATATTTAGTACCAACTAAACTATGTTCACAAGAATTTTAGTTAATCAAATTAACAAGTTAAACTTGCCTGATTTTCTGCAAGACCCATTTGAATAACTCCATTGGGATTATTTATTGGATGAAAAGGATCATTTTCATAAGCTTTCCATCCATCAAAGTATGGAGAATTTTCACCATGTCCATTGTTGGTAGCTATCTTAGACAATAATTGTGGTTGCTCCATTATATTCATATGTTAAGTCAATGTCGTCCTTCCAAATTAATTTAGCAAAGTTAAATAAATATTCAAAGAGATAATTAGCAAGTGGTTTTGTAGTCTATTAGCAAGAGATAAAATTAATTTGCTTTTGATTACAAATGTAATGTCTAGCTATGATGAAACTATAACACCCTAAGGATATATATAGAGTACGTTCCGCACATTAAAATTGATTTTCAGATATATAGAATGGATTTTCCTAGGAAGAAGGAAGAAAACGTGTGGTGAGTTCAAAAATATTAGTTATAATTCTTCAACTAGAAATTCAATGGTTAGTCAAAAAAACTAGAAATTCAATGGGACCAATTAACACAGTAATCTTTTTTGATTATAAAATATAACAGAATGAATTATTCTAGTTAACTCTTAAATCATCCAAGAACTTCTCTAGATCTTTAGTTTGAAAATTAATTTCGCTAAGAAATGGTTGGCGGTAAAATAGCTTGACAAAATGGACCATCTCATATTGCAAATTGAGATGCAAGTAAAACTGTCACATATTTCTTTTTCTTTTTTTGGTTGTAAGAAACTGTCACATATTTAATACAAGAGTTCTCCGATAGAGATTAGTCACCATTTATGACGTTGGAAATTTCGTATCAATATCATAGTAACAAAAGAAATACATGAGTTTTAGACTGCTTTTAATATGAAAAAAGAATTACTACCTCTGTTCTTATTTATAAAAGACAAAATAGATTTTTTTTTTTTGGTACAAAACAAAATAGAATTTTAATTTGGTCCTTTTATAAGAAACACTCTTCAAAATTAAAGTTTATTATATATATATGTTATTCTATTTATATCCAGTGCCGGCTCTGGGCATAGGCCCGGAGTGCGACGGCCTAAGGCCCATGTCGATAAAGGGCCCAAATATTTTTATATAAATGTATATAGTAATTCTTATATTTTTATAGACATAATACATAGCAAAAAATACAAAAAACACTCAAATATTTATCATATTTGAACCCAATAATTCTTTATATTTGTTTTACAAATTCAACATAATTTAATTTTTACACCCAAGTTAGTATTTTCATTTTCAAACTTAAATTTCATTAGCCAAAACATAAAATTGAGAAGTAAAACCTAAAACGCATAACCAAAACGAATATCTTTTTGTCTTGCATTAAAATTTAAATTGGTTTTTTTTTCTCTTCAGCTATTGATCCCCACGATCGATTGTATTTCTACTATTTTTAATATTTTGACTTTTGAATTTGTTAAAAACTTTATTCTCTGGATTTTAATTTCTATAACGTTTTCAACAACAAATTTTTTTTAAATTTAGATAATTTTTTATTAAATTTCAAGTATTAAGATCTCTTTTTTTTTTAATTCTATTTTGCCTAATTAACTAGATTATATTTCTCATACCAATTGCAGAAATATCGTATTACAAACAATAATCTTGAATTTCAAAACATTTGTGACTTGGACTGCTATCATAACTGAGATGTTTGTTGTCATAATTGATTCATATTTCATTGATCGTTTATAAAAAAATTATAATGTATTATAGAATGAGATTTTTTTTTTCTTTCAAATTTGGCCTAAGGCCCTTGAAATCTCAGAAACGGGGCTGTTTATATCTTTATGAATAAATAATACAATCCTCTTTCAATGTAAATTTATTAGTTTCAATGTGCATTTATTGGTGGTTATACCAATTTCGACGAGGGGTAATTTTGGAATTCAAAGTATTTTTTTAGAATAATAAATTAGAAAAATCACCCTTTTGGTTTGTGTAATTTTTGGAGTTTGTCTCTTATAAATATGAACTGATGTAGTATTTTATTTTATGATTGACAACCCTTTTTAACATTTCATTCATTTTGATTATTTATTTATCTTTTGAAATATTATTTTATTTGTATTAGTATATTAGCTTTTATGTATAATGTATAATATAAAAAAGAAGTGCAAGACAACATGAGCTGAGGACACCGTTATTCTCAATATTGATGAAAGTGTCTTGACAAATCTAGATAACGTGGATATAATTATCCTACATGCTGAGATTATATAATTATATTGAACAATGAAACCTAAACAAGAGTTATATAACAAGGGATGATTTAAATAATATTAAAAATATTTTAAACGTTAATTTATTTAAGTTTCAGTTTAGGCCTATTTACTTTTTTAAATTTAAGGAATATGATTTAAGAGTTAGGTGGTGATATCATATTACATGTATTTTATTATTCAAACAATATATGATGTCAATAAATACGTTAGTTATTATAGGTTAATTTAAGAGTTAGGTAGTTAGTTAATTTATAGTCACAACTTTAACTTGTGACCAATTGTGATATCCAAAGTCCAAACTATTTGGTCTTCAATTAGACTAGCTTTGTACATTATTTTTTCACAGTGAATGAATGAAAGTTAAGACTTTTGACAATGAATGGAAGTGAAAGTTAAGATGTTGTCAAGGCATGTTCATGGTCAATCTATTTAAATGGTTGGCCAATTCTAACAAATATTTTTCCATTCGCACTAAATAGAGATCGACCTTAGACTAGACTGGATAGTTAAGAAACACAAATATCTACTATTCGTGTTACATGTTTTTGGTGACTTGAAAAGAATTTTGGTCAATAGAAAATAACCGCCTTTATTAAAAGAAATACTGTAATGTACAGTACTAAAAGCAATTATGAATTAATAATAAAAATATACATGGTTGAATTTTTTAGCAAAAATGTTCTAATTTAATACATATATATCTTGCTAGTTGCTCCCAATTGTTCCTTGCATAGTGATTTCTGATATCTAGAATAACAAAATTCAAAGTTTGAAAGAATTATTTATAATATTGAACGTTTTCCTTCAAAATGAAAGTTGACTTGAAACATTGTTGGCGACGAATCTTCGCATATAGGAACTCTACAAGAAGGAGAAGATTCTAGTTGAAAAGGTAAAGAATGTTGATGGTGGATGATTGAAAGTAATGACTTCAATAACAAAGAGTATTGTGAAAAACTCAAATCTCGCATTAATTAAAGATAAAGCCTGGATTAGAGTTTATAAAGCCGATTTTGTAAGGATAAATTAGGCCTAATATGAAAATTTAATAAAGATTGGTGGTAGACCATAATTTACATAGACCAATGAGTCATTGTAACCGTGTACTTGTTTTTACAAGCGTCCGATGTGATAGCTAACCGTCTATAATAGCTTAACCGTCGTTTAGTTGACCATTTGACGGCGTTGACTTAGTATATATTCTTCCCTGTGATGAATAGGCTAGTTTGGATTGAGATTTGATGAACTGATGATTGGGAATGTGCTGGGACAGTTGTCCCTTGTAACACCAAAAAATACTGCAACCAAAATGGTAGCAAATTCTAACATAAGCATTAAAACAATGATACACAACAATCAAATTGGTTACAAATTCTAATATAAGCGAAGCGTTAAACCAATAACAACCAGCACGATCTGTAAGACTTTGTATAAGCACAAAGCAGTATACTGGTAGCCAATAAAGCATAATTTATAAAATTTACAGTAATTTTATGAATTATTATTCTTTCATGTACCTCATAATATTTCCAGATTACACCGTCATTTCTTCATTAGAAGAACAACTGTGTGAGCTGCTATACTTCGATTTTCTCCAAGGCTGTCAACCTTTTCATGAGTTTTTGCCTTTATATTTACCACAGAAGCGTCAACTCCAAGTAATGCAGATAAGTTAGCCTTGATAGCATCCTTGTGTGGGCTTAGTTTCGGCCTCTGAAGTATCAATGTTGCATCTAAATTTCCAATATCATAACCTGCCTCATGCATAAGCCTGACCTGTAATAAAATCATACCATATTAGAAAATGCCTTATAAATTATCGCGTATAGATACAACATTATCTTTAATCATAATACTAGGAAAAGTAAAATTCCGAAGCCGGGAGTCGAACCCGGAAACTCAATTCCTATTAGGAAATTAATCCGTTAGGAAACTCCACCAATATCATATGAGCTACTTCGGAAGACATTATATTATTTTAATTTATTTCACTAGGGTACTTTTTGGTGGCTTCTCGGGGGTGCCAACATAGTTGGGATGCCTTAGATGTTACCTCTGTACTCTTGTAGCCTTTATATAAAAAAAAAATAATATTAGGAAAAGACTTCCAATAACCACATGGAATTTTTTTTTCATACAACCATGATGCATCAAAAGAAACTCAAAGCAAGTGTTAACTGCTAAACACATGGTAAACGCAGGGTTCAAAATTAACACATTAAAAGAGGAGCCATTGTTAGGCCACAGTTTACATATTCAATATAACTTGTTTCAATAGGAACTCATTTTTCAGATGTGCATCATATCTGAACTGTTTAAAATAGGATGTCACATTTCACATGTTAACTATATCATGTATGTGAGGTATGTCATGTATGTATGTTGAGGTCAGTACAACTGTACAAGGGCTACCGGTTGTTTGGGATAAGAAAAATTATGCCTAGTTTAACAACAGATCTCGTGAATCTATGCGCATTAGTTTGTGAAACCGGATTAAATGGGTTTGATCAACAACTTTGCAAATCAACCCATTTATTTAAGTAAAAGTTAACCCAAAAAAAATGTTCCGGCGAGAGAAAATAAAACATGCACATTAGTATGCGCACCGGCCTGTTGAACTCACAAACCTATGCAAACTTCTTAAAATATATGTGCTTAGATGAAGAATGTTAATAAAAAATGTTAATGAAAAGAAATTACAAATTTAGATTTCACACCATTTTAACATTCCATGTGATATTTAATATAAGAATATTTGAGTCTATCTATTTAAAATGTTGTACTGTAGTATTAAGAAAGACATTGCTCCCATTCCTCTTCCCTCCCATCCCCTTCAAAAAACAAAGTTTAACACAATTGATTTGTTCACATACATATGATATACATAAAAGCCTAAAAGGTTGACCAAAGCATTTTTATCTTCTAAGTCCTATGCTGATTCATTAATAATTTTACGCTAATTAACGATAACTTATTTCCATGACTGTCCCTGATTGCAATGCATACCTTTCTAATTTCTATCATACTTATATTTTAGTAACCATTTGAATTTTAACACTGCATAATACTCCTAATAACTTTAAGGCAATGTGCAGTGTCCATGAATTATCCATTGAAATGGAATTAGAATTTTTGACAGAACAGACAAATCATAATGGTGAACACTCGGTGGCCTATTAACTTCATTAAATCCAAAAAGGATTTAAACAACATTAAATAAAATGAAACACTAATGCCTTAAACATGTTTCAATGAAAGCAAAAAAAGTAGAAAGGAATGTATGTGTGTCGAAGATTACTCACAGATTCATGGATGAACACCGAAGAGTCGCAACCCTTCCACTTGGGATCAGAATCAGGAAAAATCTGTCCTATATCAGGAAGACCTAATGCTCCTAAAATTGCATCAACCACGCAGTGAAGCAGAACATCCCCTGTTCACAGTTCATCACCATATTCATACTCAGAAAATGAAAAAGCTAAGTAAATACTAATCATTTTCTTGTTGTTGTCACTATAATCCCTGAATATTTTGAAATTACAAAAACATCCTCAAATATGTCTCAGGTTAATAACTGAATAGACTAGGACCAGTTTGGATAAACAGCTAATAGCACAAATGTTTATCATGATAAGCGCTTATATATAAGTTTACATAAGCTATTTTTATAGCAAAAGGTAAAATAAAAATAATTTGTTTTCATATAAGTTATACAAAAAGGTTTGGCAGCGCAACTTGTTGCTCGTAACCTATGAAGCACGGACACGGACACCGGACACGACACGGACACTCACACATCACATCGACACGGATACTTTAAAAAAAATGATAGAATTCAATGTAATTGTAAGTGTCGGAGTCGGACACGTGTCAGTGTCCGCGCTTCATAGCCGTCAACCTTTTGTTCATGTGTTATGGGTTGTTTTATAAGCTATATTGAAAAAACTTATGAAAATAAGCTGAAACAAACTTAATGAAAATTACTATAAGCTGTTTTCATAAGTTCTCCTATAAAGTCTTGCAAAACTTATGTCAGATAAGCTCAAATTCAAATAAGCCAAATAGCCAATCCAAACAGGCTCCTAAAATGACTAACCGAAAACATACTTGAAGACTAAAACAACAAAAACATGTTCCAGGACTAAACTATTGTGACAGCATTTCACACATATTTAACTATCATATTTATTTATTCAAAAAAATAAATAAAGAATTATAAAAAATGAAAAATTAGTACCATCAGAATGAGCTTCACAACCTCTATCATGAGGTATATTAATTCCACCAATAATTAAAGGATAACCGGGTTCCAATCGATGAAGGTCAAAACCATGCCCAACACGAAAAGGAAGAATCTTTGAGGGAGTGGAAGAGATTGTGGATTTATCAACTTCAATTGAAGTTGTGGGTGTTGCAGCAGCTCCTGAAGCAGAAACAATAATTTGTGATGGTGAAGAAGATTTGAGATTGAGATTGGGAAAGTGGGTATGGTGTTTGAGAGAAAAAGAACAAGAGAATGAAATTGGGTTACAAGAAGATTTGGTGAAAGGGAAGAAGGAGTAAGAAGATGCTGTTAGAGAAGATGATGCAGCCATAGTTGTTCAAGTTAAGAAACTGTTGTTGTTGTTGTTGTGAAATGGTGACCAACAAATTTAGAGTTGAGACAGTATCATATGTTTTTGTTTTGTTTTCTTTTGAGTGGCACAGAATTGGTATATTCTGTTACTTTGGTGTGTATATTTGTGTTTTTTTTTTAAAATTAGTGACAAAATTGCAATTTTGGAAGAAAAAAATAGGATCAATTTGAGAAGTTTGACAGATATGGGGAGCAACTTGCAAAATTTGTAAGATTAATAAGTGCAAATTTGACATTCATATTTATAGAACTAGAAAAATACCCGTGCGATGCACGGGTATGTAAATTATTAATAGAAAAATAAAAGTGATATAATTAATTTTAAAAAAATTATGAATCATTTTAAAATATCATATTGTTGAAATATTTTTTTTATAAATATTTGTTTATTTTATATACAAAACCCGTTAAATTATTTGCACAACAACCCGTTGGAATTTTTATGTGTTTATATATGCAAATATGATTTGATATATCTTATATATTTTTATCAATGACAAATATTTATTCCATGTTAGTTTTATATATGAGTAATAGATTTTGCCCAAAATTTATAATTTTTTAATGAGAGATGAATTAAATATGAATTTTTTAATAAATAAACATTTTGGTTTTTAAAAAATTCATATGAAATTTATTTCACATTAAAATATTATAAATTTTGATAAATGAACATTTTATAAAGTGGTAAACATGGCTATAAATTTAATTATAAGCTAAGATAGACTAAAACAACATTCAAGAAAAAATTAAAGACTAAAAATAATATGAAAATTAAATACTCCCTCCGTCTCAAATTATTAGGGAAAAAATTACACTTGATTTTTATTAAATTTTTAGTCCTAACAAATTATCAAGCATTTAGTTTTAGTCCCTATTAGATAATTAACATGTACTTTAGAATAATTTTTTCGCAAGTATGATTATGATAGTAACTTTTTTTTATATTAATATTTTAAAAAAAAATTTATACACAAAGGAATTATGTAAATGGTGTATGTGGGAGTGAGAGTAATTACTGATAGTACCTTTTGTGGATTTGGGTCTACTGCGCGCTGCTACTATGTTTTTAGTAGTATATATATATATTCTGCTAGTATTTTTTATGCATAGAAAATTGAAAAAGACCTTTAAAAGTTGCAGCTTAATGACCGATTAACCATATGCTTTGGAAAACTTGAAAGCTGTTAAGCAATAAATGAATTAATTTGAATTTAAATTAAATGTATAATTTTAGATACAAAAGTACAATGAAGTCCATCAAATCAACAATTTTATCATGTTAATTGAGGGCAATTAAGGAAAATTGATAGTAATTAAGTTTATTATAGTGATAGTAGATAATATAGTGATAGTAGATAATTAAAGAAATTCAAATTCCCTAATACCTAGTAACATTTGAAACTATCTGTAAATTTATTATCCAAACGTAATTTGCATAAAATACATGAAGTACATATATCAGGTTTTAATCTTAATATACTTACACTTAAGGTAAGGTGAAATCCTAACTATTGAACTTTAATTTTTAAAATCTACAAGGATAAATTAAAGAAAATGAATTAAAGAAAACTTCATCGCTCACGACCGCATGAGTAGAAATGAAGGATATTGTTAAAGATTAACTTCGCGAGTCTTCGTTCTTTCTTTCAAATCTGCCTATTTATTTGGTGATTTTAAATTTTTTACCTTTTTATGTACAATGGAGATAATGAAGTTTGAAGCTCACATCTCATACATGCAACAGAAACCTCTCATGAATCACAAAACCAATTCCACTTGCTTAAATGTGTTTTTTTATTCTTTTTCAAAAGTCTAATTTATTAAAGACTTATTTAAGTTTATAAATATCAAAATTAATTAAGCTTTGCAATAATTAGTATCCTAATTTCCTTTTCCACAAGTAAACATACAAAGTTTATGGTCTTGATAAAAGAAAACAACATTTATGATTTTATTATATACTAATAACAAGTAGTAAAAACTGATAGAACTAAGATTTTAATTTATAATAACATTAGCAAAGTCCTATGAAGTATGAACTTAATATTCCTTACAAATTATTTAACTAGTTTCCTTGTAGTAATAACTTTAGACGTGAGATTTTAGTTTTAGGTATGCATGCAGTTTAGGAAAATTACATAGTCTCAGTTTTAGCTTCACCAAGCAAAGCTGCAACAGAACCTACAAAAGCAGCATTCATATAGGTGGTAGGTTCGGCGTGCGAGTAATCAGATCTTGCATCATTGTATTGATCATTTGAATTCGGACCTCCAACGATAGCACCAACATGAGTATTAGGATTTGGATTAGAGGAAGAGTAATAGTTTGATTGACCATCATTGCAACCCACTTTGGCAGGGTGAGCTTTGATTGAAGGGATGGAAGAACCTCTATGATGTAATTGTTTTGGATATTTACTCCCATATCCTACCATATATGACATCTTCATAGGATTGTTTCCTAGTATATAGTCCACCTATGCCATATTGTACACATTCAAATTTTTGTTATATATGCACCAAAGTTAAGAAATTAAGAAGCAAATTAAATCAGAATAGTAATAATATTAATATACCTGTGATTTTGCAAAGGCTCTAATTTCAGAAGGAGAGAAATGAGCAGAACCACAATGGATACCATCAATATGATTTCTGTTTAAGATTTTGGAGAAAATGAATAGCACCATGGTTGAGGTTGTGGTATATTGCAAATTACTACTATCTCTAATATACAAAAGCCCACCTGAGATAACAATAAATAATACACTAATTTAGCTCATTCCATTAGCCATGATTGTTGATTGAAATAAGATTTACTATTTCAGTAAATTTAACCAATATATACCAGGAGTTGTTTTAATCTGCAGAGAGCTACTTCCTGGCATCAACGAACATATAAATGATTCCGCATCAGTCTGAATTTTGGCTAACTCTTTTTTTCCGCCATAGAATTCCTGAAGAAAGAAAAAGCAATTAGAATTAATGAGAGTTATTTTTTCCCTTTGAAGTTTGAACTAATGTTTACTAAAAGAATACAATTTAACTATGAATATAAGGACCTGTGTTAGTAATGTTTGAGCTCCGACAAATTTGTTATCCCAGCTAAACTCGGACACCGCCTGACTCCAACCTTGGTTGTTTGTGATGTACTGCAAGTACTTACTTTCTCCACTAGCCTTGTATAGCCAAGAAGCAGCCCATAACAGTTCATCCTTTAGGTACAAAAATTAAGAATTTGTGGCCATTAATAAACGATCGATTTATGAAAAATTGATTATTAGTCTTCAAATGTTGTCTTTTCTATGAGCGCCAAAATTTCACCTGGTAACCGGAGTACGAGCAGTAGAATGGGCAAGAACCTGAGTAAGTGCCTCTATACTTGTCAGCAAAATCAAATAGCTGCAAAACATAGGTAAACTATTAGTTAATTTTGTTAAACTAAATATATATACAAAGTTGAAATATCAGCACTTAATAATCAGTGGATCATAGAGCCGATTGATCATCATAATTTATGAATGAAAACTAAACATGTTATTTGAGTTGCTTGCTTACAGATTTTGAATTGCTTAATAGTTTGGATGAATAATTGCTATCTGTTTTCTTAAATACAATTGAAGCAGCAGAAAGAGCGGCAGCAGCCTCAGCTGCAGCCTCAGTTCCAGGAGAATTTGAATCAATCTTATAAGTTGTTCTCGGTGTATCCATGTCTTCTGGACGCTCCCAACAATTATGATCTGCGTTTCCATCTCCCACCTAGCAATTGCAACAATAATTGATTATAAAACTAATTAAAATGCAACATAACACACACGCGCACCATATATCGAAACTTGTCATGCAAGTACTTATTCGTCATATGATATATAGAAGGAAAAAAACCTGTGTAAAGAGGGTGGTTGGCGAAGTGTGAGCTTTAAGTATGAAATCTGCACCCCAACGAATAGCACCGCGGAGGTAATCAAGCTGGTTCACCGAAGAAATCTCACTTTCATATTCAACAGCAGACCAACTCAATAAGCTCACTGTAAATGACATCGGCCATCCAAATTTCACATTATCACCAGCATCGTAGTACCCTCCGACCAAATCCACCTGTGAAAGATATAATATACACATGATCATTCGTAAAGAGTTTATATATATACAAAAAAATAAAAAAACACATATTGAGCCTCATGCAAAACTTATATACAATATGCATTTCCTAAAAGTGTTCATTGTAAATTTTATGTCATGTCACATATATATACATTTTGAGGCTTGCCATCAGAGAGTGCTGAATCTCCCCTCCATTTCACCCTTTGGTCCTTAGGCAACTTTCCCGAGCGTTGTCCTTCGAAAAACAAGATAGCTTTACCAAGAGCATCTGCATAGTCATAATTAGCTGATGAATTTATACTAATTAATTCATCATCCATTATGGCTAATAATCCATTCTGACTAACTATGGAAAAAAACAATAATATTAAAGCATTGATCAACAAAGAGCACCCCATGATGGTTTTCTTATAAGTTTCTAACTCTGAAGGATATATTATTCAGTGAAACTTGCTAGTATTTATAATATAGATGAAATATGGTCGTTGCCTAACTATGCCTAACTACCATTACCTCAAATAGGATTAATGTACAAAGTAGTGCATGTGTATAAGAAAGATCATAAAGTATGGAATGGGGGATAACTTGACGTGTACTAGTGCTAGTCACTATATACATATATAACAGTATAAAGTCATACTAAATGAGTCATGGAGATGGAATATATATTTTATTTTTTTGATAAATCATGGAGATGGCATTTTTTTATGGAAGAATTTGAGTGAAGGGGTGATCGATATTCGATGCATCAGTTTAAGGTAGAAAAGAAGTTAGAGATTAAAGAGAGTTCATAAAAGAAATTATATTTATCTCCCTCTAAAAGAACTAACAGAACTCGAACTCGAACTCGGAACCTCTAAATTTAAATTGTCTTTTTTTATTTTTGACGGTTAAAGTCTTTTATCACTAGATACCTTGGAGTTCAAGAAATGATATATTAATCATGAAGACATGCACAATAGCCATTACCCTTGAACGTCACATGTATGTATATTGTTTTACGTGCTAGTGATGCTTTATGGCTACTATGATTAACTTCTTCTTTTTTTGTGAATATCAACTTTTCATTCGGTACCGTAAAAAAAAACTTTTCATTCAAAAAAGTGGTATATAGATTTGGATATGTAAATAGTAATCATCCATTAGTTTTTAGTTGTCGTATCAAACACTATAAAAATAGATTTTGATATGTGTAAGTTTAATTTTAAATTCACATAAAAACGAGATAAATATAAAAATAAATGGTGTAAATCATCAATTCATCATCAAAATGGTTTTTATTAATTGGTAACATTAAGTTGTATGATTTTTCAAGTTTAAGAAATTCAAAAATGTATTGTATTTATTTTATTTCATAACCCTTCATATATATATATAGGACATTGTCTCCCTGTTTAATATGGCCTTCTATTTCCTCTTTGCTACACTGGCTTTTTGCATTTTAATACAACACGGGCTTAATTTTGTAAATAAACTATTGAGTAAAAGTTATATATAATCGGACTGTACAATTTTTTTAGCTATGTACTTCCCCAAATAATCATATCCATGAAAGTATAGGGCTTCTATTTCAGCTCTTCTGCCACTCTGAACCATCATGGCAACCTCTTCCTTGTAATCCTCCTGTTAAGCACCATTCATTTAATTAATGTAAAAACAACCTTCAGTTTGACGATAATATTATGAAAGCATAAAGGTTCTTAGATAGATTGGTTCTAATGCATTATGCAGGACCTATATACGAATACAATTAATTCTTGTGCAAACATGTTTCTTGCATAAGAATCTAACCCAAGAATGCATAACTCATGTAGAATCTAGCATAAGGTACAATATCATAAAAGCCTAATATATGTGACTGAAAGTGGTGAGCAAAATCAAAATGGTGTTGGGAGCAGTGGCGGATTTACCACCCGGGCTGCCGGGGCTGCAGCCCGGGCTCGGTCGGAATTTTTTAATATTTTAGGGGTTAATTTAGTGTATAACTGATATTTTTAGGGATTAATTTAGGGTAAAATTTAAGTTTTTTTGTTTAAAACTCAGATTTTTCACCGCAAAATAATTTTTTTGGTGTTTTAAGAGTTAATTTAGAGTAAAATTGAGATTCGTAAGAATTAATTTAGGGCAAAACTGAAGAAAAAAAATTCAAATTTGAAAATTTTCATTACAAAACTGAAATTTTTGTTTAAATTTTAAATTTTGCCCGGGCTTTATAAGTTTTCTGACTCCGCCACTGGTTGGGAGAGTTAGTAATGTGACCTGGAGTCGTGCATATGGGACGCAGTCTAACCCATATAGAAAAAAAAAGAAACAGATGTCCCAACTTAAGGATTAGTCTCATAGCAGATCTAAAGGCCTAAGCCATGGGGATATCTTGGGGCGTCTACTGGGGTCAAATACCCTACTTACGGTGAGTTAGCAAAAGAAAATGTGATGAGTGAAAACCACAGATCAAGCCTGCAGGATGAGGATAGTAACTAGTAAGTGCTGCATTCAGAGGTTCTGAATGGTTTACCTGTATGATTCTCGAGGACATCAAGCTTTGAGCAATTTGTAGGTCCTTTGTCTTCAATGGAACGAAAGATTGGTCAGGCAGCATGTGTAGATCATTCCCCCGCAGTCCTAACCACTTGACATTGCAAGCTAGATGATGTATATAAAAACATTCATCAAGGGTAAGTTTCAATACAGCACATTTTGGTGCTTCATTCCAACATATTAGAGCTTGTGTGCTTTGTGATACAAATGTCTTATAAAATTACCGTATCTATATGACTCTAGGCCCATTCCTACACTTCCAAATTTGAAGGTGCATAGTATAGCTAATCCAGCTGGATTCCTGTATAAAATTTATATGTAACTTGTAAGAAAGGAGTTAAGAAGATACAAATTATGAAGAACACTTTTAACAGGTAAAGAAAAAAGTAGTGTCTTTTTTTATAAAATTGCGGAACAAATTTATAATTCAGAACAGAGGCAAGCAACCGTACCAATCCACTAAAGCTAAAATTGGCAAGTCCGGAAATGCTCTACTGATTCGATGAAGAAGAAATCTGCATTTAAATTTCAGTTTTAGACATTATATCACCCATCTGAAAGGAAAAACTATGATATATGATATAGTATGTTATAAAATATGATGAGGGCAGAATTTCTACAAGCATCAGACCAAAGCATTTCAGGTATTTAATTCTCTATGCTGCAGACTAGTGTGCAGAGTACCTTGTGGCCATATCCGGGTAACCTTTAGCCGTGATAAGAATGCTCGGAATTTGATTAAAGAACCTATCTTCAGCAAGCCGTTGAAATATTGCATGCTAAACACATAAGCAATGGTTATTGTATCAAAACGTATCTTTCTTCGTTGGGAAAAAATGTGGAATATTTGAATAAACCAAATGATCTCAAACAAACTCACCTTTTCCACAATTATAATGTAACGTGCATCTGCATTTAGAATCAATTTGTCTAACAAATTCAAGTCACCAGAAATTGTATGTCCTGAAGATCCACACAGAGAGCAATCAATAGCCTCTTTTCCAGGTTCCTATACATGAAAAATTGGAAACTCGAAGTGACTAATGTTTATATTTGCAGAACTGCATCAAGCAGTGATACAGAACATGTGTCTACTCCATATACAACGACCTTGTTTGGATAAACAATTTAATTAAGCGCTTATACCATAAGCATTTATCATAATATAAGTGCTTATGTATAAGCTATTTCTATAACAAAAGATAAAACAGTCAATTCATTTTCATATACTAAGTCATAAGCTGTTTTCGTTAGTTATCATCAAAAGCTTATGGAAATAAGCTGAAAACAACTTATGGAGATGTCATAAGTTGATTCCATAAGCAATCTCAATTCTCAAACAATGTTACAAATGTTTATACCATAGATTAAATCAAACAAGCCTATCAAAACATGCCCCGAGAGACTGCAATATCCTAGAATGAAGGGTTCACAAAAGACCTGCATAATCAGACGGCCGGCAATGAGTCCTCGACTAGATGCCATGATTCCAAGACTGAATCTGCTGCACCGAAGCAACGCTACAAGATCTGCTTGTTGTATATTAAAATTTCATTTCAAAAACACCAAGACACCAAATTCAACTTTAAACAAGCAAGACAGTGATTAATGGATTATAGTTAACCTTGGATTGTCCTGTTGACATCCTTTTGAGAAGGAAACAGATGCGGCGAATCACACAGCAGCTTGTAGAAGAGTTCCCTCTGTGTGACACGCTTTTCCTGAAGCAATACCTGATAGCACATTTCCATCACCTTCCACACTACACATGCGAAATTTCCAATACAGAAACGCAAAAAGTTATTGGAAGAATAAATAAAAAACAAAACAAAAAAAACAACTATGTTTATAGTCTTTACCCCTAACAAAGGCCTTTGCTGCATTAGGTCTCATAAGAGACCTTGTAGATACAGAATTGGAGAGAAAAACGTATGATAATTCGGTCAACAGGCCATGATTCACTCGACTGTTGCTCAATTTTCTTTGAATCTAGTCATTTTTTATGAGTAATAAGCTACAATCAGTTGTTTGTGTATGTTAATAGCAAAACAGACAAATAAAAACCTAGCATTGAAACCGCTACTTGCAGATACAAAACTCCAAACCGTAGATTAGAACTTATTAACCTAGAAATGAAAATTCTACATACAAATTCCAAAATTCAAACCGTTGATTATAAATTATTAAACCTAAAACGATGATTAGCAAATAATTACAATCGAATATACAACAGATTTAGAGAGAATGAGAATACCAAAGCCAAATCTGAGATAGCAGGATTTGATGCGTTCAATATTTTGAGGAAACTGAGAACTGAGACTTCAATTCTTGCTCGAACCTTCGTGATTCAAAATGAAATTAGAAAGAGGATTTGATTTGATGGTGAAAATGTGAAAGAGTGTTTGTTAGTTATTATTACCTGAGAAGGAGGAACGATATCGGCATAAGAAAGGTCTTGATCGGTGAAAAACTTTAGCATCGACGAATTTCGAAGATCTTCCATTAGAGAAGTTGAAACTATTTCTCCAAATTTGATTTCAGTGTGATGTGCTTTGGCGCGCAAAACCGAAGAGCAAGGTAATTTGAAACTCAGAGTGCGTGATTCAATTTTTAAAGAAGGTAAAAAAAAAAAAAAAAAACTTTATAGAGATGAGAATAGAGAAGATCGTGAGATACAACCGAGTCATCGACTATATAATAGTGGGTTCCTAAATGTTACAAAACCATGTACTCCATAGTTCGGAACAAATTCTAACACGTATGATTTCAATCATCTCAAACACAACACAGTTGTGGGATCAAACTATGTTCTCGCTAGGGAGTTCAGCGTACACTTAACCAACTAACATTTGATGTAAATAGTATTCTTTTGCAATAAAAATAAGAGAAGAAAGGTAGCACGTAATTAATTGTCTGGCTTCATTATATAAAATATAAGTAGGCGGTATACACTAATATATATTTCCTCCATTTTAAAATGAGTGTTGTTTTAATCATGATATTAAAAAGAGTACAATTTTTATTAAATTAACCCTACTTTATTCTTTGTTTTTTTTTTTAAATATAGTGTATAATGTAATAATTAAAGGATAAAATTGGAAAACATTGCATTAAAAATTGAAAACGACACTTATTTTAAAACAATTTTTTTGAGTTAAATCGACGCTTCCTTATTCTTACTTAATTCTTAAATTTTTTTAAAGGAGAAAATTTATAGCAATTCATTATTTAAAATGTGTTCAATACTATGAAGTATTTAAACTATAATTTGAAAACTAACTAGAGATGTGGCTACCTAAGCTAAAGCGTGAGCAACTTTATGTCTCATAATACACTCAATACTAGAGTGCTCATAATAAGTGGAAAATAAAAATCTGCCATGACGAATAATATCATCAAATTCCGTAACATCATATTTCTAAGAAGAAAAGTTCTTGTAAAAAAAAAAAAAAAGTTATCAACAACTAGTTTCGAGTCTAACTCAAAATCAATTGGTCCCAATTGTAGTTCATGGACCCAGTTGAGCGCCGACAATAGTCCAAAAACTTCTCCCACATAAACTGCATATATATAGGCGACCACCACTCTGTTTTAGCCAACACAAAATGCCTATTTTCTTTTCTAATGTATATATCAATTCATAATTATTTATTTTAATTCACGGATTTTTTGTATAATTTTTTTTATAAAACATCTCGTATACTCAATAATAATGTAATTTAGTAAAAAAAATTGTAGTAATTGTTATGAATAATTTAGTTAGTAGATATTCAACTTTTAAGTTGGGAGATGTTCATCACTAATCTTTAACTCTACTATTGAATGACTTTTTAAATTCTAAGTAAAGTAATCATTATCTTTGACTATTTACTTGTCTATTTATGTTCTATAAATAAAACTTACTATTAGTGTAAAATTACTACTAGCTTGTGAAAAAAAAAACAATGTACTACTAGTAGTGTTATTTCTATCGTCTCTTCTTTTATCTTATTATTATTGTTTAGATCAGTCTTCATGACAATGTAATAAAATTATACATGTGATCATGTGCTATCAATTTTTTTTGGTAAAATGCATGTGCTTTTAATTTAATAATTTGGATTGTTTTTAAAAAATACAGCCAGATCTAGCAAGTAAAAATATTCGATTCCCATCACATGGATACAAAATAAATAGCAAGTAAAAATATTTGATTCCAACATGTACTCTTATTTAGTAGTGATTTTTGTTGTTGAGATTGAGGTATCCAACGCTGAATGCAACAATTTATTTTTTGTTAGATCGGAGACACTTTAATAGGTGGATAGTTGACTAAAGAATTTAAAGTTGCTCTATAAATCAAACTCTCAACTTTTGATTAAGGGAGGACGAAACACAATTGTTCAATTATACTTTTAGGTTTTTATTTGGTAGTGATTGAAAAAAAAGAAAGTTTTATAAATAAAAAAGTCAACATTATAAAAAATGGTAAAAATAAAACATTATCTTTATATAAAAATGTTGTAACAAAAAAAACAAAAGAAAATAATTTTATAAAAAAAATATATATATCACACCAAAAAATACAAGTAAAAAATTTCACTATACCAAAAAAAATAAAATAGCAGTGAATCTAGTGATATGGATGAAATGTAAAAGATTTGATTTAAAAAAAAAAACTAAAAAAGATAGAAATAGAAGGATCTAGAAAACGAATAGATTTTATTTATATATATTTTGAGAATATTATAAATAGAGGAAAAAAAGAAAAAGAAAAAAGAATAATAAGAATAGAGCAACATAACACGTCAAAAATTCAACGAACGAAGAAAGAAGAAAAGAAAGGGATTTGATTTGAAACGAAGCGATGGCAAAAGAGCTTGAGAACAAAGCCAAAGAAGCGTTCTTCGATGACGACTTTTCAGTCGCCGTTGATCTCTATTCTCAGGCCATCGATTTCGATTCTAATAACCCTAATCTCTTCGCCGATAGAGCTCAAGCTTATATCAAACTCAATTCTTTTACTGAAGCTGTTTCTGATGCTAATAAAGCTATTTCTTTAAACCCTTCTTTTTCTAAGGCTTATCTTCGTAAAGGGTATTTCTTTAAACCCTAATTTCATCACTTCTTATTTGATGATTATTGATAATCTTTTTTGATAACTGAATCGATTTATTTGTAGGACTGCTTGTATTAATCTTGAAGAATATCATACTGCTAAGGTTGCACTTGAAAAGGGTGCTTCTTTTGCACCTGATGATTCCAGATTTACTAATTTGATTCAACTATGTCAACGCTACATTGATGGTTAGACTTTTAGAATTTTTTTTATGTGATTTTTAGTTTTATGAACATGTGTATAGTACTGTATAGTATGAATTTTTTTGATGGGTTTTGTTTATTGATTTTTTTTTTTTGTTTTTGTAATTTTTAATTGGGAGTGTAAGGTTTATAGGTGTTGGATTTGTGGTTTTAAATTGTGGTTTGCGATTGCGGTTGTAGTTATAGTGTTAATGTTTTTACTTTTTAGGGTTTTGTTGATGTGATTGTGGCTGTATTCGGTTCTACAATTGTGATGTATCTACAATTGCAATTTAAAATCTTGATTAGTTGTTTTTTTAAGTTTTAAGACTTGGTATCCGGCCAAGGATCGAGTAATTCTAGGAACACCAATCTCACCGTTCACTAAACTTTGCTAAAATTATGTATTTACTTACCCAACACAAGAAGTGGACTGTGAGGATTCGAATCTGAGACCTTGAAAGGATTGCATTCTAAGGTCTCAAGCCAGTTCATGTGGGTTTAAGTTTGATTAGTTGCTAGATAGCTGCGAAGTGATCGTGGCACCTGAAAATCCACTTTTTTGGATTGTGTGTTGCTTAATGAATGAGAATGAGTAGTGAAGAAGCTAGGATTTTGCGTGCTAAAATGCTAACTTGTTTTGGTTTAATATTTTAACGAAGTATTGTAGATAATTTGTGAAAAAGGTTTTTTGATAGACTCTAATGACTAGCCAATTTTTTTGAGGTTGCTAAACTGTGCTGTCCATGCTTTCTTGTCAAGTTCTCTTTTGCATGTTGGACCGATTTCTTTCCACATTTTTGTTTGACACCTGCGTGACATGTGAGGCTGATATATCTTCTTTTTTCAGAGGAATCTGATAGTCTTGGAGGCATCCTACCATCAAATGGACCCAAAACATCTGTACCGTCTGCTGCTGATACCCATATGTGTGATAAAAGTGATGAAACATCCCAAACAAATGAAGCCGCACCAATCAGACCAAAATACAGGTTTTCCAATTATATTTTTCTATTCATGCTCCTTTTTTGTAAATTCAATGAGAAGACATGTTTCAGGATTTTCTCTTTTGACTATTTTAAAAAAAAAAAAAAATTCCTTGCAATATGCTCTAGAGAATTGGATTGGATATAGTCTGCCTTAGAATCATATAACAAATATACTTCATGTTCTGATTGCGCTTATTTTGGGACCGAAAAGATTTTAACCAAAAGCTTTGAGGGTGGCTGAAGGAAATAAAGAGTAGTTTACTAGTTATTATTTCCTTAAAGAAACATACATGGCTACGTTTTATTAGTGTCTCTGGCAACAATATTAAAATTTTATAGAATTTCGGTCTTCAAATTTGTCTATTTCTCTTGAATTTATGAACACATCTTTGAATACATATTGATATTACTGGCTCAACTACTTGGTCACTTACTGGTTGATGCTTGAGCAGACATGAATATTACCAAAAGCCAGAAGAAGTGGTTGTGACAATATTTGCAAAAGGAATACCAGCAGAAAATGTGGCTGTGGAGTTTGGTGAACAAACTGTATGTTTAACTTTGATCTTTCCCTTTACATACTCTTGGTTAATCTCCTCATATTTTACATGCATAAAACTGTAGATATTCTTAGAAATTTACTAACTTGAAGTGCATTAACATTGCAGCTGAGTGTTATCATTGATGTTCCTGGTCAAGGTGCATATCATTATCAACCTCGACTGTTTGGAAAGGTAATTGATGTTAAATCAAGATTTCACTTGTTTGGGAATTTGGTATCTTCTTGAATACTGCCTTCAATAGACACAATTTTCTATGAAGGTTGATAGATTTCTCTTGTTGATATTAGCAAGGCATTTCATTGACCCATTCTTTTGATGGATTCCTTTATTTTAAACATATTTTCTCATATGGCTTTAAAGTGAAACCGGTTTTTGGCATATGGCCTGGTTCTATTTTAATTTCAATTTTTGTATTACCATGGTGGGGTGATTGCTAATCATTATAAAGATTCTTAATTAATTAATATTGCTTTGTAAACAAACAGTAACACATGAATATACTATTTTGACTGTAGATTTCTATGTAACTTAACCCTCTTTTTTCTTCTGCATGAGCAAAACAGATAACACCTGCTAAGTGCAAAATTGTGGTGTTGTCGACCAAAATTGAAATACGTCTAGCAAAAGCTGAACCTATTAACTGGACATCTCTGGAATATAGCAAGAATGTGATTCCTCAAAAGATAAACGTCCCTACAAGTGAGCTCATTACTTGTGTATTTTCTTGTTTGTGGTTACAGTTGTAGAATGGTTACTTTCACCATGGTCTTTGTAATCGTTAATTGAATAAATTGAAGGTAGCATGGCATATCATCATTTTCCTAGTAATGACTTTGATTGCAATATGTATTTCTGCAGTTCAATCTGAGAGGCCTGCATATCCATCATCAAAGTCGAGGACTAAGGATTGGGATAAGTTGGAAGCTGAAGTGAAAAAAGAGGTTTTGCAGCTATGCCCTGTTTTTGTTATTATTTATTTAGAGGGTGGGATGTAGGTTTAATTATGATTTTGGTCGACAATTTCATAAAAATCCATTAGATCACCATGGTTCTGATTAAATGCAATTAACTTCCTTTATGTTCTTGTTTTTCTGTACATCAACAAAAAAAATGTATGCAAATTGTTAGAGGAGGGTGCATTAATTTGAAAACTGTAGGACTAGATCATCATATATAGGTTAAACTAGACGATCTTAAATGGTAACCTATTTAGTATTGTTTTAACCATACATCAAGAACCAATTGTATGTCAATTTCATCATGTGAATCAAAAAACATAATACCTATTTAAATAATATTTACAGGAGAAAGAAGAAAAACTCGATGGTGATGCTGCTTTGAATAAATTGTTCCGTGATATTTACCAAAGTGCAGATGAGGACATGAGGAGAGCGATGAGCAAGTCTTTTGTAAGATATTCACTCTATACTTGTTTTAAATTCTCTACTAGTATTGGTTCCAAACTTGTGGTTTTCTTTGTAATCGATCACTAACATTTTATCTTTTTGCCTTGAACAATGCTATATTGCAGCAAGAGTCGAATGGAACAGTACTATCGACTGACTGGAAAGAAGTGGGATCAAAGAAGGTGGAAGGAAGTCCTCCAGAAGGCATGGAGGTGAAGAAATGGGAATATTGATTCAGTGCTCAATTATTCGGTCATATAAGCTGCTTTTGAGAGTTAAAATTCATTTAGCTTATGTTTTTTGCATAGTCATTTTGTCTACAATCTATTATCATTAGTTTCCATTTGTTTTTTGTATGATAAGTTGTTTTCTTGGGTGAATTGACTAATTTGCATTTACTGGAAAGTGGATTTTATTTTCTTGGTGTATTCTGATTATAGTTATCTGTTAACTTATGATGATACCCAGAATTTTAGTTTAGTTTTTGGAATGTTATTTATGAAACACTTTGGATATATTAAGTATGAATGCAAGCAATCTAAACAGATTGTTACCCTATGATTCAATAATGGTGCCATATTGACACTTTCTACATGCTTGTGCAAATTTGATTTTGTCAAATTATTTTTTTCGTTTTCGTTGGAATCTGTTTTACCTTTACAATAGTAAGAGTAAGAGGCATATTTTATTAATGAAAGGAATGAAGCATCTTTACAAAACACTTTAAAAATTTGAGGCTCCTAAAGTTTAGGCTCTGTGGGTGGCTCTTCTTGCACATCCACACGGTTGGCCTTGTTTCGGTGTAAATTAATTTTACACAGACAATACATGTTTCATTTTTTTTCATAAAAAATAACTAAAATAAATGTTCAACAAAATTTCATACATTATACCCAAAAAAATGACATACAAGAAAAGTAATTAATTTTCTTATTTTCTTTGGTCGAATCTGGGGTATCCACCGCCGAACGCAGTGACTATTCCCTTGTTAGATTGGAGGCACCTCGATGGGTGGGATAGTTGGTCCAAGAATTTAAAGCTGCTCCATACCCAAGGTGAGGATCGAACCCTCGACCCTTGGATAAGGGAGGATGAGCCTCAACCACTCAACTACATCTTTTGGGTTATTAATTTTTTTTATTATAAGAAGAAATACTACTTTTGTATCAAACTATATGATGTTTTGACCATGTCACATAATTTAAGAATTCAATTAATATTGCATGAAAAAGAGAAATTATGAATTAATTAATAAAATTATTCTTCATTAAAGATATGAAAGAAATAAATTGTAGAATTAAAAGAAGAAAGAAACATAATTAAAGGTATGATAAAAAAAATAATAACATTAAATATTTCATTGTAAAATGATATAATATAAATTTTTTTTCCTCCCAAAACGACGTATAGTAGTACATTGTAACCAAAATAATACATTCTCTATAGAGTGGAAGGCTTGGGATGGAGAAGTGGTTTGAAAAGCAGCATTACACGTTACCAAAAACGATACCCAATATTCCTAAAAAGAAAGCTATATTACTCTGCAAGAAAAGAATCTTAAAGCTACAAGGGAAGAATAGGCATTGCCGTAGGCGTCGAGAATTCTTGTGTTTGTGTTACACTGTGTCCCCACCATAATATGCCATGTTTGTTTTAACTTTGAAAAAAAGTGATCCTAACTTATTTTATAACATACTTAAATTGGCATATAAGATATACAGTGCCATACAATCCAAGTATTTTAAACAACCTATCACAGCTTATTTCGATGAATTTATGATCATTTATTCATTTCCCTCGCAATATTTAGCATTTCTCTAGTAGATATGCGTTCACGAGACTGCTTACAAATAGACACTTGATTAAACTGATTATTATTCGAAAACATCTTGATACTTAGAAAAAAGAGAATTATACAATAACAAATTACATGGCCTAATATGTTTTGAACAAAAAAAGAAACATGAATTTTTTTGAAGATAGTAGAACGTGAATAAAAATAAATGAAATTGCAATTCATATTTGTAATAAACCTTTTCCTTTAAATTGCATATACAATATCATATCATATATAGGATAAAATTGGTTCTATCATTGTCTTTTTTTTTCCCTTTCCCCAAACCGCTTTCACTTGCTGTGTCTTCACCTTGATAAACCAATTCCTCTTGATAATGTAAATAAGATTACTTTTCCCTTTCAACTCCGTAGTTAGCCAATGTTCATGTCATGTTATAATCAAAATTCCTAAAAGCAACGTGTTCGTGGGTTTTGCCCTGTCAATTGCTGATTATATTTACAACTCTGCATATAAGACAATGTTGTTGAGCTCTCTGATATGTAATATCTAACTTTCCAAGCATGTGGTAAATAAATGCTTCCATAAATATTACGGCCTTGAAGGATTATTATGAGCATTTCTACTGTTAGCAAGGAGCACATTCAGTTGGGACGATGTTTGGCCTGGTTGTGGAGCTTGTGGTCTTGAATTTTGAACTTGTGATGATGGCATAATTAATCGCTGCCTAACTTGCTCAGTAAGCTGCTGACCTGAAAGACTTCCACGCATTCGGGAAGTAGGGCGCCAATTCTGATCTGGTTGTGAATTGAACAATTCGTCGGGTCTAGAAACTGCCTGCACTGGTGGTCCTCTTTGCTCTCCTGTTAACCCCCAGAAACTGTCAGCTGTAAAATATGTGGCTTCTACACAAGTTTGATTTTGAGATGAAACGGATTGGGACTGTCTGGCAGCCAGGGCAGCAGCAATAGCCCTAGCTTGTTCGCTATAAACAGTAGCTCCAGCAGTCCAAACAATCCCAGCTTGAGAATTACCTTGTCTGGCAGCATGTGATGTAGTCATAACCCTAGCTTGTTGGCTATTAACTGCAGCTCCAGCTGCATTAGCTTGTGAACCCCCTTGCTGGATGTGAGACAGTTGTGGATTCGATGGTTGCATTGGTTGGTGTGACCGGGGATTCAGTGTTTGCTGCAGGTGTGAATTTCTAAAGTCACTCAGCATACCTGTTCTGTATTGAGTCGGTGCTCGGTTTGCGGCTGACATGTTAGCTGGAGGCACTCGGTTATGAGTTGGAACTGACATATTAACTGTTGGCATTCGGTTCTGAGTTCAATGAAATGTAAAACTTTAAGTATACAAGAGTCATAAACACCAAGAAAGACAAAAAAACAATGTTTCTCTGATGATTTCCAGATCAATAAGTGAACACATTACAGGCATCAATGTAAAAGACAAAATCAACCAACCAGTTCACGAAGTATAATTATTAATTAGTACCAAATATATAGCTAGAGAACAAGGATTACAAAGAAAATAAGACACTCACATTCACATCTTTAGCCCTTTACATCTTGATCTTGTATAATTTCTTTGAAAAGTTAGACAGACTAATGTTTCTGTTTCCTCCTTTAACAAAACCAAAAATTGTTTTCCAACTGACTTTTTGGGTAAAAGAATATTTAAACTATTTTAATCCTAAAACCAATTTTCCGACAGGATTCAAGTTCAGTCATTTTTTTATTGTATGAGCAGTTGTGGGTTTTCTTTGATAGGAACATAAATATAAAAAACAGGAAGTTGCCACTTTAGATGCAAACTGAAAAAACTGTGCATCCTCAAAACTGCCACCCAATACAAGGAGTAACTATAGAGTATTTAATAAATAAATCGAACCTGTGTTGCTGCTGAGACCTGAGGCATGTTCAATGGGGTTTGAGAAAACAGCTGCTGTCTGTCTGCATCACTCAGTATGGCATTGTAAGGATCTACAGACGTGGGGTTGGACAAAGAAACATGAGGAGTAGCAGATGAACTGCTGGCTATCAAGGAGTCCAAATTAGTTCCTGAATTTTGATGTGGTCCTAACGTCTGAGATTGGACTGGAAGTGCTTGGATAGCTGATGGAGTCCTCTGAATATGCCTCGGTGCTGAGGTTGCCCGCCCATACTCATTAGCAACTGCATTCATATAATTCATCGCCTGCAAATTACTCTGTGCTGAAAACTGGTTATGCATGGCAGAATTCATGGCAGGAATGTTGTCATGACCCTCAGCTTCTTGATTAAATACAGGAGAAACAGCCTCAGCTAGAACAGAAAGGTCGGCACCAACTGAAAGGGCATCACTGTTGGCAAGATAAAGTCCAGTCCAAAAGTCGTCTTCTATTTGAACGCCAGGAGAAAGAAAAGCCTGCAAAGGCTTTCTATCTTCAGTTTCACAAATGTCCATTATGTCCAAATCATTATCTTTGTTGGTGAGGTCCACAACATTGGAAATGGAATCAGGGGAGCAAGTAGATTCTTGTGGTTCAGTCTGTTGCTTTTCACAATTGTGGGCCTTGTTCTGCATCTTATCCGCATCATGATCATTTACCAAGTCCCACGATCCATCAGCATTGACAATCACTTCCACAATGTTCTCTCCAACTTTTTCTAGGATCTTAAGTTTGAAAGAGGGAAAATAATTGAGAGGAAAATTTATTTATTTTCAACATTTCTTTCATCCCTAGGGCCAACTTGGTTTGCCATTAAAAATTGGTAGGAGGGGAATTATGTAAGAGATTAGCATGAAAAATAAATTACTAAACTATTCATTCCCAATTTTAAGGTGATACCAAATTGATTCTAGGAATGAGAAGTTAAACAAAAGGTCATTTGATTGAAAGATTAAAGAAACTAAATCAACTTGCCTCAATCATTTTTCTGTCTAGACGAATTTCTGTATAGCAGACAGGCTGATTACAATGGGGGCAGCGCCAGGATGGCCTCTTGAAATTTATTTTAACGTAATTGTCAAAGTCGAAGCACTACAGATATGAGAATAGAAATGTATGAAAGAAGGGAAGAAACAGGCAGCGAATTTATTAACATAGGCCCAACAACCTACATACACAGAATCACTTCACAAGATTTTTACTTTATCGTAACAAGTATTATTCTGCAAACATTTAAGTAACATTCAGTGCCGTACTGCCGTCAACAGTGCATTGCAGAAAATAATGGTTTGTTCAAATCCCACTGCACAACAGTGTTATAATGCCCACTCTAGCCGCTAATTCACAATATGTTTTACTAAATACTGTATCGTGGAACAATAGCGATTAGTAAACTTCCTCTATGCAATAGCACCGCTATTTAACAACACCGGTAAGATTTAGTACTTTTAAACTTGAATAATGGAAAAACAGACATTAAAAACTATATAACAGAGAAGGGCATATAAACTACAACTACAAATTACTTCATATCAAACAAATAAACAATAGGATTCTAAGCCACATTTATTAATAATGGTAAGTAACAAGTGTATACTTAATCAGCAACCACCCTCCGCGTTCTCCATATTATGTGATGCTAAATACAGGAATCACTCACCTGGAAATGTTTGCATGAACGCCCTTTTACAGGAGTCTTGATACGTTTAAAGCTGTTTTGTAAAGATGAGACACAAAACTATCAACTTTTATTAAAAAAAAAATTATCATCCAAAAGTGAAAAACCCAACTTTGATGATAATTGAAATGATCTTAGCATAAAGTCTGAAAAGTAAAGCATTACAGTGAAAGAATACAACCTACATGATAAATATAAAAGAAGCCTGCAGAAAAATCATACTTGCTAGACAAAGAAAACTTATTGTGAATATCTTAATGCCAAAAGTTACTGTTTGTCATAAACTGCAGTTACCAACTCATAAGTTGGATCAGCCTGCTGCTCACAGAAGGCATACATGAGGGTTCATGAACTAATACTAATTACCAAGCAAGGAGAATACACACACGCACAAGAGAAACATAACAGATAAAAAGTTTTCTAAAACTAATATAGGAAAAGGTTTCACTCACTGTCCAACAAAAAAGTAGTAGTGACAAAAGAGAAGGGAAGGGTCATATAGTAATACTCTACATTACAATAAAATATGGGGTAAGAAATAGTAGGGTTTAAACTTGAAGATTAGAAAATATTAACAAACGGGAGGGTTCTGTAAGACTAAACAAAAATAAAAAATATTCATTAGGAATATTGAAAAGGGGAGTAAAAGGAAAATTCTCAAAAGTATTTAATAATCTAGCCTTATTAATAACTAGACAGCCAATTAAGAAATTAGAACTAGGCACCACATGGTCATTGTTCATCAGCTTCTAATAACCCTATTCCAGCAGGGAAAGGCCTTAAGAAAGGAGAATATCTAATAAATGAACTCCACTAATTTGAACTTACAAAAATAGCACTGACCGAATAACTATAATAATACAAACTAGAAATCAGCTGAAAGAGGAATTTGACTTTCTACACTGAACAAACAAAATTAAAGTGATTCTGACAAAAATATCAACACAAACATAGCCAAATGACTCTGAAAAGGAAATTACATTCATACCAATATGTAATTAGACCATTTACAAGTGAATTGTCAACAACTACAAAAGGATAAGAGCACGAATGACTACCTCCCAAATCAGAATCACCTATGATACTACCATGCTCAATCTAAACTCTAAAGACGAGAAAATTAGCAACAGATAACGCAAGGAAGAAGCAACCAATGTTGTTAACAGAGAAGGTCAAAGCATACCTTATCGGACAATTAAGCGAGATTCGCGATGCCCCCTCGATAACATCAGAATCTAGGTGTATAAAATGGAGAATGATAAGAATGAACAATCAAAATAGCAAAACTACAACAATAAATGTAAATGGTGGGTTAATAAGAAAAAGAAGTAAAAAACAATTTTTAGGGTATATTTTTGCCAAAATATACCTGAATCAACAGAAGGAACCGCAGGATGAATATAATCTGGTGGAAGAACTGGATCCTCAGGCATGGATGCAACATTCATATAGGCAACAAGTATAATATAATGACCTTCACAATGATAATGGTTACAGTAGCGTAAGAGGCGCATTGAAAGCCAGGACAACTGGATGGAAAGAAAACACTATTTAAATGCTCACCATTGAAGTCACCCACAGCTTGAAGAAGATTTGTCCCAAATTTAAGAATACCAGTCACACTAGTGGGCATCTGTGGTCCAGGATCCTGAAAAACAAAATGACATATAGATAGCAAACTGGTGTCACACCGTTAAAACAGACTAAACTAAATGATTTAGAATGTGTGTTCAAACAAAGAAACAGACCATCCGTAAGCTAGTCCTTGTGTCAATTCCTTTTCCATTCAGGAGAAAACTACAAAGACGCAAAAATAGTCCCAGTCAGCATCCATGTACACACCTCCACACAATTAAAATAAGAATGTAAAAAAGAAACCATACTTCACGTGCTGAGGGCTGACGAGGCATGCAGATGTCTCAATGTTATCAATTTGTGCCACCAATAATGACTGCAAGTTAAAATATGTGGCGTGTTCAAATAACCGAATAAGTTAGGAGTTCGACAAATGTACAATGTTACCAAAACAAAACAATTCAGGGGATTCTTACAATTTTTTTATCTGATTGAACATTATTCTTTGTGATATGGAAGTCAACAGCAGAAGCTCCATATCCAGGCTGCAATGCACGTCAAATAATATTAAATATGCTCTCAATAGGAAATATCACTAGATTTGACAATCACAATTTGACTATCACAGATAACCACCTGGGCTTCGATTGACACAATTATTGGACCCAATTTCAATTTTGGATAGTACCTGCAAGGCGGACCACGTATAGACAAATTGTTACTGTTATGTCTTAGAAATAATGAGAGAGATCATCTAATTTCAAAAAAAAAAAATCATAGGTCTTTTAGCTTGTCCTAGTTTCTTGTACTTACCGTCAGTAAGGTAATAGTTGCAGGTTACACAAAAAATCATGGCAAAATATTATTGTTTAATTCAAAAATAAGATAAAAGATATAGGAGAAGATGTGTAGAGGATGTTTCAAGGATCCCTACCTTTCCATTATAGTTAATACTTTAGAATGGCAAGAACTAGGTCCGGTACTTACATTTCCCAGAGTGCAGTAGATCTTTCCTATCTACAGTTTTAAAGATGATAGTGACTAAATGCCGCATAACAAAAATAATAATGATGATGATAATAAGTAACATATAAACAAACCTCGTCAGCAATAGTTAAAAGTTCATCCGACTCTTTCTTCTGGAACCATCCAATTTTACAGGCATTCTGTAATAACATATAGTGTCACCAGTAAATTCACAGCTGTCTTTGTAGAGAAATACAACAAAGCTCGTACAAATATATCAAGCTGTCTTTGAATGACAGTGGTATAGGACAAGTTTTTTTTGGTGAATTATAGGTCAAAAATCAAAGTTGTGATAAGAAGTGAAATTCATCAAGAATAAAAAATCAATCAGTGCTGATAGCCATTTATCTTAAGGAGTGAAGACTGAATAATAGTCCTCCGTCACAGTTTAAAAAAATATAAAATACCAAACTTTCGTAAGACACAACTAATAGAAACTCATCATCAGCAAGAACCAAAGTTACCTTCACAGATATCATCAAAACCATTACAGCTGCTAGTGATAGTTCATCGGTCTTTCTTTGATACATCTGTATGCAAAAAGGAAAAGTAAATACCTCACACCTACTGTCATAGAAATTAATAAAATACTACTATGATAAAGAGGAATCCACATTATGCAGTGAAAATCACCTGTTTCATCAACATAGGCAGTTCATTAGCTTTCAGCGGAGTTTCACCGTTAGCAAGTGCATAATCAATCCCTCTGCATATCAAAGTAAACCCAGTAACAAAAGTAGAAACACATCAAATTTACAATACCATTGTCCATCTTCATCATTAACTAATAAGAAAAAACACACACACACACACACACACACACAATGCTTCCATTTCATCCAAACTTAAACACCTCAATTTCATTTATTGAGCTCTTTTGTTATTATTATCATTTATATATACCGCATACCTATAGTGATTCTTACAATTTCATTTATTCCAACTCGGGTGAAGGCGTCCAACTTAGCAATATCATTGGCATTTGCCGGCTGAGCTAGGCCTTACGGACAGTATTATTACCTTGAGGCTAAATTTTTTAACTTAGGGATTCAAATTTAATGGTAAATAGCGTTATACTAATGCAGTGTTAAAATTTTCCGTGCACAGAAACTGGATTGTAGTAACTTATTTTACCAAAACCTAAAACACAAGCACATTCCCAATTTGCTACTGAAAATGAAAACCTAAAATCTGAAGAGAACAAAAATTAGCAATAATTAGAAAGTGAAAGAGTGAATACTGAATACCTAGAGAGGGAAAGGCATAGGTTAAAAAACTCGAAAGAATCGCTTCGATTGCCAGGAATGAAGTGTGTAGCTAAACGCTCAAGAACTTTGGTGATTCTATACAAGTTGACGGAAGACGGTGAGGCTGGGTTTACGGTTCCGGTGAATGCACCGGATTTCGGTAGCGTCGGTAACGGCGATGAAGTGTTCGGTTCCATTGTGGTGGTTTTTTGGCGGTGCTGTGAGAGAGAGGGAGAAAAATGTTCCGCGCCTAGAAGATTCCTACAGAGAGAGTGTAAACAGACGCGAATTTGTGATAGTAGGAAAAACTGAAGTAAGAGAGGTAGTGGTGATTTATTGCATGCCAGAATAAGATGGTTGTGTCATTAGTGTTCAATGATGTTTTTAATTCAGATTTTCAATAGTATCAAAATAATTTTAAAAATATTTGTCAAAAAAAAAAATAATTTTAAAAATAGTAAAAAAAAAAAAATATTTTGTAAGAAATTATTTAAACTTATTGAATAACTAATATATATAATTTTTTTTGAAAGGAACTAATATATATAATTTAAAATTTTAAATATAAGTCAGATATATTAATTATTTAATAAATGATAAATTTCATTTTACTTATTAATATGGTCATAGAGAGTACAATTTGAGTTGTTTAATCTCAATTTAAAAAATTAATTACTATGGGTAAATATGTAAGGTTCATCTTATAATGAAATCTAAATTCCAGTAAAATAAAAAATATGTACTACTACATAGAATGTGTATCAAAGGGTTAAAATTGAATATTATTAATATTTTTGAATTTACTTTTGTGAAAATTGTTGGGTAAAATTTAATATATTGTATTTAAAATTTAATTAAGCATGCACTGTTTATTTATACATCTCTTAATGTTTTTTTTTACCAATTATACATTTTATAATGTTAAAAACAAAGTATGTTAATGTAGATGCTCGTATCATCACGGAGCAAGTGAGGGGTATGTTTATGTGTTAGTCATCCTTAATCTAAGATGCACACTTTGGGTGCGTTTGATCTGCTACAAAACAGAGTACTGGACAGGACAATTTTTTGTACCATGTTTGATGTAAAAACTGGTTATGGAACTGGATAAAATAGGTAGCAAGGGACAGGACAAAATCAGGAATTTTTGTCCTTCACTAAACCACATGACAACTTTTTGTCCACAGTACAACTATAAAAAATACAAAAATACTCTTTTTATTTTCAAATATGAAAAAAATTATCTCCTTATCTCTCTTTGATACAATTTTGTCATGTCCTGTACCATCTTATTTTGTCCTGTACTATCTTGTTTTGTCATGTACTGTTCTGTCCTGTACTTACTGTTTTGCGAATCAAACGCACCCTTTAAATTTATTTTGAGATTTGATAAATTAAAAGGTTGATAATTCGACTAAAACTAAAATTATTGATGATAAACCACATGACAACAACTTTGTTCGAATTATATGTTGTCTAAAATACTAAAATAATATTTTATCCATTAAATAACGTCTAACACAACAAGATGTTAAATGCTCAATCTTTTTTAATTATTTATTACCATATATTTTTAAATAATAGATGCTCAATATCACATTATCATCCATAACTATTTATTTTTTGGAGTTTTTTTTTTCAATTTTTTTTAAATGACAAAGGAGTCATCAAATAATTTATTTATTTTTTTGTATTTGAAAGTAGTTTCTTCTGTCTGGTTTAATCCATGAATGGCACACCAAAGCACGAACGCCGTTGGGCGTCCGACACCAATCTACAGATAAACGTTAGTACCGGCACTTCATCGGAAACAGAGTCCAATGCCGTTACCGACGAGTATGTTGAGGCCACTTTTGATCTTCAGGCAGATCACACCGTCGTTCTCCGCGGCATTGAGCCTGTCTCCGCCGTTAACATCGACGCCGTTGTCAACACCAGTGGAAATGTAACTCACAATATCAGGAGAAGCTCTTCCAGCATGCTTACACAAGAGCTTAAGGCGAAGCTACGGCGATTCTCATGGAGTCGCCGCGGCTCTGCATTGGCGTTGGCGGCTCGAGATCTTAGGAAACAACGTGCTCAGCTTGATCGTAATCGTTCCGGTGCGAAGAAAGCACTCCGTGGATTGAAATTTATTAGCGGTAAATCCAATGGCGTTGATGCATGGAACGAGGTGCAGAGCAATTTTGATAGATTTTCTAAAGACGGTTTTCTCCATCGCACCGATTTTGCACAATGCATAGGTTCGTTTAATATTTTTTCTTTCAGTTTCTTCTGCATGTGCAGTTTCACTTTAGATTATGGCTTTAATTAGAAATTAAATCATGTAATCTTTTGTTTTGTTTGAAGGGATGGGAGATTCTAAGGAGTTTGGTATGGAAATATTTGATGCCTTGAATCGTAGACGAAGAATGAAGGTTGAAAGGATAAATAGAGATGAGCTTCGAGAATTCTGGTCGCAAATTACCGATCAAAGTTTTGATTTGCGGCTCCAGATCTTCTTCGACATGTAATTATTGATTGATTGATTTTGTTATTCTTGTATAAGTATAGTTAAATAATCTAATCCTCCATGTTTCATTTATTATCTTTTCATAAAAGCTAAAGCTAATGTGTTTACACTTCCATGTTATGAGGCCCGGCCACTGACACGGACACCAACACGTCGACTCAGCTAATTGTTTTGAGAAAATGAAAATTTTCAATGTAATCATAAGTGTTGGTGTCGGACACGACGCATGTCCGACACAGGGACACGCCTATTCAGAGAAGTGTCCGAGCTTCGTAGCTTCCATGGCTAAAAATAAACACTATACTTAACTTAAGTGTTACCATTACTTTTTCTTTTTTTAATTGAATTGAGTTTAATATATATTAAGATAATTACACATGAACAAAAGGCAGACGGGCAACAAGCTGCGTCGCCAAGATTTGCTTTAGTAATAATTTCTGAACAAGATTTACTAATTAAATATCTCATACGTCTTAACCGTTAAAAAAGAAAGTCCCATAAGCTTTTGTGTTATCCTTGGATATAACTTCCATCATGATCTTTAATCACCTTATTTCCCTCTGCTCCTAATTTTAATTTTATTCGTCTTTACAGGGTGGACAAGAACGAAGATGGTAGAATCACGGAAGAAGAAGTGAAAGAGGTATAGTTGTATAGAAGTGAAAGAGGTATAGATAAAAATAGTTTTAGATAATTTTTAACCCTTAATAATATTTTCAACATATTTTTAGATAAATTTTTTCGTGTTTTTTATGGTGATGAGATTTTGCCCCCGATCAAATAGCCTAAACAAGCCCGTAGATTTATATTTTTAGATATTTTAATTCTATATGTTCTATCCTAATACTCGATTCCCATCATATAATAAGTTACTCTCATTTGCAAAATATATTTTGTCCTGAAATAAATATGACTTTTTGATTAAACAATAGTTATATCTAATTCTATTTTCAGATCATTATGCTAAGTGCTTCAGCTAATAAGTTGTCCAGATTGAAGGAACAAGCAGAAGAATATGCAGCTTTAATCATGGAAGAGTTAGACCCTGAAAGACTTGGTTACATTGAGGTGAGAAATCTTAAATGTTTGGTCATGTGATGCATAAAACGTGAGTACATTTCTATGCCCAAGCATAAATGAAATTGCAGTTATTGCAATGTGATCTTAAACTAGAGAATAGTTAATTGAGCAAATCTTCTCATCTTCTCTATGTTTTGAACTTAAAGAATATTAATGCCAATGTGAATTCATTGTGAAACCTGATTTTTCACACCTTTATTTTTCATTCACTCTTTTTTTTTTTTCTTTAATTGACATGTAGTCATCACATTTTCTTTCCTGTTTTCTGCCATATTTAATTTACATTAGGGTAAATGTAATATGTTACCAAACCTGAGTGAAACATCATTTGTTTTAGTGTTTCTAAGACACATTTTTTATTCATAATGCATGGATTCCTGTGTGAGTTTTTCTGTTTTTTCTTCAGTTAAGGGGATGCCTTAGACATATTCACGCGATCTGCATTCTCTTGATTTTATGCTCATTGTGTTGTCGCAGCTATGGCAATTGGAGACACTTCTGTTACAAAAGGACAAGTACCTCGGCTACAGCCGGGCTCTAAGCTGCACTAGTGAAGCTTTGAGCCAGAACCTACAAGGACGAAGGAAGAGAAATTCGATACGTAGGATGAGCCGCATGTTGTTCTACTATTTGCAGGAAAATTGGAGGAGACTTTGGGTTTTAACACTGTGGTTTTCGATAATGATTGGACTGTTTACCTGGAAGTTCATCCAGTACAAGCGAAAAGATGCTTATCATATCATGGGTTACTGTCTCCTCATGGCTAAAGGTGCGGCTGAGACCCTGAAGCTCAATATGGGTCTTATACTATTGCCTGTATGCAGAAACACCATAACTTGGCTTAGGTCTACTAAACTGGCTCACATTGTACCGTTTGATGATAACATCAACTTTCATAAGGTATCCATCACATAAGACCAACAACAAATTTCTTGATTGCTCATTTAAAAATAAGCATAACACATTACAATTTTTTTAATTATCTTCACTTGTGATAGATTTTCTATTTTGTAACAGTTTTTTATGACACTTGGTAGATAAAGTAATTAACTGTTCTGTATTGGTAATATATTTTCATCATATTATCTTTAGACTTGTTTTCCAAAAGCAAATAGTCCTAGAATTCTTTCACCTCCGCGACAACTGAGAAAAAAGAAAATAGCAGTGTAAAATTATCTGGAAGAAAACAACAAAATTTATCAGGAGTAACAAAACAGAATATAATGTTTAGTTATGGATGCTTGCAGACAATTGCTGCGGCCATAGTCATTGGAGTAACACTTCATGTCGGGAATCACCTCACATGTGATTTTCCAAGACTTGTAAATTCCTCTGAAGATGAGTATAAGAAGTATTTAAATGGCGTATTTGGTGATCACAAGCCCATTTACGGAGACCTTGTTAAAGGGATTGAGGGTGTGACTGGAATTCTGATGGTGGCTTTTATGGCCATTGCATTTATACTTGCAACAAAATGGTTCAGAAGAAATCTCATTAAGCTACCTAAACCATTTAACAGTCTCACAGGTTTCAATGCCTTCTGGTATTCACACCATCTATTTGTCATTGTATATGTCCTTCTCATCATTCACGGTGTAAACCTTTTCCTCGTGCACAAATGGACCCATCAAACGGTAAGCAATTTGTAGTATCAGATTTTGACTATTTAGGAGCTTTGTGAAATGTTATTTTCCTTGTTGTTGATTAGTTACTTGACACATTGATCTCTGTATCCAGACATGGATGTATCTTGCAGTTCCAATTTTAATTTATGCGGGAGAAAGAACACTCAGATTCTTCCGTTCTGGTTTATACACAGTCTGTATTATAAAAGTAAGCACACCAAAGAAAGTGTTAATTTCACGGCTTCACGCTTCTAAACAGTTCCTGATAAACTCTGATTTTGTTTCCTACCTTGATAACTTTTCACATTAGTTTGAACACTAGACATGAATAAAGGCTTTGATCTATTTTTTCTAGTCACTATAGTTATGTCAAGAAGTGACTGAGAAATACACACACACACACACACACACACACACGCAAATTTTATAAACTCCACTGTGTTTCTTTAATATAACAATTGATATTACAATTCTTCGCAAGGTTTTGCAATTTAGATCTCACATTTGTATTGTGGAAAACATTTAGGTGGCAATCTATCCTGGAAATGTTCTCACATTGCGAATGTCAAAGCCACCCCAATTTTATTACAAGAGCGGACAATACATGTTTGTACAATGTCCTGCCGTTTCTCCATTTGAGTGGTAAATTGCAATCTTGTAATTTATGACATCATTCTGCAGTATATAATGAATTTATCATTCATGTAAATTCTAACCCTCCTTCTCTGCATATTCTATTATTCACAAAACTGAGGAAACAAATTTAGTTATTAACCCCTCAAAGATATTATAGAAGAAAAAAAAAAAAAAGTGATGTGATTACACTTTCATGAGTAGCTAGGAATTTTTTTGAACAACATTAGCTAGGATCGTTGGTATGTTTCAACCTATAGCATTTTTCTTTGTTGGTATCTGATAGTATAATGTACGCACGACAGGCATCCGTTTTCTATTACCTCGGCCCCTGGTGATGACTACCTGAGTGTTCACATCCGGCAGCTGGGAGATTGGACTTATGAGCTTAAGAGGGTATTCTCCGAGGCCTGTGAGCCTCCCCTAGCCGGGAAGAGCGGTCTTCTCAGGGCTGATGAAACCACCAAGAAAAGGTACATGATGGGAACCCCATATTTGCGTACCTTGTAACCTTGTCCTAATGGGAAATAATTTATCATC